>JARHVA010004082.1:192500-340000 GCA_037957365.1 Torreya grandis | reverse complement strand
ATTAATTTATTACATAACATTATTTCTAAAAGATCTCATATATCCTGCATGTCTATTAATTTAGGGTTGTAATGAATGGGGAGAGAATGTCATTATATTGTGAGATTTATGGTTTTTTATTAAGGGTAAAGCTATTTTTTTTAACTAGAGACCCAACCCTATACAAGAAACATGCAAACTAGGGTAACCATCCCTAAATAAAAAATAAGGTATGCTTATGAGAGTCTAAATACGAGATCAACTAGGAAATAACTCAAAAACCACCAAAAAATAACTAAGAATTCCAAAAACACAAGGCCTCCTCCCAATAATGAATGCTTCTTTTTAGGTCTATATCCATATATTTGTATGTTTAAAGATTTAATATTTAATAATGGTGTTCTCTACATTTTTTAACTTTTATGGTTGAAGAATTAGCTCCTTTTTGCGTAATTCCCAAAATAGTTCTTAAGGTTTCTGAACTAGTAATATTGTCCTTCATCAATGTCTTTATTACCTACACCAGGGTACTCACATTCTCCTTCAACTCGACATTCTCAAATTCTAGGATAGAGATTATATCCATCAATCTCTTCATCTTATTATCTCTTTCCTTGTATGTTTCCCTACCATTCACTTGGGAGACCATATCATTCAAGGCTTTTTTTAATACTTTTGGGTGGTGATTTCCTACATAAATTACCACATGAACCATATAAGTATCACCTTATGAATCCATAATTCATCTTCAATACTATTAATTTTACTTTTACCTATAAAAGAATTTGAAATTTTGTCAAATTCTACATTTAGGATCCTTTTTCTAGTTGCAATGCTTCTCTTCTTAGAATTGAGGTCATCTTCCTCTACTCTCTTTTTGGGTTATATCTTTTCCTATACTTTTCAATTTTTGGATTCAAACAAAAGTTGACCCTTAATAGCATATTTATCCTTATCCTCTTATATGACTATAGGGTCATCCTTAAATTAACAACCTTCAACAATGTTCACCCCTTCCTTTATTTTTCAATACATTAACTTGGATGCACTCCTCAACTTCTGGTTATAGATATCATTCTAGGGATTCTTCTTATACTTTTTACTAAACACTTTCCCTTCATTAGGAGAAATCTTAGATAAATTAACCTTATAAAATTTAGGCTCATAAATTCCTTTCTTATTTTTATTATTTTATGGGATTAGAAATTAAATATGACCTACATTTATTCCTTTGAAGTACTTCCATATCATAAAAATGAAATCATGATACAATGGCTCACTTTTATTACCACATTTTACATAATAAATTGATCTCTCACGTGAAAGTAGAATGTAAAATGTCAAGCTCAAAAGGATTTGATGTATAAAAAAAATTAAAAATATGAAATGAGACCAATGGAAAATATGATATCTACATTAAAGGGTAACATAGAGCATACCTATTTGGAGATTTCATCATATGAATAGGGAAAAATATCCCAATCAAAACATTATTCTATGGGTATAACACTTCCCCTTGTATAACTTTATCTTTTTCTTCCCTAAAATATTTACCTATCTTGAAAGATTTTGTAACTTCCATTATGAGTCCAATCACCTAAGAATTCAACTCCTTTGTTATCTTCATAGATAATCCATTTAAAATAACCTCTTTATTGTTCTATTTATTTAAAAAATCCTATGATATATGTTTTTCATACACTTCCACTATTTTCATTCAATTAGCCATGCCGCAAACCTAAAAAAGATACTATGCTTCACCATTTTACTTTAGATGATCATCCCTAATCACCTCAATCCTCCTAAATTTGCCTCTCACAATTGTAAGATAATTGGGCTTTGTTAGATTTGAATAAAAATGAATGCTCTCTTCACCTAATGCCTTGTCAATAAACCAACCAATTTAACCTACACAAGTGAAACCTCTTATTCTGTTTATCAATAATGAACCACACCCTTATACATTCCCCTTTTATTATTTTGTTATAATGTGAAACCTAATATTATACCATGTAAAGCTGAATGATTAGAAAAGGTCCTCATCTATTCATTACTTGAGGATGTTCCCATGTTAATTTTTTGACATATTGAACCAGTTAAATATTCCATAAAGGTCTAATTCCTCATGGATCAAAGCACCACCCTTTTATAAGAAAACTAATTATTTGTATGGTTCCCCTCATTGTATGCATGTTGAATGACAACTTCCTAGAATGACTCAATTAACATGCAAACTTCTTCAACAATATGTTTTATGCTACAACGAGCCACATTCTTATTAGATAAACAATTGATTATGTTAAGTGAATCACCTTCAATAATGATCACATTTATCATTATCTCTTTATCCACTCTTAGTGCCCATAAGGCTACTAAGGCTTCTTCCCTATGGTTAGTCAAAGTGCCCATATTATCGATCACTCTAGATGAACCCCTCAAGAAATGAGCATTGTTAGAGGTCCAAGGGGAGGCAACATGTAAATGTGATGAAATGTCCCCTTGTTAATATTTGAATTGATTTTATTTAAATCTAAGGACTGAGTAAATTAACAAATTTTAATTTTAAATTAACAATTGCTACCACCAAAGGTTTAATGATATGAGTATTTATGTTAACTTGTTCACTTGATTGTTAATAATTTTATTTGAATCTTGTTTTTTGTCTGATTCAATTGATAAAAACATTAAGTTATTATTCAACATAATTCACTTCACACCCTAGACTAAGGTATAAAATCATAAAAAAATATAAAAGAGAGAGATAGAGTAAGGTTGAAAATAAGGGGTATTTATCTTTGATCTAAATGAGCCCCTTGATGGTAGGGAAAGGAAGCATGCCTAACCAAAGTTATGCCATTGTGTGTTTGGTATAGCTATTTCTCAAACATTGGCCACTCAATAGTAAAGCTTATAAGGAAAAATATAGAATCCATTAATCTATTATACTCATTCTAAAGATATTATGCCTAACATTTTATAGCTATTGCCCATAATGACTAGGAAAAGACTAAAATAAAGGACAAACAAATCCAATAAACTTGTTAAAATAGTTATTGCATATATTAAATAGGATAATCATCTAAAAACAATTATACTAAAAATTTGATAACCAAATAACCATCTATATCAAAATACTAGAGACATTAAATGAACACAAAATAATAAAATATATGTTAAACATCCTGAAAGCATTCTGTTACAATCAATATCTCCTATAGATAACTAAGGTCGAATCTATGGAGAAAGGTTGGTGCAATACAAAACTATTCCATTAGAATTTCAATTCTTAAAGTGCTAACCATCCCCTAGTAGATATTTTGAGAAAATTACAAATAAGGAAAGGTAGGTACAATCCTAGCATCATTCTTATACAATTTTGAACCAAAATTCTCCACCCTTTATAATGGAATTTTAGCCTCTCTAAATAGACAATTTTTTAAGATCATGTCTTTCACTTATATCTCATCCAACTAATGAGTTGGTCATAAATATTTAATGATGATTTGTAAATATCATTATGATTTTGGTATATTTTAATTAGGCCCATGCCTTTTCTACTGAGATATCATGCCTCATGACAATAAATATTTTTCTTATTACCCATTTTTACCTTATAAGAATATCTAAAGCTTGATTCCATGATTTAATTTGAATGCACAATCCTTTTTGGGGTTTAATAGTTTTGACAACTAGAAGGGACATCATTTTTATGTTCATGCTTTATTGGATATGAAACCACCATCTCCTTCATTTTGATGAGATACTACCACATGACTTATCCTCACTCTTCCATTGTTGTATAATTTGTTTTAATTTTGTTGGCTCTATTTTGGCACTTGGAAACTTATCATCACTCATGGGATTTGGCTATATCATTGGATTCCATCATAACCTTGGGCACATGGCCTCATTTCACTCACTTGAGAACTCAAGGTTTTGGATTTTTTCACTTTTACATGTCATCTTATTATGATTCCATTACCTCATGAACTATTAGGCTATTGATCCAATATTTAATCCATCTAAACACTCGATCTCCTGATAAGATTCAATGTGGCATTTTATTGGGGTCTCAAGACCTTAGAGGGATTAAATTTTGACTTAATGTTCTAGTTGTTCCATTTTTTGTGCCCCCGGAGTTTACACTTGGGAAGGTGAAATACCAATTGGGACACATGACATCCTTTGATTATCTCCTACAACACCACCTATACTGAACTCTAACCTTCTTGAGTCCTCAATGACTAACCTAACACTTTGTATGGATTTATCATGTGGCATTTATGATATGTCAAGGCTCTCTTAAGCTCTTACATCTCCAACAAGTATATGAGCTAAGTGTATATGATAGATTTGATAAGAAATACATGGCCATTTATGATTCTTTCCTAGTCTAAAAGCTAAGGATTCAAGTGCATGTTGATCATTATCTCTATGGAATAGTGGGATTTCACCATGTGGTATCATCTTACTCACCCAGAGTTTTGACATACTATTTAGCTAAATGGATTGTCATGGTATAGTAGACTATTGATATTTCACCATGTGTAAATATCCCACTTACTTGATTATCTGATACTTCTTAACATCATCACCTCTTGCATAGACATATCTAAGATAATGGGTCACTAAGATTATGCCATGTGGGAACATCCTATTTACCTTCTTGTCTGGAGGATTCTAAACTTATATGAATGATTATGAGGCACTAGGTTGTTGGGATCATGACATGTGGAAGCACCCTACCATTTTGTTGTACTAGATCTTGGCTAATGTCATTGACCTTTTCATATATTTTTATGGGATAGTGGAGCCTTAAGATGATGACACATGGAATCATCATGCTAATCTTTTCTCTTATATTTATACTAACATATGATTCACTTTGGAAACTTTAAATAAATTGACCAAGTCTCATTGTACTTTTTTCATAGGCTTAGGGGCTACCAAGAGAATAACATGTTTCTCTAGGTATAAATGAAGAATTGATTGAGTCCTTTAAAGAAGCACAAAAATGGCCACATGGCTCCTAAGAAATCCAAATAATCATTTGAGTGATGAAAGAATTTTGAACATGGTTTGGGTCATTGGGAGTTGTGAAATCTTGTCACATGGAAGAATAAATGCTCTGGGGATAAGATAAAACACCTATGGAAAAAGGATAAAGTCCCAATCAACAAATTCAATTCTTGAAAATCTAATGATTAATTTATTTAAATTCAAATGACTAAGCTTTTTTGAAGTGAGAATAAAAGGGCATGCAAAATTTACAAAGGAAAAATCCATTTAAAATAAAATCAAAGCCAAACATTGTCAAATTGAAAGAAAATTTTGTCCATTTATTATGAAATCAACTAAGTCTAAGAAGTGGAATGATATAAAGAAATTAGTCAATTTAGATTGAATTAAAGCATAAATGGACTCAATTACTAAGGAAAAGTAGTAGAAAAATCTAAAATAGTCAAATAATTTGCATAAACCTAAGGTGAAATAGTCTAAAAGGAGTATTTTAATGAGTTTCAAAACACAAGCAAATAAATAGACAAAGAAAAAGTAGATTCATGTAAACTCATATATTAAAACTAAAGGAGGTTCCTAGACATGCATTTTATGCCATGTGTTTGTTACTGAAGTCATGATTATTCAAATTTATTTAGATCAATAAGTCATTTAGAAACATAAATTCATATCTAGGAACCTAAAAACTGACATTCAAACTAGAATAAGAGGGTTTTTATTCGAGGAATTGAGGATAGGGTGTGATGGACCCAAAAAATGGTGATGTCTAATAGGACAATATTACTAGGCATTTAAAATATATAATTCAAATCTCTAGTTAGAACACTCCAAAAATTTAGATTGTAAATCTTCATACTTAACCATAATCATAAGTTGCAAACAATCCCTTCAGATAAAATTAGAAAGATGAAATCACTGAAGTCTATCTTCAACATGTGGCATACTAATTTTCAATTTAGCCTTAGATTACTAGTGTGTACAAATTGATTAATTCTTTTATAGTTCTTAAATTCATATGAATAACATAGACCTACCTAAGAAATCAATACTTCTAAGAGCAGAATTATTTTGGCTATTTGGCTTGGGGAGGAATGGTATGGGCATTTCTTTGTTGCTAGCTAGGCTGAAAAGCCTACAATGGAGATTACCTAAATCACCTTTTTGAGGAAGACTTTGGTTTTCCATTTTTATTTTATTTCCTTCAAAATTCTCCTTCTTACTAAAAGATTTCACATTTTTATCCATTGAGGGTTGGGAACCAAACTAGGGTATAGTGATAGAATAAAAAAAATTATATTACCTAGAAAATCTTGAACTAGTATATTTAATTTTTTTTTTAGATATTTAATTAAATGTAATTGATGTCTTTAGAAAATAAAATAAACGTTTCTAAAATCCACATGCTTTGTTTAGAATCACAAGCCTCTAAAATTTAGAATATGCACAAAATAAAACTAAAGTAACTTATGCCATTGATCAAATGTGACCTTTCACTTTCTAAATTTGAAGGATTAAACAAATTTCAATTTTAAATCCATAATTTGTGTTTCATTAGCCCAAAAACACAAGGAAAGTAAATTTATAGGGTTCCTCCCTCTACTTAATGCCTTTTATTTTTAGGACAAGGGTAATGTTGTAAAGGGATGTCTAGAAGGAACTCAGAAAAAATACTGAAGAAAAACCAAAACATGAAAAAGGCATAACACAAACATATGAAAAATAAGGAGCTACCTTATAAAACAAGGAAATTAAACTAAGAAAACAAAACATGGAAATAAGGACCTAACTAAAGTAAGCAAAAATAGAAACAAGAAAATATTTATACTAAACTAAAAGAAAGAAAAACCCAATAGATCTAGGAGGGTGGGTTTGGAAACCTAATGAAACATAATTTCCACTTAATGGAAACACCAAGATTCTTCCAGTCAATGTCCATAGGAAAGCTAGGATGACATTGTACTCGCTAAAAAATTCCTCAAGTTTTTTCCCTATGAATCCAAGGCAAATAATAAGCATACATTCAAAATAATCAAGTTTTTTGGACCCAAAATTAGATTAAGGATAAGCATTGGAATTATTTACTTTTAAATATTACCAAGTATAAATGAGATATTTATTTACATAAGACTTAGTGGCTATGATCATTTGGTTAAAAATTTTAGGGCATACCAACTCTTTAGAACATGGATCATATGTTGGTTGAACATCTTCTTCCTCCTCCTCTTGGATAGACTAAGTAGGCTCTTCTAATTCTAAAATTTGAAAGATTTCATCATCATCAGAGTTTTCATCTTCTTATGTAAGAAAATCATAGTTAATGAAAAAATCATAATGACCCATTAGTTGAAACTGAAAGGTTTTTTTTTTAACAATGGTACAAAGATTAATTTTTAGTTCTAATGTTTTAACACTTTGTAAAGTGAACAAATCTTAATTTGTATTAGGTGGGGGTAAGATAACTAATCTTTACCTGGATGACTTATGAAATATTCATGGCCCAAATATGTGCTACAAACATTCTAAAAAATATTGTAATTAAAGGATCCAAAGCATGTAAATACATATCTAAAATATTTACCTCAAGAGACCTAATATTGATAAGGACTCTCTTAAGACTATTTTGAAATCTATAATTAAAATATTTAACTAGCATAAAATATTATTTCTTAATCATAAAAAATTCTTGAAATAAAGCATGAGGGTCAATCCCTAGACCAAACTAGAGCAAGAAATGGTTTTCAAAGTCATTTTATCTATTAATAGAATTGAGATTCAAATATAGAAATTGGTTAGATGTTTTTTCCTCCAAAGTAAAAGGAAACAACCTACAAGAAACATTTTTAAATTTGACATTTAAAAAATGCATAACAAACTTATAGGCATCCAAATGCTCTTCAACATTCCTTATTCTATCACTTTTAAATCTAGGAAGAAACACAAAGGGATACTCTTGGATGTCATGTTAAATTTTTGGGTTGTTTATGGATAACTCACCAAGCCAAGACATGGTTATAACCACATAATTTAGGGTATTAAGGATAATTTTAAATAATTTTGAATAATATATGCATCAAGCTCATCCTTCCTAGTTATTTTAATTCTACATATAAATAAGTGAAACAATAAGGGTAAGAACATAAATTTAGACCTTGTGATCCTTGTAGTGGGGTCCAAGTTATTCTCAAACAAATAAAATCAAAATAAAATAAATAACAAGTAAGAGGCCCTCCTTCTATCACCATTTTATGTTGATTGCATTAATAAAATAATAGAAAAACCATGGAGGGGGACTCTATTTAAATTAGTGAGACACATTTATGCTCCAATGATATCATCCCTCTTTCTAGTGATGTTTAATGTTTATTACATTAAGGAAACAAAAAAAAAACATGGACGGGGAATCTATTTAAATTAGTGAGACACATTCATGATCCAATGATATCAACCCTTCTTCTAGTGTCATTTATGGTGATCCCTCCATATTACCCCTTGAGAAATTAGTGTTATGAGATGTCCAAGGGGAGGAAACACATGCATAGGGTGAAATGTCCCCTTGTCAATTATAAGATTGATGTTAGTTCAATACAAGGACCAAGCAATTTAACCCATTTTACTCTAATAGTATAAACCTCTACCATGGGAGGTTCAATTATATGATCATTTATGTTCACTTTATCTCTTGCTTGTTAATTATTTTATCTATGTCTTTTTATTTGTTTAATTCTATTGATAAAACTGTTAAGTGCTTCTTCACTATAATTCACTTCACACCTTAGACTCATTTTAAAGATAGTTTATCTAACAATATATATTCTTTACCCATAATGACTAGTAAAAGACTAAAGTAAAGCATGAAAATACACAATAAATAAGTTAAAATAGATGTTGCACATCTTAACTAGGATAGTCATCTATAAATAAGCATACTAATAATTTGAGAACTAATTAACCATCTAAATCAAAATACTAGAGATATTAAATGAAAAAATAAAATAAAATTTATGTTCAACATCCTCAAATCATTTTTTTACATTCAATATCTCTTAGTAGATAACTAAGGTCAACTGCATGTGGAAAGGTTGGTGAAATCTAGACCTATTCCATAATAATTTCAATGCCTAAATTTTTGACCAACCCTTGGTAGATATTCTAATAAAATTATAAAGAAGGAAATGTAGGTGCAATCCTTGCATAATTCTTATAGGGTTTTGACCCAAAAGTATCCACCCTTAACAATGTCATTTTATCCTCTTTAAAAAGATAATTTGTGAATATATTGGCTTTGACTTCCAACTCATCCCACTAATGAAGGGGTTACAAATATTCAATGATGATTTGGAAGTGACATTGAGATTCTAGTATATTTGAATCAAGGCCATGCCTTTTTTTGTTGAGATATCACACCTCATGAAGATAAATATTTATCTTATTCCCCCTTTTTATTTTAAATGAATCTATGTAAATTGATTCCTTGATTCAATTTGGATGCATAGTCCCTTTCAATCTTTAATAGTTTTAATGGATAGATGAGCCAAAAAATTTATGTTCATGCCTTACTAGCTATGTACCTAACATGTCCTTTATTTTGAATGGATAGTGGCACATGGATTGTCCTCACACTTCTACTATTGCATTTTTTTCTCAATTATACATGATCCATTTTGGCACTTGGTAACTCATAGATGCCTATAATATTTTTCTACATCACTATCTTACATCATATCCATGAGCACGTATCTCTAATTCATTCACCTAGATGCTCATGCTTTTGAATTTTTTAGTGGTATAGGTCATCTTATCAAGATTCCATGGCCTTGTGACATATTATGCTACTAAACCAAGCTTTATTCCATATGACCCCAAAAATCTTGAGAATATACAACATGGTGTCTTTTCAAGGTCTCAAGATCTAAGAGGAATTAATGTTTAGCTCAATGTTCTAATGGTTCTATGCTCTATGCTCCCATAATTATAAACTTTGGAGGGTGAAGTGCCAATTAGGACACATGGAATCCTCTAATTAATCCTTCCAACTCTACTTCATTATGACCTTATTAGGCCCTTAATGGCTAACCTACCACATTGTACAGATTTATCATATGGCATGTTGTAATAGGTTAGGTCTCTCCTAGGTTCTTACATCTCAAATCTATTGGTTGAGTGGATCTCATAGATATAATAGGTGACATGTGGCCACTTATGTTTATTTCCTAGTCTGATAGTTGAGGCTTTAAGTGAATGTTTATTATTCTCTCTATAGAGTTGTCATATTTTGCCATATGGCATCATCCTACTCGCTTGGAGTTCTAACACACTATTTAGCTACATGAACTATCATGGGATAAAAAAGTAGTGGGATTTTACCATGTGGAAACATCTCACTTGATAGTGAATTATTGATATCATTGCCTCTTATATAGACATCTCTAGGATAATGGGACATTGGGATGATGCCATGTGAAAACATCCTACTTAAATATTTTCCTAGATGATTTTGAACTTGTACATTTGGTTTTGAGGCATTGGATCAAATAAATCATGACACATGGAAAAATCCCACCATTATTATATTCTAAATTTTGGATGATGTCATTTCTTTTTATATGGATGTCTCTAGGATAGCATCGATACATGATCTTACTAACCCACTAGCTTTAAAAACTGCTGACGTAGGATTTGCCTATGAAACTTTGAAGAAATTATCGAAGTCTCAATGGAATTTTTGCATAGGCCCAGGGGCTATCAAGAGAATGAAACATGGATCCAAACATATATGAACAATATGTTAAGTCCTTTAAAGAAGCACAAAATGGCCATGTGGCTCTAGGAAAATTTAAAGAATCAACTAAGTATTGAAACCCTTTTGAAAATGGTCTAGACCATCAGGAGTCATAAAATTTTGTCATGTGGAGAAATAAATGCTTTCTATCCAAGATAAAACAACTATCAATAAATGATAAAAATTTTAGTTAGTAAATTCAACTCTTTAAAAGCCAACAATTAAGTTATTTAAATTCAAATGACTAGGTTCCTTTGAAATGAGAACAAAAGGGTGTGGAAACTTGATGAAATAAAAATACATTTAAAATAAAATTAAAGACAAACTTTATCAAATTGAAAGTAGATTGTGTCTATTTGTTATGAAATCAACTAAGTTTAAGAATTAGAACCATATAAATAACCTAGTCAATTTATTTTGAATTAAAGAAGAAATGGACTCATTTGTTAAGGAAAAGTGGTAGAAAATTTTGAAATATCTAGATAATTTGCATAAACATAAGGTGACATAGTCTAAAAGGAGGCTTTGAATGAGTTTCAAAACATAAACAAACAAATAGACTAAGAATTAATAGATTCAGGTGAACTCAGATATTAAAATTAAAAGAGGTTCCTAGATGTGGATTTTAGACCAAGTGTTTGTTAGTGAGTACATGATTATTTATACTTGGTTATATTAATGAGGCATTAATAAACATAAATTCATATCTAATAACATACAAATTGGTATTAAAACTATAATAAGAGGGTCCCTATCTGAGGAATTGAGGATGGGATGTGTTGGACCTACCACATACCACCTCCATATGCAGCTATAAAATTTCCTTTATCATCCCTTAAAATTCCAATTCTACCTGATTCTCCTAGGTTTCCTTTCAAATATCCATTGAAATTAAGTTTTACCCATCATAGATAAGGGGCCCTACATTTGATAAGCTTTTTGGCTTCAACTCAAGGATATTTTATATTCCCACTTTACACTTCAATTTTCCATTTGATGTCAATGATTTTCTCCTCTTCATTCATTATTTTGGTTTTTTTGGGGGTATAGACCTTAATTTTTATATAGTTATGACCTAAATCTAATTATCTACTACTTTACTTGGTAGTTCAATACCTCTAAAAATCCTATTTTCCTCTCCTTCTATATACTTCAAAATATATGAGCAAGTTAAAAATTCCATAATTTTTTCATAATATCATTATGGAAGGAAGGACTCCAAGCTAATTATAGTTTTAACATCGACTCTAGATGGATCCAATTTATTAAAAATCATTTGAGAAAGAAGCTCAAAAGTTAAAGGGTGAAGGGACAATCAATTAATAGATAGGTGACTGACTAACTCTCAATATTTCAAAGAGAGCATCTATTTATCAATAACATGTCTCTTTTCTTAAGATTATCAATCGTTAAAATATTATTTTTCACATAAATACATAAAAATAAATTCAATTTGGGGATAAGATTCTTATCCCAAATCTTTATCTATTGGACTTATCCTACAAGGGATTGAGAAATCAACTTGTACCCTAAAATTACACTATAATTTCCTCTAAAAAATTATTTCCATGTAAATTCATCTTCTTTTACCAACTATGTAAAATTATAATAATTTACCAAAACCATTAGATCCTCTAGAATGTCCTTGACCTCTTCAGGGATCTTGTCACTATATAATGATTTTTAGAATCTAACACCCTCATTAATTTCAAAATATTCATGGACTTTGATCCCATGAACATGATAAATCTCAAATCCAATATAAGCCAAAGGTTATATAGAGATGAGTGGTCTATCTTATAACTAGATATATTCCCAAAATTTAACTTGTTGTCCATTTCCTATTTTCATTTTTATTCCATTAATGATAGTCTCTTTGTTGGAAGTAATAAATTATAGAAAAAGGATGCTCTAATAAATTTCTCATCTTCTAAAAAGTTAAGCATCTTCCTAGATTACAAATACTTAGCCTAAATAATTCTTAACTAATAATTCATACTAGTGATGAATCTCTAGGCCAATTTATCAATCAGAGCCTCATTCATCCAATTTAATCTCTTTAAAATAAAACCTCCACAACTCTTTAGAGAACATAATTTATCCATTAGAGCAAGAGAAAACTTATTATTTTCCTTTGTGACTTCCCAAAAGAATATTATCTAAATTTTCTCATGTTTTCCTGAATGATTATTTGCATTTTAAATAAGGACATCAAGTACACTAAGAGACTTTGCATAGTGATTTTAATGAGGACCAATTTACCATCTAGAGAAAGCAATTTACCTTTCCATCTCCCTGGTTATTTATGAAATCTCTCCAATAGTGGATTCCAATCCAACAGGGTTAATTTTATACCAAAAAGAGGTGTCCCTAAATATGAGCAAGGTAATTCTTTCATTTGACACCCTAAAATAGCAACTATTCTCTTTTTCCTCACCAAATGAGTGTTAAAAATAATAATGAGATTTTATCAAAACTAATTTTATGATGAGAAGCTACTTTAGAATTCAAAATGGTCATTTTCAATTCTCTAGTCTTCCTAATAGACACATCCACTATAATAATGGCATCATATATGAAGTACTAGTGAAGATCTATCTCAAAATTATGCATAGGTTTGAACCCCTTTATCTAACCTTATTTAATATCTACCATTAAATATCTACTTAGGGATTATGCCATTATGATGAAGAGGAAGGTAGATAGAGGGTATCCCTACCTAATGCCCCCTTTTCTTCCAAATTTTTTATTCAGGACTCCTTTTACAAGCATAAAGAACATAATTTTGGATATGTAGGCTACGATTAGTTGTCTAAATTGGTCCTGAAAACCAAACTATAGAATAACCTTGTCCAAAAATAACCAATAAAGCCTATCATAATATTTGTTCATATCTAGTTTTAATACCATACCATATTAATTGATTTCATCCATGTAATGGATGGTTTCATAAACTACTATGAACAAAACCTCCCTACTGGTAACCAATAATTATATCTAATAAATGTTTCATACTTAAATATAGAACCTTTGTGAATATCATATAAACTGCATTACAAAGGCTAATGTGATGAAAATCAACAAAGTTTTAATCTCCCTCTTTATTTGGAATTAACATAATGAAATTATTATTCATATTTTCAAAATCTTTCCTAAAGAGATAAATTCATTTGTTGTGTTAGCCACATCTTTTTCTATGATATCACATAAAATCTAAAAAAAAAGTAATGGAATGTCCATCTTGTCCTAGAGCCTTGCCCCTTTTTAATAGGAAAACCATTGACTTGAATTCATTAATTGAATCATGGACTATAAGGTTAATATTATCTCCATGAGTGATGAGATTTGGGAGTTCATGTATTAACTCTTGTTCCATCCTTACATTCCTTCTAGGATTCTCTATAAATAAATTCTTAAAGAAATTTACACTTTACTTCTTTATGAAATGTTTATTAGATCAAATAACCCCTTGTAAATTTATAATATGCCTAATTTTATTGTGTTCTCTATGCTTTAAATTTGTCATATGGGAAAATTTGGTATTTTTATCTCCTTTTAACCTAATTATTGTAGATTTCTAACTCCACAAACACTCTTACCTTGAAACTATGTCATGATACTTAAAAAATAATTACTTTTCATTTAAATTAGTTTGGGAATCATATATATTCAAGGATATTAAACCCTCGAATATAGATAGTTCTTATCCCAAATTTCTCTTTTGTATGAATATGTTTTCAAAAACATCTTTTTTCCATTCTCTTATATTTTTCTTAATTATTGTTTTAACCTTTTAGGACTTATATGAGTATGAATCCTATGTATACTAAATATATAATTAAAATAAATAAGGGAGATAATATATAATCAATACAACCACTAATTTTTTATAGAATTGACTAGTTTTTAATTTTCTAAAAATAGTAATATATAGTGTGATTAAGAACTTAGTGTTGACAAATTTTGACAGCATTGACCAAAATTAATTATGGACAAGTTTTCAATAAGACTCTATTCATGGATTAAAGACTAATAAGGTTATAAAAAACCTAATTAAACCTTAATAAATATAAAACCATGATAATGAATAACTCACATGATCAAACTTTGGTAGATGTTTTTCTATTCTTCTACTAACTAGTTGCAAGCTAGTAAAAATAATTTTCAAATGCTTATTTCACGAAGGATAAGAAGAGTTGGTTAAAATGGTATTATGGGGAGATATAAGATAATAATACATAAATATTCCATGTATGTTTTTCATTTTATAGGTAATTAACTTTATGAATAATCATTAAGAAGGAAAGGTGTTCTAAAACCCTTCTTAGACCCTAATAGCTCAGTTTTAAGAGATGTGATTACATTTTTGAGTTATTTATTGAAAATTAAATTTTTTTATAGATATTATATTTAATAAATATCCTTAATAAATAAAAAATTTAATTAAAATAGTGGATAATCATACATGTATTGGTTGTAGGGTTTTAAGCATGCAAGAGAGATAATTAGAGAATGCATTTTTTGAGAGGTTTAAGAGATTGTTTGAACATATAAAATGGAATAAATTATCCTAAGGGATATTAAATTTTATAACAAAAAAATAACTAGGTATTTATGCCTCATAAAACTCAATAAAATGGCAAAACTTAGACCTATAGTCATTCATAAATGAGATTGTGCAAGCTAAGAAACACCAAAAAGTGCATATTTTAATTTTTAATAGATTAAATATCATAAAATTTTACATGAAGGTATTTTTAATGTGTTTTAATATTTATAATTGGTTTAATATCTACAATGTACTTTAGGAGAGATAAAATTCTAAAACATAGGTCTGTTCATTAAGGAAATCAAGGTTCTTCACTATTTTGCTCACAAATGAAATTAGAAATGAGTGTTTCAGATCATTACAACGTAAAAAATGATTTGATAGGATTTATTTTCATTTTAATTAATTAATTAATTATTATTAAATTAAAACTAATTCAAAATAGGCTTAAACCAAAGAAAAACATCTTCAGGTCACCCTATGGGCAACAAGTAGGCACTTTTTCTGAATTTTTGTTTGAGAGTTTGGTAAAGATTTTTCAAGATTTTAAAATAGTTACAGGTATTTACCATTTATATCTATCCAATTAACATATTATGATTTTTTTATGTCTTAAAAATAATTTTAGAGCCCCAAATCCAAATCATATATATATATATATATATATATATATATATATATATATATATATATATATATATATATATATATATATATATATATATATATATATACTAATACTATTCCCCATGGAGATAATTTTATAAATGGTCAATTCAAACATGAAGAAGCCTTCAATTAGCCCTAGAAAGGTGGAGTAAGAAACATGCAACAATGGAGGAGTTGAGTTAAAGTCTTGGTTAATTCAATCAAACTTATTTTAATGGATGATACTCCTAAAAAAATAAAAATTAAATATCTCTACTACTACACCCCTAGATAAATTTGGAGAAGTCAAGAAGAATAATCATGCATGTAACATGCAAGTAAGATAGCTAAAGTCAAAATTTGAGATACAATCAAGATAAGTCAAGTCAAAATTAAAGATTAAATAAAGATACACAAATTCAAACTTCAATATGCATAAAATATTAAAAATATCAAACTGAAGATCAAAATTTCAATTCAATTTCACAAGGAGTTAACTAAAGATGATCAAGATCTCTTCAAGTTTAAGGATCATCAAAGCATGCATGATGACCTTTGAATTTTAAAACATTAAAAAAATATTCACTCTCTCTCTCCTATGCCATGTTATAATAAAATAATGTTTAAATTATAATGTACTATGTATCAATTTGGACGTTTTGGTGTTTGAGTTGAAGGTTAAGCTAGAATTGATTTGAAGCAGGACTAAAGTTGAGTTAGCCTGAGGACTCATCTCGAGTTTTGAGTTCATTGTATCTTGTCTCCTTGTTTCATTCTCTATATGTATTTTCATTTTTGAGAAGCTTAGGATCATTTATTATTTTGGCTTATATAAACTCTTCAAAAATTTTTACTACATCACCTTTGAAGTAATAAAGATCTGATTTCTCCTCCATTTTAGGTTCATGAAGTGTGTCTCTTATGTTCATTAATGTAACTTAGTGAATGATTATTTTTCCTATGTTTATGTCTAAAATTTTAACTATTATGAATAAAATAATAAGTCATTAAGTTATTATAAAGTGTCTAAGTCTTATTTCTACCTAATCTGGAAGTGAATTCAACCATTAGTCATTCCTTCCATGCTAGTGTGAGTGTTATCAAGACCTGTGTATGAAATACTGATGTAAGAGCCATTGTATGAAGATGAAGTGAATGTGTGTAATTATTTTAGATTCCAAAGTGTCTCAATTATATTCATAATTTACCTTAACATTGGTGAATTAACCCTAATACTTAGTTTTCATATTCAATTTCAGCTTGTGCATTGCTCCTTTTACCCTTTTTCTAATCAAGAAATCACCAAGTTAGAGATTTTAGAGATAATTAGGTGAGTGTAAAAAATGAAACCAGACCTTAATATGGAGATTATATCCAATATAATATTACCCATACCTTGGATAATTTCCATTGTGTGAAACAAGAGTGACAGCATGCACACATTCTTACAAGGGTGCATTTCTAAGTGATAACATCTTTTGGCACACCTAGTGGGATGCTTATTGAATCTAAAAAAAGACATTTACAATAGAAATATGTATTAGTTTCATGTCTAAAGTTACTAAAAGGTATATAAGTAGAGGTATACCATTTTATTTTTTTCAATTATTTGATCATTTAAATAGAAGAAGAAAGTTTTTTGTAACAAGTCCATATCCTACAAGGTTATTTCAATCACCAAATCAATTGATTATGCAAACCACTTCAATTTCAAATTCCATAATCAACATGGGTATCCCAATGAACTAGGTGATTTTTCCTTTCAATTATGGAATCCCTCTCAATTTGTCATGATATGATGATATACTAGCCTCAACCCTAAAAATCCTACCATATTTTATAGGTGAAGTTCAAACTACACCCATAGAATATATCAAATATGTGTCTAACTTTTGTTCATTCTACCATGTTACCCAAGAGAATTTTATAATATACCTACTTATTTCATCCTTCAAGGGAAAGGTGTTGCAATGGTATATGAACCTTCCCTTGAGTTAGGATGATTTAGGTGTAGTATTCTTTAGATAATTTAAAGATAAATCAGATTATTTATCCCTTATTGAGTATCTCACTACCATCAAGAGAGCACCACATGAATATATGATTGATTTCAATCTTTGATTTTGGAAGACATGGATAGAATACCTCCCATGATAAGTCAATCTCTTGAATATGCTTTCATATACTTCTTCAGAGCCTAGAATTATGATATTTTAGTTATGATCTAGTCCATGGGTGGTAAGACAATCTCCGATACCTATGAGGTTGCCATTAGAGATAAAAAGTAATCTAATTCAAGATAATAAAATTACACTGAGTCCTCCAATTCTAATTTTTTTATAATTACAACCTATTCTACTTCTTCAAGATCCATCAATAGCCTAAATTCTAGTCCCTCAAGGTCAAGTTCAAGCTCCACATAGTCAATCTAGTGAGCTTAGTGAACTAAAAGGTATCATGCAATATTTTAATAATGAGTTAGTTATATAAAAAGGAAATAATATAAATCTAATAGGCCATATCAAGCACCTAATCAGCCATATATTATCCATATAGATATCATAGACATCCTTACCAAGGCTATGGAGATAACAGGCCTCCATATCAAGCTCAAAGAGTCATTACACCAGCTAAACCATACGCTGTAATTGATCCCAATGATCCTTACACAACTAAGGCCCCTATTATAGTACAAAATAATTTGATCTAATATTCAAATTGGTAGCCTTATAACATCAATGATGTGCAAAATCAAGCTCAAGTATCACATAATATGTTAATTATTAAAATGACACAAGAGGAAGCTTTTATCCAACAAGGCCAACACAATGAAGCTATGATGTAATAAGGGGAAGTGAATCATGGACAATTAAAACTAGATTCAAACTTGGTTAACTGGCAAATTGATGATCATGTGGTAGTAAATCAAATTGGTGAGCCTAACAAATCGAACAACTTTGTTGTAGCCATTACAAGATTTAAGATAAGGGCTATAGATGATCCCCAAGATGTAATCCATGATTCAAATGTTCCTAATATAGTTTATATAATTAATAATGATTATATTATTTCTTTTTTATCTCATAAAAATAATCATGTTGAAGTAAGTAAACTTCACCAAGTGCCTCATGTACTAGAGCATCCTATTGCTATAAAAAGCACAACCAAAGATTGTAGGTTACTCCTTTAACATAGTATAACATATAAATAGAGATAACATTGACATGACCATGTCAGATTAATTATTAATCTTAGGATAAAATAATACACTTATAAATGAGCTTTCAAGCCTTAGTATACCTACATAACCAGTGGAGAAGGAAAGTGTGGTTTTATTAAATTCAAATCAACAAGAGGAAGCCTTTTTTTTAGAAGGCCAACATAGTGAATTTATGATTATATAAGGTTAATTTATTAATGGATATTTATATTAGATATGTAAAGGGTTAAAGGTCATAAAATATGATAATAAACCAAGTAAGACACCTCCTTTCTATCTTTTCTTGATTATTGACAACACACTAGTTCATACTTGCATGGTTGATAATGGAGAAAGTATCACAATAATGCCAAAACATATTAAAAACAAGTTGGGTTTGGTGTATGATATAAATACTAAGGGTTTTTTTACAACTTGATGTCTCTCCAACTAAGACAATGGGTATAATCGTTAATATGCAATTAACACTTCACACATGCCCAAATGTGATCATTCAATAAGATGTGGTGGTGGTGGTGGACCTTCCTTCATACTTTGTTATGTGCTTATCACATGAATAAAATTTAAATATAGGTGGGTATATTAATTTTTTTTTGCATACCTTATGTAAAGAACAAGGTATGAAACAAAATTTACAATGAATTATGTCATCTAGGATGAAGTAGAGCAAACTAGTGAAGTTGAAGAAACATAATCTATTAATGGTGTACCTAATTTTTTTCCTAATGAATGGGATATTAATATTCACTATTATTATCCCTAAACTATGATAGAGTAATGACTTGGAATTTACTACTTGCATGAGGATTCTACACAAATTCTAGCTCTATATAAATAAGGTGAGCTAAATTATGGTTTGTGGTAACTATATTTTTATGGATCACATAATAAAAATGGTAAAGGGGATGGTATGATTATCATTTATCCCTCCAAAAAAAGGTACTTTTCTTCTATAAAATTTCAATTTTCATGCTCTAACAATGTGAGAGAATATGAAGCCTTGGTTCATGGTTTGTATTGGGCTATAAAGATGGGAATAACCTCTTACAGGCATTTGGAGATAGTGATATTGTGGTAAATCAAATAAGAGGTATGAATGTATGTAAAAATACATTTTTAAAATCATACAAACATAGGGTATGGGATCTTCTATAAATTTTGGATGCATTTGACATATAGGTAGTGCCTCGAGAGAGTAATAAACATGTGGATATGTTAGCTTCAATTAGATCCCAATATAACATTCCATCTGATGTAAAGAATTATAAAAATTACCCATACATAAATATTTTTATAATACAATCTATTCCTAATAATAATTTTAACTGGAAAGTCTTTGAATATATGATCATGTTGTTCATTTCCTATAAGAGGAGGCTAAATTCTCTTCTATAAATTAGTCAAAACTTTTGTAGTAGTATGTTGATCAAATAGTTTGGCTCAATTCTAACAAGTTACACAATGTTTTTTTCACAATTGAGAATATTTTTAGTATGGATGATTAGGTAAGAAGGGAGAAAGATTATTTTTATACCAAAGAGAACACTATGTAGGCATTGACATAGTCAATGGAAAAGCTCTTAAACTTGGTAAAGTATTCTCTCAAGCTCAAAAAGAATATTTTATTGACTTATGTAGAGAGTTTAATGATGTGATTATATGGGAGTATAGTGATTTAAAATGTTTTGATCCTAATTTGGCTCATAACACCATTGAAGTAGTGGAAGATATGAAATTAGTAATCTAAAGACAAAGGCCAATCAACCCAAAGTTAGAAACTTCCATGAGAATAAGGATTCACAAGCTCATTGAATTAGCTATCATCTTTCCAATCAATCATTCCACTTAGGTGGATAATATTGTTACCATGTGGAATTAGAATGAAGAAATCAAATTGTGTGTGGACTTATATTGCTTGAACAAGGCCTCACTCAAGGATCATTATCCTTTGCCATAAATGGAAAAAAATGTAGTTAGTGTATATTTTAAAATGGTTTTCATTTCTAGATGGTTATAGTGGGTATAACCAAATACTTATGAAGGAAAAATATAAGTTTAAAACAACATTCACCACCAAATGGGGCACCTTTTCATACCAAATAATTCCATTTGGGTTGTCCAATGTGGGAGTAACATTCCAAAGAGCCATTAATATGGCCTATCAATGTTTGATCAATAGGTTTATTCTTGTGTAGTTGGATGATGTTACATTTTTTTTAAATAATTCAAGTGATCACATGATTCATCTTAGATGGGTATTTAAGATATGTAGACAATATTGGGTGTCATTTAACCCAAATAAGTGTCTATTTTCAATGAATGAAGGTGAACTCCTTGGTCATGTTATTTTTAAGCATGGTTTGAGTATTGATCTATAAAGAATAGATTATATTCTTTTATTGTCCTTACCTAAGCATAAGAAAGCATTTCAAAGTTTCCTTGGAAAAATTAACTTTATAAGAAGATATATATCTAATTTTTCTATTTTTCCAAGGCCTCTTGCATCTTTGATTGAATTAAAAAAAAATTACTTGGTCCAAGGAATGTATACCAAGTTTTGATGAAATCAAGCAAGCCATTGATAGTGATCCCGCTCTTATAAATCCTAAATTTTCTAAGTATTTTTTTTTATATGCATATGTTTTTTAATTAAGGTTAAATGGGGTATTTTTTATTATGGTCCACAAATCCTAAAATAAGTACACCAAAAAATATCCAAAAGATCACCATAGTATGAAAAAGAGAAAAATAAATAGAAGCAGAAGTAGCTATAACACTACCTAAAAACAAATAAAAAACATCCAAATATATGACAAGAGTAGGGAGTATTTGAAAGTGAACTTGAAGCCTATTACATGTCTAAATTGCCAAAAATGTCTTCCTAAAAACTCTTCATTATTTTGAGTTTTGAATATATTTGGAGAAGAATCTTTTCTTTGTCAACATATTTATGACATCCACTAAACTAAACCTATTTACCTTTGCCTTTACTTGTGGTCTTAATGTCAAATAGGTCTCCCAAATGATATCTAATATTTTCAACATTTTGTATTCCATCATTCATAACTACCTTGTTATAATTCACCATAAACATAATATTATTTTTTAACTTGTAATTTTTATTTTCAAGCATACCAAACCTCACTTAAAGACTCTAAAATTGATGATTAAATTCTTTATTATAATTGGTTTGAGCCAATATTTCATTCTCATACTATAAATATTTCACTTTCCCTTTAAGTTTGGTAAATTTTGTCATCAACCAATGCATGATGGATATTTTAGACCCAGTTATTATTATATATTATTAGATTTTTATTTCAATTTCAAATAGCTCACCAAAGTATTGAAGTCTTCATTCAATTCATGAGGTTGATTACTTGTAGACTCTTTGCCTTTATCCTTGGGTTCTTCTATTGTCTTCCTTTCTCTAGAATCATTTTTCTTGGATTAGGTTGCCTTGGTTTCCCTTACCAATTATTTTTGGTTATTGACATCATCTATATCAGTCATATCTTCCTCAACCAAAATTATATCCCATGTAGAATTCTCTGTTTCACTATTCTTGCCCAAAGTCTTGACTGACATAGGAGTTTCCTTAGTTAAACTTTTAAGAGGTGTTTTGATGCTACTTTATTGAGGATTATATGCATATGCTAATGTTGATACAATTTAATAAATATTAACATAAAAAATTTCCAAGGTTTGGAGAAGCCAAAAACATTCTTTATCTAAGGCTTGTAAGAGAATGAAACAAGGTACACCTTTGTTGAGAAACATGTGCTTTCTATAATTAGATACCTAAAAAATTTTAGGCACTTACTATCTAACAACAACATCCATGTGATGTTTTCTTATCCTAGAATCAAAGATTTATTGTTAAATAATGAGATAAGTGAAAATATATAAGGGTAGATAAAAAGGATATGATGTGGAAATAAAGGTAACCAAGATTATTAGAGGCAAAGGGTTGTGTGAGCACTTGGTTCAAGACTTGAAATAAAATAAAGAGGCAATTTTCATCTTGAATGATGAAGATATTACAACCAATAATATACCTTAAAAAATGGTTTTAAATTATGGTAAGGTACCTTTAAAGTGGTATGTATCATAAAATATTAATTGGTTCAAAGAGAAGGTACTTTAGGATATGATATATTCCTTTTCTGCTAGTTGATGATGTGTTATTGAAAAAGATGTTAATAACATGTTGTTAAGATGCATAGAGACAAGTCAAGTTGAAATATTACTTGAATAATTTCATGCTGGACAAGGTGGATGACAAATTTAAATCATAAAAATAGCTCTTAAAGTCATGAGGGGTGATATTATTTTCCATACATATTTAAATATTCTCATGCTTGAGTAAGAAAGTGCAAAACATGTGCATTGTTTGTAGGAAAGGAAAATATTACTACCCTACCTCTTCAACTCTTTTCATTAGATCATCCATTTATCTAATGGGGTTTGGACTTCATTGGTCTCATAAATCAACATTATATCCTAGGCCACAAGTGGATTATTACATCCATGAATTACTTTAATAGATGGATAGAAGCAATGGCTTTGAGGGAAGAAAATGAATCTTGTGTCTTGGTATTATATGAAATTTTGATCAAAAGGTTTGGTTTTCCTTCCACTATAATTTAAGATAATGTTATGAAATTTATAGGGGCTAAAATAAGTCAATGGTCTGCCCAAAATGGTGTGTATCTTATCACTTATTCCAATTATATCCATAAGGTAATGGCCTTGTTGATTCTACTAAAATTAATTGTTGAAGATCATTAAGAGAACCATTTAATAAAATAAAAGGTTGCAGAATTTGATATTAAAATCAACTTTATAGATTTATAGAATCACCTTCAATATGTCCATTACTAATTCACCCTACAAGCTAGTGTATGGGAGATAAGCTAGATTGTCAATATAACTTGATATCTCTAATTTGTAACTAACTAATTAGATAAAAGTATTGGAGAGTGAGCCTATGTAATTGATATATTTTTAACTTATGGAGTTATAGGAACTAAAAAAATGGTCCATATTAGCTATGGAGATGCATCAGGCATAGGTAAAGAAAACATTTAATAGAAGAACATATTCAAGGAGATTCAAATAATGTGAATTAGTTATAAAAATTTATGATGATAGGGATAAAATGGGAAGACACACAAATTTTTACACATTTTGGAGTGGTCCTAAAATTATCTCAAGCTATAAACCTCACAATGCCTTCCAGCTAGCCAAGATGGATGGTGATGAGCTCTCAATCCTAATTAATGGGATTCATCTTAATCATTATTTATAAATATTGGTTATTATTTTTATATTTAAATTTCCTCCAAGTTATTTTATGCATGTGTTCAATTAGTAGTTTTAGTTTTCACATTCCTCTAAGTGTTATCTTGCATATTTTTTAGTTTGTAGTTAGATTAGTTATCAATTAAATAAGTTATTATATAAAAGTGTTGTTAATTATTGATGTAATTTAAAGTTTAATATTTGTTTATATATTAATTACTACATATACTAATGGTTAAGGCTACTAGTCTTGAGTGTTTAGCAGGAAAACATCCAAGCAGGGTTGCTAGGAATGTTGATAAATTTTGCCACCATTGGTCAATGTTGATTATATGCAAGTTTTAAAGAAGAATCCATTAATTTATTAAAGATTCATAATTATATAAAAATAATAATACAACCTTAATAAATCTTAAACCATTCTAAATAATAGCTCATAGGTTCAAATTTTGGCAAAGGTTTATTTCATTCCTCTAACTAGCTAATTAGAATCTAGTAAAGGTAATTTTAAAATGTTTATTTCATGAAAGAGAATAATATTTTGATATAATGGTATTAATGGGACATAGGTTACCCTATTACATCAAGACTAAATTCATTATTTTTATGTTACATGGGTTTAAATTTATGAACAATTTTTAAGAAGGAAAGGTGCTCTAAAACCCTTATTAAACCCTGATAGCTCAGTTTTAGGAGATGTGATTGTATTTTTGAATCATTTGTTTCAAAAAAATATAGTATGATATATTATTTGGAATAAATAAAATTTATAAACCTTAATAAATAAATTTTTTAACAAAAATTTTGGATAAAGGTAAAGGTACAAGTTGTAGGGTTTTAATCATGCAAGAGAGATAGTCATAAAAGGCATTTTTTGAGGGGTTTAAAAAATTATTTGAATATATAATTTTTTTTAATTATTATATGGGATATTGAATTTATTAATTAAAAACAAATTATTTATATATGCCTCATAAAAAATCATGAAAATAGAAAAATGCAAACCTACAACCATTCAAAAATGAGATTGTGCAAGATAAGAAACATCAAAAAGTGCATATTTTGAGTTTTACTAAATGAAATATTTTATATTTAATTTAATGTTAAAAATTATTTTTATGTCTTTTATTTACCTATGGATATATAAAATTCCAAAAAATAGGTCTATGCATGAAGGAAATTAAGGTTTTTCACTATTTTAATCACAAATGGAGTTAGAAATGAGTGTTTCAAATCTTAAAAGGGGAAAAAAAAAATTTATAGGATGTATAAATAATTTAAAGGTAATAATAAATTATCATACAATTGAAACTAATGGAAAATAGGCTCAGACCAAAGAAAAACAGCTCTAAGTCACCATGCAGGCAACAAGCATGCACTTTTTTATGAATTTTTGTTTGAGAGTTTAGTAAAAAAAATTTAATGTTTTAAAGATTTTGTAAGTGTTAATAATTTATACCTATAAAATTATTATAATAGGATTTTATGGTAAGTATTATAACTCATTTTAGACCTCTAAATCCAAATCAAGCTTTCTTGAGGCCTTAAGAGCACAAGAGAAGAATGTTTGAAGTTGTAAGTCGAATTTGAGCTAAAAATTTATTTAAAGGTCTAAGCCACCATTTTGATTATTTTAAAATAATATTTATACTTATTATATGTTCAAATAAATAAATATCATCAAGTTTTAGGTTCTCATGGTGCATTCAAGAAGCTTGTTAAGTTGGAGAAGATAGGCATATCCAAGAAGAACCAATATGGAGAGCTATGATTACCATAATCAAATACAATATTAGAAAGAATATTTCATGAATATAAAGGAAAATAAAACATCCATTCTCTGCCAATTATATTCCATCTTTGAGGAAGAAGACACTTAAAGGCTAAATCAATGCATTGTGCATTCAACAATCTTGCCTAGTTAAACACATGTTCTCTTTGCTAAGTGAAGATAAAGAAGAGGATAAGTATTTTTGTTAAAAAATGGAATAAAGGTTAGAATTAGTCTCCCAAATAATTCAAAATATCTCTATCTTCTATGATATTTGGATGTAATTTTATAAAAGTTCAAGACAAACATTAAGAAGCCTTCAATTAGCCCTATAAAGGTAGAGTAAGAAACATGCAAGAATAGAGGAGCTAAATTGAAGTATTGATTAAGTAAATCATCCCATATTTGAATGGAGGATCCTATTTAAAAAATATACATGTAATATATATCCTAATATTCCCCTTGGATCAATTTGTGGAAGTCAAGAAGAAGAATTATGCATGCAACATGTAAACACGATAGTTGAACTCAAACTTTAAGATACAAACAAGATAAGTCAAGTAAAAATCCAAGATGCAATAGATATAACAAAAGTAATAAATAAATATTAATAAAATATGAAAAGGAGTTAATTGAAGATCAAAATTTAAATGCAATTTCACAAAGATTTAACTAAAGATGATCAATATCTCTTCAAGATTGAATACTATCAAAGCATGCATAATGACCTTTAAATGTTTAAACATTCTAACAAGCTTATATATCAATATCTTATGCCATATTCCAAGAAAATAATTTTCAAAATATAATTTAATGTGTATAAATTATAAATTTTTGGTGTTTAATCTGAATTTTGAGTTGGAATTGAGTTGAAGTAGGAGTGGAGTTGAGTTAGTATGAGGAATCATCTCTTGTTTTGAGTTGTTTGTATCCTTTCTCCTTGCTTCCTTTTATATACATATTTTCATTTTTGATAAATTTAGGTTAATATTATGATTTTAGATTTAAAAAAAACTACCAAAATTTTTACTACATCACCTTTAAAAAAATAAAGAACTGATTTTTCCTTCATTTTCAAGTTATTTCTCAAGTGTGTGTCTTGTGTTCATTAATGTAACTTAGTGAATGATTATTTTTCCTATGTTTATGTCTCAATTTATCACCTTGATGCATAAAATAATAAATCTTAAAAGTCATATAAAGTGTCTAAGTCTAATTTATACCTAATTTGGAAGTGAATTCAACCATTGATCATTCCTTCTATGATAGTGTGAGTGTTGTCAAGACCTGTGTATGAAATACTAATGCAATAGCCATTGTATGAATATGAAATGAATGTGAGAAATTAATTTAGATTAAAAAATGTGATAATTATATGAATAAATTACCTTAAAATTGGTTTATCACCCTAAATTTTAAGTTTTCATAATCAATTTCATTGTATGCATTACTTATTTTACCTTTTCCTAGTCAAGAAATCACCAAACTATAGAGTTTAGAGAGAAGTAGGTGAGTGTAACAAAGGGAAATAGCCCTTAATGTAGATATTATATTAAATATATGGTTACACATAGCTTGGAGAGTTTCCATTGTGTTAAATAAGAGTGAAAACATACACACATTTTTGCAAAGGTGCATTTTTTACTGATAACACTTAGCTAGAAAACAACTGAGACATTTTATATAGTCATTGAAAACTGAAGTGGAAGTT
Source organism: Torreya grandis (assembly GCA_037957365.1). Lineage (NCBI taxonomy): Eukaryota > Viridiplantae > Streptophyta > Pinopsida > Cupressales > Taxaceae > Torreya > Torreya grandis. The sequence continues at coordinate 312,020 of JARHVA010004082.1, read as the reverse complement.
GGTCTAGTTTTTTAAAACTAGATCATAGTGTCTTAAATCCTCCTAGACATTAGTACCAGAATTAGACAATAGCACCATTATTGTAAATGGTGTGGTAGTATCCTAATATTAGCAATAGTGTCCTCTATGCAGGACTATCATGAGCTTCTAGGTACACCTATGTTTAGATATTTGAGGTCTATTTTTTACATGCACAAGTATTTAAACCTTGTATTTTTCTTGTAATGACCAATTTAGTAAGAAAAACCTAAACCTCCATGTAGATAGGGCATATGGTTGGCATGAGTTGAAAACTATGTTAATAGGGTAGGTTAGACATCCTCAACACCCTAATGTGAAGAGAGTTACCTATATACTAACACTCTGAGGACAAATCAAGACTAATGTAGTTCTCCCCACCTAAGTTTTGGTGAAATTGAAAGTGATTCTAGTATGATAATGTCCTTGATTTCCTTTGATGTCCTTGAGACTATAAATATTGATAATATGAGATTAGGGTCGTTATAGATGATAGTATGCAAAAGTAAGGTAGAATAGGGATTGATAACCTTAATTGTGATCAAATTTTTCTATATTTGAATGTTTATTTTGAATATAATTTCCATCTAATGGTTAAAGGGATAAAATTCATGTATTAATACTATTTTTTTCTTGTGTAGATGATAAAATATGTTGAGGCCAACCTCAAGAGTTTTTAGTTTTGAAAAGATGTCCATTTGGGAAAATATAAGGAAAAGTACATTAGTGAAATTTTGGGTACACTAACACCATGTAACATTAGTTTCATTATTATGGTGCTAGTGTCCTTTTCATAGAACACTAGGCATGAAGGGTCAATATCAAGAAATGAGGAATCTGGACTACTTTATAGCTTACTAAGGACTCTTGTGACCTGCACAAATGTTAGATATGTGTGATAATAGGATCTAGGATAGGTCTAGCACTAAGCTAGGGATAGGTAGTCTCAATTATCACTCTTCACACTCCCATTCCACTTTTGGGTGATTAAATTTACTCCTCTTTAGTATATAAATCCAATGTTGAGGTCAACATACCCCTGTTTCTAAAAAACAAGGAGCCTTGTTCAAAATTTTCAAATTATGCTATGAATTATGCATTCAACTTGATCAAAGTTCAATATTGAGTATCATGTTTTGATCGAGATTAAATTTACATGCTAACACATAAGATTTATTTGATATTATCTAATGTTACTAAAATTTGGCTAATGTTTTTCCATCTTCCAAGATCAATGGATCTTCATTAGAATGAACAAATGTTCATGAGTTTAATATTCAATTTTAAAGTGACCCTTAGTTAACTAATATTGTCTTATTTAGATTATTATGTTAACATTTGGTCCTTAATTGATTAGTTGAATCCAAGTTTAAATAATGTTCAAAACCTTAGTTTAAATTACTTTAGTATAAGTTCTTATTAAAATGGATTCATATCTTTGATGTGTCACTTTATTCCATCATAACCTTAGTTTAATTTTAGCCTAAGTTTTAATTAAGTTTATTAATTCATTAAAAATTTAGTCTAATATTTATGCTAAGCCTTTATATTTCAATCACTTATTCTTTGGTTTTATTGTTCACATGTATGAATTGAATGTAGGATTTCTAACTATCAAAGCCTCACTTGATTAGATAAAAGATCAATGGCATGTGGGTGATCACCTAAATTTAATAATTCAAATTACCCCAAATTAAAGATCAATGGTGCATATTATTATTACAAATTCCAGTCAATGATCCACATTAAAGACTAGGGTCAATGAGTCAAGATCAAAGAATGATAATGTTCATTCAATCATGCAAATGATCTAATGATGAGCATAAAATAATATATGTCAAGGGATCATGATCTTTAACATAATGGTGATATGTGTCACACTCATAGATAATTAGATGTAGATAATGACTTGTTTTTAATCGAATGTATAAATAAATACCAATAGTTCATGTTTAATTGTATGTTCACCAAATTGATGGTGCACATTTGATCATGTAGATCAAAGATTAATTACACACATTTAACCTTGTAGATAGGGATTGATGGAACAAATCGAGTGAATAAGTAAATAATCCTAAATTTCATGAAAGGTTACCATATGGCATAAAAGCATTAATTAGATGGAGGTTTGTGGTAGGGTATATAAAAGGCATATGAGGCTACCAAGTGTCTTGATCTTGGAAGCCCAAGTCAAAGATCAATAGATGCATTGAAAGTCAAGGCCAGGAGACTCTCAATGAAATTGATAGAGTTAATTTTATCAAAATTCTAGGTGTTATGATATGAGGACACATTTCCAAAGTGACAATGATCATGTTTTAAAATTATATAAATAATGGGGATAGGAGATACCATACAGGCATACATGTTAGATCAAAAAAAAATTGTACCCAAGCATGCAAAGGTATAAATATGATATCAAAATATAATTTGGGTCATAAAATCACATACTTCAAACTTATATGCCACCATTAAATCTTAATTAAACCTCTAAAAATCCCCAAGACATATAAAAACCCTAAATTATTATTTCATTCACTATTTGAGCCAAAAGAGAGAGTCTGAGATCTAGTAATGTCAACCTATGGACCTAATTCAAAGAAAGTAGTTAAATTATACATATCATCAGACACAGAGGGTAGAATAGTCCAAGACATAGAATTAGTGTCTTCTTCATCAAACATAGGAGATAATAACTACACAAATTTATTCTAGACCATAGAAAACCAAGGAATTTTGACAAATGAAGAAGAGAAGTTGTTTTCAGTCAAGAGATTATATGATGCCATCACGGTAATTCAACTTATAGGACTCCATTATGCTAACACTAAACCATAGGTATTGTACTATATTGATGTCTTGAGTCTTATTTTCAAAGATGTTAAAATTGACAAGTGTATGCTTATTCATAGACCTAGTTTGAATAAATTAACATATATCCCTTATTGCCTTTAAATCCTACTATAAGGCCCCAAATAGACCTTGCCTTCATTAATACATGGGCCCAAAAACATGCCATGATGGATATCTTAGAAAAATGGTTAGAAGATAGTAATAAGGTTATTGTGGATCCTAATAAGAAAATCCTTGTGAGCCAATTTAGGCTATGATTACAATGGTTATGACCATGTTGAATAAGTTATATGGATTTATACATGCTGCACATATGGAACCAATATGGGTGCCTACTATATATTTCATTATTGAGAAAATGGTACTACCTCCTCTAGGTGAAATAATTAGTATTTCCCTCAGCAGATAGATTTATGGGATTAAAAAAAATAAGAGGACTAAGTTCTTCATGATGTCATATTTTTTATATGCCTTGTGTGCCATAACTAAAATCCCCAACTAGAGAGAGTGGTCCCCCAATGGCACATAAATTGTGGCCTAATATCACTTTAAATTACATATTTATAAGTATATGGCGCATATCTAATTCATCTATGATTATGTATATCCTACATTAAGCCAAGCCATCAATGGTATCCCCATGATGATGATAAGTCCTTTTACCAATAAGTCCATTAAGACAATGGGTGATAAATGGCTATATCCTAGTTTCACCATTATTAGAATAGAAGAAACTAAAAGCACCCCCCCTTAAACTACTAGTACATATGCCTAACAAGTTGGTAGAACAACATGTTCCATATCAATTATTTAATGGAATAGATGGGATCTACAATACCAAGAAGAAGGGACTTCTCCATGGTTTTTCCATGAAAATTAGAAAAACCATTTTTAGACAATGGGATCACATTGAAGTTACCTCAAAGCATAGGCTTTCCTTTAATTTATAGTTATATGACCATAGATAGTGGGATCCCTATGGTAGAGTAAAGGAACACTTGAAGGACAAAGGCATTATAGCTGAGTCTTATGAACATGAACCTAGTGCATTTGACTTTGTGGACACTAAGGTAGCCACTTATTATGAATTTTCTAGAAAGCTAAAATAACATAATATAAAGCATGAATATAAATTGTTAGAATACCAAAAGATGGAATATAGGTGGAAACTTAGTCCAAAAAAAATGATTTGGTAAATTTTGGTCCTTCTAGGCTTCCCCAAAATGATATACAAATAGAGCATAGGCCTGAAAAAAAGAGACCAAGTGAATTTTCTTCAAATTCCTTAGTCTCTGAGTCCTCTAGAACAACAAAACAAGATTTTCCTTAATAGGAGGTTCACATGATAGATTTTATTCCATAAGAGCCTATTGAAGATGCATTGAGAAAGATCTCCATGACATATCAATCAGACACTAATGTAGAGGAAGAAAAGGTTGAGGAATCTAAGTAGGAAAAGTGAAAAGACAAGTCATTAGACATAATGGTCATTGATCCTCCTAAAAGGAAATCTAAGACTGTAATTGTCTCAAGGGCAAATAAATTCAAAATGGCCATCACTACCCCTTTGAAATATATCAAATTATTTAGTGATTAAAATCCAATCTATGGGCCATCTATACTTGAATGGTTGATATATGAACCAAGAATGGTTAAGCTTCTTACTTCTTATCATCCATGGGAACTAGTAAATAATACAAGCATCCCCTTGAAATAGGAGTTGAATCCTTGGACCCTAGCATTGAAAGATGAAGAAGAAATGGGGCTTACTACTCCAAATCCAATAGTAGACCAATTACAAATAGAGGTTGGAATCAAACATATGGCCCAATATTTAGTAAGATTTAGATATGACCCAACTACTACTAGCCTACAAAGAGTGACTGAGATAATTGTCATGGAAGAAGGTTAGATATCAAAGGGTTGATCCTTGGGTTCACTTGACTAAGAAAGAAGGGATAGAGACTAGGGAAATCCCCTATGTTTGAAGAAGACATTTTGGAGCTAGCCCAATCCTAGTTAGAAATGTTATAGGCTACCTTCAAAAGGTTAAAACAAGAGAAGAATAATCTTGAGGAATAATCTATTTTGTCAATAGCAATGGAAATTGTTAACAACTTTGAAGTAAATTTATTTGATACATTAAAATATTTGAAGGAAATAAGGTCTAAATAAGAAATATTTAATAAATAGTATTCCATGGCTCTAAACGAAGTCAATTAGTGGTAAAGCTCAAACAAGAAAATAAAGGCATTTATCAAGATAATAATGGAAACATAGATCCTTGAGCTTAAAATAGTAATCCCATCACATTTAAACATGGCCATGATAATATTGATGGAGAATATTAAGGACATAAATAAATGGTCAAAAGTCATTAAAGGTATCTCAAATGACTTCAAAAAAATAGAGGGAAAAATGATTTAGATACTAGGAGGTTTGATCAAGGATCCAACCATCCCTAGTGAAATAGGCCTAATACCTGATAAAGAATTCTAGCATAGAGCTTCCAATTTCATCTAACAGATCAAGAATAGAAGCAAGGGCACCACAGGGGCTAATAACTAGTGTATCTTGAACTTGATATTGACAATAAATGAAAATATTGGTAATGCTAAGAGCATTAAAGAAGCTATGGATATAATATATGATATCTCCAAAGATTTAATAGCATAGATATAAGAGCTTTTCATAGAACCAATCATCAATCTCATATTGATTGATGAATATTATAAAAAACACATTAATATTTTAGAGCAAAATAAAAAGGCTACAACTATAGGGGCATCTCAAAGTCAACATGGTTGATTTAAAATATTGTTTTGTATAAAAACAATGTAAATCATTTGAAAATAATATACTATTTTGTAAAAGCATGTGCAATGTGTAACACACACAGCTTATAGGTTAGTCATATTTGAAAAGTGTCATTGGTATGATAATATTTGTAAAAGGACACCTATCCTTAATACCTGTCTGATTCCCATTTGATAATGACTGATTGACATACCTCATAGGTTGATTCTTCAATCTATAAAGGGGTTATTATCATTGGAACAAGGAGGAAATTTTGAGTAAAATTATTCTATAAATTTTGGAGAAAGGAATACGAGCAAGGCAATTCTATGAAGATAATCTCATTTTATTTGTTTATTTGTAATCATGGCTACTTCCTCAAATATCTATTTCGATGTTTGTATTTGAATGGCTTTTATAAATTTTAGATGTGCATGTATTAATCCATAGTTTTTAATTTGAAATTTATGCTAGGTTGACTAAATTTTTTTAGATTCATTGCAATAGCATTGCTTTTTTGGAAGATATGCAAAGGCAATTTTCTTGTTTAAGTAAATCTTTAAAGTGAATCTAATTTCTAATTTACATGTTTTCAAATATTCTTAGACATTTGCTTGGTATATGATAGGATCTATAATATTTAGTAATTTCATGTCATATGCTGGTTTAAAAATGCATAAATTTAATGAAATTAAAGCTTTGTCAAAATGTCTAAATTGAAGAATAGAAACATCTCTCTTTCTACCTCACCCTACATATTTTCTCATTTTTTGATCAAAACACTATAGTTTACTTTTTTATTGTTAATATTCATACTATATTAGAGTTTAGAATTTAGATTTTGATCATTATTCATTAGACTTATCTAGAATAAATTTATATTCTTCACAAAACTTTATGAGCACGTTTGATCCCAATAACCACTTGCATAATCATTTTGTGAAATAGTCAAATAGCTTGGTTGCTACTCCACCATAGATCTTAAGAAGATTGAAACTAAAAACTCATGCAAAAGATTCCTTGAATCATAAAATGAGAAGTTTTTTCAATACTATGAGAATCCTATCATATATTTACACACATCAATAGGCATACAAAATTGGCTCTACAAGGAGGGCATGAGCTAAAGATTTGTGAATCCAAAGTATCTTGAGCTAATTTTAGTGAATTTTGTTAAAAGATTAGTTAATCCTTTGTATATTTTTCTTTTTATTAGCTTAAATTTGTAAATATCACTAATATTAATGGTTTTAGACTAGTCTTTAAGATTATTTAGATAAAGATAGTTATTATTTTAATATTTATGTGAAATTTTTGTAAAGGTTGCTTAAAATTTGTGAATATGATGTGTTTAAGGTTACTGATAATATTTTTTTTCAAAGATCATTGATATTCATGAGTTTGGATTAGATTTTATCTAATACAATTAAAGATAGTCATTATTTGAAATATTTATATGAATTTACACAAAGTTTGTTTGAACTTAGAAATATATATGTATAAATCTACTTATTAGTAAGAATTAAATAATTATTTACAATACTTGAATTGAAGATTATTTGTCTTTGCAAATATAATGTTTTTATATTGTATTTTGATTAGGATTTAGATTTTACAACCTAGAAATTCCATGAATAAGAACTACGTTAAGGTATAAGACAAGGATACCTCTTCTTTCCTTGAAAATTCATAAGAAAATAAGAGTAGATAAAGGTAAACATAGAATTTCTAAATCTCAACCTATGTCACCTATTCTTGTTGTTGTATGAAATCCTCATCAATGTATGCCTCGGTTATCTAGATCTATTATCAATGTACCTGATTAGGTACATGATTTACCCATAAATCTAGAAAAATGATTACTTTTATTTAGTCCTAAAAGCATTGTTATTGCTAAATAACACATCAAGTATTTTAAGTCTACCTTAAGATTATTAAATGTTGTTCTTGAATATGTTGCTTACAGTTTATCTCCTTTTACCTTTAGAGATGCAGCATATGATTAGTTTATTAATATTATTAAAAATTACATCATCAGCTAGAATGGTTTCAATAATGATTTCATTGATTAGTTTGGAAAGATCATCAGTCCCTGTGTTCTATATCAACAATTAACTATGGCAAAGAGAGATTGAAATGAAACCATTAGATATTTCAATGCTATATTTCAAAATATGTTTAGTAGAACTATATCTCCCTATAATATTGATAAAGCTTTAGATTAGAGATTTATAAGGATGTTTTAGATCTAATGACTTCTATATTTCTGAGAAGATTTGTTAGACTCATAGATACATTAGTTTTGGCCTATCTTGAAGTTATGAAAATTTATGATCAAATGAAACCCCAAGGTTAATTAGAATATTATATTCCTAATATTAATCCTAATTTACCTATATTGAATATCATCCCAAATGTTAATCAGAACATTCCTACTTTGAATCAAACTCTAATTTTAAACCAGTTGCCTTTGTGTCATGCTCATCCTTGTTAAAAACTAGGATTGGTAAATAACTCTAAAAGTGAATCCCATCCCCAATATCAATAAGTTATGGTGCCAATAGATATTAATAGTACTCAATTCCACAATTTGGAAGTGCTTAAGAATGAAAATGAATACATATTGAAAATGGTTCAAAAATTGAGCACTGATTTTCTTGAGTTACAAAGACATGTAGATAACATTAGGGAGAATTCCATAGAAACTATTCTTATTATAATTTTAACAAACCTACGAATAGGTTTAATAATAATAATAATAATAATAATAATAATAATAATAATAATAATAATAATAATGAGTCATCTACAAATAATAACATACCTAAAATAAACATTTATGATGTAGCTTTAAGTAATTATTTTAGAGTTCATAACACTACAAAACATATTGAATTAGATTGTATATAAATTTTTAATGCTTTCAGAGTATTTCAAGATGAATTAGATACATTTTAAGTTATTCCTGACAAAGATAATGTTGTAGGGACATCTAGCTCTTTAGAAGCATCAAAATCTTTTGAAATAACTCCTATAGTGGAGACCTTTGATTTTTCCATTTCAAGATGAGAATGAACCTAAAGATACTCTAGAAGAGATTCATGCTTTTCAACAGTATCTAAAGAAGACTTTTCTATTAAGGAATAGAGAATTAAAAAAACCAATGACAAGTTCTACTCCACCAAATAATATTGATACTCCTCTAATCCCAAAGCAAATAACAATCCAAAACTTCCTAAAGGAAGTGACACTAGAAATAATGTTAATTTATCTAGTTCTTCTACTAAGAGTGGGTATAACATAGTAGAGGATATGAAGAAAAATAAAGTTAATATCACATTGCATGAATTGACTCAAAAATTGAATAAAGAGACTTGCTCCTAGAATCATTACCTAAAAAACTAGTAAATCATAGAAACCTACAAATACAAATGTAGTAATGTATAAGAATAAAATAGAGGTTCCACCTTTTTTACTAAAAATTAGATTTTTTGGTAAAAACTTGCATAACTATCTATTAAATTTAGGTGCTTGTACAAATATAATTATAGCAAGTACTGGTGAAAATATTGGTTTAACTCCTATTAAGTTTTATAGAGTAATGACTCAATAAGATAAATTTAGAGTTAAAGTGATTGGTAAATTGTTAAATGTGCATACGCAGCTTGATTTAGAACCAAGAGTGCATCAATTTATTTATATTCAAGTTGCAAACTTTACAAATACTTATGGGATATTACTTAGTAGAGATTAGACTACATCTTTGAATGTATACATGTCAAGTGATTACTCTCACATGTGATTATCATAAAGGGGTGTTCTTAATCAAATTTGGATTGAAAGAGAACCAAAGATGAAGCACATGATCACTGAATATAATACAAACAATCAAAGGGTCAATGTGGCTAATTCTGATTTATGATTTTACAACCTTGACACTCTTCAAGTTTTTAATTTTAAATACTCTTATGTTATGCCTATACTTTGAAAATTATATGTTGATGGTGCTAAATGTAAATCTAGTTTTAGAGTAGGAATAGTTTTAATCAATCCCATTGGGAAAGAATATAATGTCTCTTACAAAATTTAGTTTATTTGCACCAATAATTTGATAGAGTATGAGGCATTGATCTTAGGATTAGAATTTTCTATTAAACACAATGTTAAAGAACTACTAATATATGGTGATTCTAAACTAGTAATCAATCAAGTCAGAAGCAAGTATCAATGTAAATTGTCTTATCTAAATAAATAAAAGTTTAAAGTATGGGACTTGATTGAGTATTTTGATGATTTCAATATATTTTCAATCTCTAGAGAAGGAAATTAGTCTACTGATGAACTAGATTCAACTAAAACTAACCTAATGCTAAATAAAGATTCCCAAAGGCTTAACATTGAATTGGTCTTATGTCTATGTGTACTTGACAATGTGAATCATCTGTAAGTGTTTAATGATGACCAATAGATCCTTAAATTTATGAACAACTCAAGAGTTTTTGAGTCTCATAATATTGATGAGGTCAATGAGAACTCTCTTAATGATGATAGAATTGATGACAATATAATACAAATGAATGATAAAAATATTCCCAAAGGCATGATTGCCTTAGAAAGACTATTCGACAAACATAATCTAGTTGAAATTACTAAATTTACATAGGTAAATGACAAGGATTATAATGTATTTGACCTAAGAACTCAAGGTCAACCTCAACTAGTAAACCTTGGTATAGCATGCACAAATGAAGAGTCTAAAAATTTAATAGACCTACTAACTAGGTACAAGGATGTTATTGCATGGTCTTATGAAGACTTAAATATATTAAATCCTTGAGTTGTTACCCATAACATTCCCTTGAAAGGGGTCCATAAACCATTTAAGTAGAAGCAAAGACTAGTTAAACCTAGTTTAGAACCATTAATTTATAAAGAGGTCAAGAAATTATTGGATGCAAAAATAGTTTTTCCAATGAGACATTATACCTAGGTAACTAATCTAATACCAAATATAATTAAATGTGGAGAGATTATATTATTCATATATTTGAGGAACCTAAACAAATCTTCTAAAAATGATAATTATCCTTTGTCATCCCTTGACTAGGTGATTCAAATTGTTAGTGGTTATGCCATGATGTCTTTCCTAGATGGTTTTTCAGGTTATAATTAGGTACTTATTAAAAAGTAAGATAGAATGAAGACTACATTAAAAAAATAGGGCACTTTTGCTTATAAGAAGATGCCTTTTTGACTCATCAATGTACGAGATACTTTTCAAAGAGATATGGACCATGCCTTTCAAGGTCTCATAGATAAATGTATCATTATATAAGGATGATCTTAGTGTGTTTTCCAAGAATAGGGAAGATCACAAAAATACATTTACAATAAGTATTTGAATGTTGTCTTAGGTATAAAATTTTCCTTAACCCTAAAAAAGGCATATTTTGTGTAACTAGAGGTAAATTACTAGGACATGTGATAACTAGACATGGGATTTATATAGATCTAGAAAGTGTCAATGTTATATCTAAAATAGAACCACAAAATAGTAAAAAAGAACTAAACTCCTTTTTTGGAAAGATCAATTTTGTAAGGAAATTCATTTATGCTTTTGTAGAGATTATGAGACCACTTAGTGGCATACTAAAGAAGGATACAAAGGTAGAATGGAATGAAGAAATGAATAAAGCCTTTAAGGATATCAAAGAAGAAATAGGATAAGCACCTATGTTGATAATTCTTGACTTTATAAAATATTTTTATCTTTATTATTTTGCTTCTGAACATACTATATCAATTGTATTAACACACAAAATTGATAAATGTGATCATCTAATTGAATTTATGAGTAATAACTTCAAAAATATTGACTTAAATTATTCCCTAATTGATAAAAAAAATTGCTTTGGTTAAGGCAACCAAAAAGTTTAGACACTATATTTTTAGGAGTAAAGTACATGATATATTGCTAGACCCTCTACCAAACTCATGTTGAGTCAATGTGAATTAGGAGAAACAAGAGGTAAATGGATGTCCATACTCTAGGAATATTATCTTGAAATAAAAACTATTAAATTTATGACATGTCAAGGATTAATTTAATTGAATGCTAACACTAATCCTAAATTGAGTATCATATAGGTTGACCAACAACAATTTTAACCAAATGGTTAGTATGATTTAATCATTCATTTCCTGATCAATGGTTCTTGTCCTATTGTACTAAATAGAGAATAGAGAAGAGATTTAAGTCTCAAATAATCTCACTTCTTGATCAATGATGGGATACTTTATAGGAAGAACTATGAAGGAGTGTATTTGAGATACTTTTCAAAAGAAGAATCAGTTGAAATCTTAAGTATCTTTCATGAGAAAGTTGTGAGTGGACACCCCTCTAGGAAAACAATAACTTACAAAATACTAAGGACATTATGGTACTATCCAACCATTTTTAAATTTGCTCACAATCATGTTATGGAATGTCATTAATTCCAAATCTTAAATACAAAGGAACCTAAAACAACTATGCCATTGAGGTCAATTTTAATTAATAAACCATCTGCTCAATGGGGTTTAGAATTTATAGGGGTTATCAACCCTAGTTATTTATCTCAACATAAGTATGTTATTATTACCATATATTATTGTACAATATGAATATGGGTAGTAGAAATAAATTAGTGTAAGACTAAAGATGTTATCAAGTTCTTAGAAGATAACATTTGCACCAGGCTTGGAATGCCGGTATCATTGGTCTATGAAAATGGATCAACAATTACATATATAGAGATAACTAGCTAGGCCTATGATAGTAAAATATATCTTAAGTTATAATCTAATCATTATCCTTAAGGTAATGAATTTTTAGAGTCTACAAACAAGAATTTGATGAAAGCTATTAAGAAATCTGTAGCTCAAGAACCAAGAACATGGTATAAATTATTGAAGTATGATTTGTGGGTAGATATAAACAAAGTGAAATAAGATCTAAAATTATCACCATTTTTATTGGTATAAGGACAAGAACCAATCTTTCCAATTACTCTTAAATTGCCAACTTACAATTTTATATAGGAGTACATGGAAGGAGATCAAGAATATGCCATTTCCAAATTCCTTGATATCATCTAAAAGGAGGATGATAGAGAAGAAGCATTTTCTAAATTTAGTAGACATCAAACCACTATTAAAATATGGTTTCATAAATGGTCAAAGATCAAGGTGTTTAGATAGGAAGACTTAGTTTTCATATGGGACAAAGCATATGAGCCATAAAAAACATGGCAAGTTCACTCCTTTGTGGATTGGACCTTACCAAATTACTAAGACATCAGGAAAAAACACATTTTAAGATCAAATGATTGTAGGGAGTAGAGTTTACTTTGCTAACCAATGGATAATATCTTAAGCATTATTTCTTTGATGTTTCACCTCAAGTCTTTATGGAGTAATTTGTAAGATTAGTTAGATTTAGTGTAGGTAGGTTTAGATTAGTTTTATTCCTCTCCCTTATTTTTAAATGTTTGTTTGCTATGTGTTTTCTTTCTTTTCTTTGTTATTTGGATTCTAATAAGTCTTTTCCAAGATAGATCTTCAAGCTTCAAATCTATATAAATACTGAAAAGAACTTAATAAACCAAGAATGGAGATATGACTCTTAAACATTGGTGGATTATGGATTTTGTAAAATTTGAGCTCAATTTTATGATTCTAAGAAATTGATGAAGATTGATATAAAAACTAATTGTTATTTAAAAATATAAAACCTTATTTTGATTTAAGTTTGATTTTAATAAGGATTATATGTTTATGAGTGAAAGTTTGAATTATTAGAAAAAAGTCATGTTAGAACTTAAAGAACAATATTGCATGGGATAAAGTATATGACCAAGTAAGATTTTTTGAAAATTAAACATTTCATAAAGATACTAAACACCTAGCTAATTTTGGTTCCCAACCTTTAATGGAAATCTAAATATAGTTGAAAAAAATACAAAAATAAAAGCCTTATTGAAAATCTAAAAGTTTTCTAAGCAAAGGTGATTCTGGTAACCTCCATTGGGGCTATGGACACTTGGCTAGAATTGGATCAAGGCATAGAGTGGAACCAAAGGTATCTCTATTGGGTTTTGAGATTCCTGGCTAAAAGCACATCAATTCCCAAACCTTCATTTTTATGAATAATGATTCATAATGAATATCTAAATATGCTACAAGTCCACGTTAATGATTAAGGTCATGAAATATAGAAGTTATTCTCTAAATCCTGGGGAAATCAGTAAATGAATCAAAACACATACATGACATGACTGAGTTTTGATATTTAACCCTAATTCTACATTTTCAAGACTTGTTTCAATTATTAATTGATCTTAATAATGGTACTTAATCATGTGGAATGATTAGTTTAGTTATTATTTTAAACCAAAAGTATCCGAATTCTAACATTTTGTAATATTTCTCCAAAAAAATTATATTTATTAAGGACAACATACCCCCATTTCTAAAAAATGATGACCCTTATTCAAAATTTACAAATTATTCTATGAATTAGGTATTCAAATTAATTAGAGTTCATTATTGAGTATCATTTTTTGATCTAGCTTACATTGACATGATAACACATAAGCTTTATTTGATCCTATCTAATGTTTCTAACATTTGGCTAATGTGTTTACATATTGTATGATCAATTGATATTCATTAGAATGAAAAAAGGTTTATGTGTTTAAGCTTCAGTGTTAAATTGACCCTTGGTTAACTAATATTATCCCATTCAAATTATTATATTAACATTTGGTCCCTAATTGTTTAGTTGAATCCAATTTTAAATAATGTTCAAAACCTAAGTCTAAATTACTTTATCTTAAGTGCTTATTAAAATGGATTCATATCTTTGACAGGTCACATTATTCCATCGTAACCTTAATTTAATTTTATCCTAAGTTTTGATTGAGTTTATTAACTCATTAAAACTTTAGTCTACGATTTATGATAATTATTTATATGCCTCAATCACATATTATTTGATTTTATTATTCATAGGTATGAATTAAATGTAGGATTACTAAGAATTTAAACCTCACTTGATTAGATCAAAGATCAACAACATGTGAGTGATCACCTAAATTCAATAAGTTAAAGTCCCCTAGATCAAAGATCAATGATGAGTATTCCTATGTATAAATTATAATAGATGATCCATGATAAAGACTAGGGTCAATGAGTCAAGATCAAGTATTGACAGTGTGCATTAAATCATGCATATGAATATTTATCGATGAACACAAAGTCAATATGTCAAAGGATCATGAGATTGAATGCAATGGTTACATGTGTCACACTCATGGTGAGTTTGATACATATCAATGTCCTATGTTTAATCAAATATATAAATAAAATATCAGTGGTACATATTTGATAATAGTTCACCAGATCAATAGTGCACATTTGATCATGTAAATCAAATATCAATGGCATGCATTCAATCTTGCAGATGGAGACCAATGGTACAAATGAAATCAATAAGTAAATAAGCTCAAATTACATACAAGGACACCACATGGCATAAAAGCATTAACTAGATGGAGACTAATGGTATGATAAACAAAAGGCATGTGGGGATACCAAGTATCATGATCGTGAAAGCCTAGATCAAAGATCAATAACCACATTGAAATTCAAGGTTAGGAGACTCCCAAGGAAATTGACTGAGCAAATTTGATCAAATTTAGAAGGGGCATGAGATGAGGACATGTGTCTAAAGTGACAATGGTCATTTTTTTAAATTAAATAAATAGTAGCGATAGGAGATGCCACATAGGCCTACATGTTAGATCAAAATATTTTGAGGACCTAATCATTAAAAGGTATAAATATGAGATTAAAATATAATTTGGGTCACCAAATTCCATACTTCAAACCTATATGCTACCATTAAATCTAAGTTAAACCTCCAAAAAATACCTAAGACATAAAAAAGCCCTAAATTGTTCCTAAATTCACTATTTCAAGCTAAAAGAGAGGGCCTAAGAAATATCAATGGTAACCTATGGACTTACTTTAAAGAATGTAGTTGAATTATATTTGTCATTAGATATAAAGGGTAGAGTATTCAAAGACACAGAGTTTGTGGCTTATTCATTAAAGACAAGAATTAATAATTATGTAAGTTTGTTTTAGACCATACAAAACCAAGTAATTTTGACCAAGGAAGAAGAAAAGCTTCTTCTATTCAAGAGATTATATGATGACATCATGGTAACTCAGCTCACAGGACTCCATTATGTTGTCTCCAAACTAGAGGTATTGCAATGTATTGATGTCTTGAGTCCTATTTTCAAAGATGCTAAAATTGACAAGGGTATGTTTATTCATGAACCTAATTTTATGAAAATAACATATATATCCCACGTTGCCTTTGAATCATATTATAAGCTACTTGGGCCCCAAATAGAGCTTATCTCTATTAATACATGGTCCTAAAAACATACCATGATGGACATCGTAGCAAAATGGTCAGAAGATAATAACAAGGTTATTTTTGATTATAATAATAATATCCTTATGAACCACTTCAAGCCATGATTCATAATGGTTTTTAACATTTTGAACAAGTTATATGGATTTGCACATACTACACATGTGGAACCAATATGGGTTTCTATTGTATATTTCATTATTAAGGAAATGGTAGTACCTCCTCTAGGTGAAATCATTAGTATTTCCTTAAGTAGATAGATCTATGAAATTAAAATAAATAATAGGACTGAGTTCTTCATGATTTC
Organism: Torreya grandis; assembly: GCA_037957365.1. Taxonomy (NCBI): domain Eukaryota; kingdom Viridiplantae; phylum Streptophyta; class Pinopsida; order Cupressales; family Taxaceae; genus Torreya; species Torreya grandis. The sequence continues at coordinate 295,560 of JARHVA010004082.1, read as the reverse complement.
ATATTTTTTAGATGCCTTGTGTGCTACAACCAAAATCTCTAACCAAAGAGAGTGGTCTCCCACTGGCACCTGAATTGTGTATCAATATTGCTCCAAATAGCATATTTAAAAGTATAGGGACCATTTAAAATTCATCTATGATTGTGTATATCTTGAATTTATCTAAGACATCAATGGTATCCCCATGATGAGGATAATTCCTTTATCACTAATCCCATTGAGACAATGAGTGATATCTGGCTATATCCTAATTACATTGTTATTAGAATAGAGGGTACTTAAAGTGTCCATTTAAAATACCAATATATGTGCTTAAAAATATGGTAAAATAAGAATTTTCATATCAATTATTCAATGGAATACATGCCATATACAAGACCAATAACAAGGAACTTCACCATTTTCAGATAATGGGACCACATTGAAATTGCTTCAAAACATGGGGTTTCCTTCAATTTGTAAATAGATGAACATAGGTAGTGGGATCCCTATGGTAGAGTAAAGGAACACTTGAATAACAAAGGCATTATGGTTGTGTCTTATGAGCATGAACCTAGTGCATTTAACTTTGTGTACACTAAGCTAGTCACTTATTATGAAGTTACTATATGGCTAAAAGAATATAATATAAAGCCTGAATCTATATTGTTAAGAGATCAAAAGATGGAAGATAGGTGGAAACTTGGTCCCAAAAAATATCATTTGGTAGATATTGTTCCTTTTAGGCTTCTCCAAACTGATATAAAAACAGAGCATAGGCCTAAATAAATGAGACCAAGTGAATTTTCTTCAATTTCCTTAGTCCCTAAGTCCTCTAGAACAATAAAATAAGATTTGCCTCAACATGAGGTTCAAATGATAAATTTTAATCCATACGAATATATTGAAGATGTATTGATAATGTTCTCCATGACATGTGAATTAGACATTGATGTAGAGGAAGAAAAGGTTGAGGAATATAAGCAAGAAAAGGGAAAAGATAAGTCATTAGACTTAATGGTAATTGATCCTCCTAAGAGGAAAGTTGAGACCGTAGTTGTATCAATGGAAAAGAAATAAAAAATGGCCATCATTCCCTCTTTTAAATATATCAACCTATTTATTGAGGAGAATCTAATTTCATGGGAAATATATACTTGAATGGTTCATATATGAACTGAGAATGGATAAGCTTCCTACTTCTTATCACCTATGGGAACTAGTAAAGACTACAACCATCCCCTTGTAATAAGAGTTAAAGCCTTGGATCTTAGCATTTTAAGATGAAGAAGAAGTGAAGCTTGATACTTCATCTTCATTTGTATACCAATTAAAAAAATAGGTCCTAATAAAACATATGGCCCAATCTTCAGTAGAAGTCAGATATGACCCAACTACTACTAACCTATAAAGAGTGACTAATACAGTTTTCATAGGATAAGGTCAGGAGGTTATACATCAATGGGTTAAGCCTTTGGTTTACTTGAATTAGAAGAATCAATAAAGACAAGGGTAATCCCCTATGTTTGAATAATACATTCTATAGCTATCTGAATCCTAGTCAAAAATGTTACAACATGCCATCAAAGGGTTAAAACAAGATAATAAAAATTTAGAGGAAAAAATTATTTTGTCAATACTAATGGACATTGTTAATAGCTTTGAAGTAACTATATTTTATACATATAATTTTTTGAATGAAATAAGGTCCAAATTAGACATATTTATTAAATAGCATGGCATGGACCTGAACCAAGCCAATCAATAGCAAAGCTCAGATAAGAAAATAAAAGCATTGATCAAGATAATAGTATAAAACTAGATCTTTGAGCTTAAAATAGTAAGCCCATCACATTTAAACATGGCCATGATAATCTTGATGGACAAACTTAGGGACATAAATAAATGGTCAAAATACATTGAAGGTATCTTAAATTACTTCAAACAATTAGAGGGTAAAATGGTTTAGATACTTTGAGGTTGCATCAAGGATCTAAAAATCCCTAGTCAAATAAGACTAATACTAGATAAATAATTCTAGTAGAGATATTCTAAATTCATCCAATAGGTAATGCCAAGAGCATCAAAGAAGATATGGATATAATAGATGTAATCTTCAAATTTTAACTGTGTAAAAAAGGAGCTTTTCATAGAACCAATCATCAATATTAGGTTGATTGATGAATAATATGACAAATCCATGAATATTTTGGATCAAAAGAAAAATGTTGTAGCTATAAAGCCATCTCAAAGTCAATAAGGTTGACTTAAAATATTCTTTTGTATAAAAACCATGTAAATAATTTGAAAATAATATACTATTTTGTAATATAATGTGCAATGTATAACATACATGGCTTATATGTTAGTCATATTTGAAAAGTCTCATTGGTATGACAATATTTATAAAAGGACACATGTCCTTGACACTTGTCTGATTCCCATTTGATGATGACTGATTGACATACCTCATAGGTTTCTCCTCCAATATATAAAAGGGGATATTATCATTGGAAAAAGGAAGAAGTTTTTAGAGAAAAATTATTCTATAAATTTTGGAAAAAGTAATACAAGAAAGAGAATTAAGTGAAGATTGTCTCTTTTGATTTTTTTTTATTATCATGGATGTTTCCTCAAATCTCTATTCTGATGTTTAGATTTGAATATCTTTTTTGAATTCTAGATGTGCATGTATTAATGTAGATTTGTTAATTTAAGCTTTATGCTAGGTTGACTAAAAGTTGTTTGATTCATTTCAATATCATTGATTTTATAGAAGATGTACAAGGCAAATTTCTTATTTATGTAAATTTGATTTATAATTTGCATGTTTTTAAATATTCTTACACATTTACCTAGTATAAGATAGAATTTGTATTATTTTATAATTTCATTTCATATTCTAGTTTGAATATACATATATTTGATGAAAATAGAGTTTTGTCAAAATTTATAAATTAAAAAATAGAAACATCTTTCTTTATACCTTACCCTTCCCATTTTATCATTTTTTGATCAAACCATTATAGTTTACTTTTTCATTGTTAACATTCATACTAGATTAGAGTTTATAATTTAGATTTTGATCATTATTCATTAGACATAACTATAATAACTTTAGATTTTTCACAAAACTTTAAAACCATAATTTGTCCTAACAACTATTTGCATAATCATTTTGTGAAATAGTTAAATAGCTTGGCCACTACTCCACCATAGATCTTAAGAAGATCACAACCAACAACTCATGCAAAATATTCTTTAAATCATGAAATGAGAAGTGCTTTCAACACTATTAGAATCATATGATACATTTACATCTATCAACATGAAATGAATTAAGATAACTAGGATAAATTAAAAATAAGCATACTTGGACTTATGTAGGAAGTGAAGACCATGAAGTTAGGTCTGCGTAAGTTAAATATGCTCCAAATTCATGTCCTACAAGTGAAATGAGCATAAATCAGTCCTTAAGAGATATTAAAACTAAAAGACTAAACTGAGTAAAGAATTAAAATTGAGTAAAACTGAGTAAAGACATAGGAATGAGGAAAGGAATGAATACACCTTACTAAGTATACAAACCAATGTATGAACCTAGTGATAACCTATTTGTGTGCATGTATATAATGATCAATCAGTGAATAAATATGATTTATTTGATATATTTCTCAATCCTCTTGTATGTGTGGTTTAAGGACTCATTCTAGTTTTGATTCCATCATTTCCCACCCCTATTTGGTATATCATGACCTATGAATAGCTTGGATTAGACTGATGATGTGTGCAAGCCTCTTATGTAGGTGGACCAAGAACTCAAGTACGATATGAATCCATCATTTCCCACTCATGTGTAGTAGATGCATCTAAACCTAAACTATGAAAATTAATATAAATGCCTAACTGGTTATATCTAATTTTAAAGTGTATGTCATCTCTATGGCCACTCAAGTACATTAGGTAGCTCTGGACCACTCGATAATGCCAACCACTATAGATGGAAGAAGTCATGAAACTAGTGTGTAAACTAGAATATGGTGTTGGGTGTATATAGTGTAGAGAACGACATGAAATTTGTCATTTCATCTAATCAATTGGTGTGTAAGTGATTATACATAAATAATGTGTCATGCGAATGCCCCCAAATTTGATATCTAAGTATATGGATTTTAGACTAAGTTGTATCAATTATATTTCAATATCTAAATTGAATATGGGAATTATCATGCCATGAATGATACCCCCAATCTAAGAAAAATAATATGAATCTAAGCTCAACTAGTATGAATGTAAGTAAAATTGATAAATTTGTAATTAAATCTATACATGCCTATACTATACCTATTATAATTTTTAACAAATCTAGATTTTCTTGAATTGAGGCTACTAGATAGGAGCACCATATTTTGGACAATAGTACCATGTGGCACTAGTGTCCCAATTTGGGTGTTAGTGTCCTTATAATTTTAATTCAATATAACTATACTACTTTTTGAGTCACTATTTTCCCACTATGTTTACTTGTGTCTATTTTTTTGTAACTGAGCATGTGTACTAAAAATGTACTATGAGTGCAATATAGGATCCTGATCTCTATGGAAAACCAATATGAATTCCCCCTCTTTTGAGGTAAGTTATTGAACTTGTCAAATAACTATCCTCAAAATAAAAAGATCTATAAAATGTGTGTTATCTAGAGCATATTTGATATTTTTGTATTAATCCAATATAATATGCATGTATAACATTAGAATATAATATAATCTAAGTATAGATATGTAATCTAAGATGTATGTCATGTCTATCATTCATAAGGGTGTCAAGATATATGTAACAATAAATCTAAGTAAAATTAGGTAGCTACCTAGTGGGATGGGGCATGATGTCCATCACAGAACCCAAGTAGGAAATGTAGATGCATGAGGTCTCTTATGGCATCTAAAACTAGTGTGTATAATAATAAAATGCAAGTGTCATGGACATGAACCATAAAAAAAATCATATATAAAAAACACATGAGGCAAAAAAAATAAGCAAAGGGGCCATAATACAAGGGACATGGGCACATGTCACGAAATATAAAAAAATAAGGCATACAAGGACACATTCAAATGTCCATATATGTAAAAAAAAAGTAATTTGGCTTAGAGTTAGATATAAGGACATGTTCAAATGTCCAAATACAAAATCAATAAATCACACACAAAGACATGTGTACGTGTCTAAAGCATACATATTGTTAATAAAAGTGGTATAGATCCAAAATACAATGGCACAATCAAATGCCCTCGAATATAATAAGCATATAAATACAATCAAGTATAAACTAGGAAAGATATAAATTAAAGTATGGATGAATATGTAAAGCAAATATATGTCAAATCTAGGATGTACATATGTTGAATCTAAATTAGTAATAACTGGAAAAAAATCTAAGAGTAGCATGATCAATATCAAGATATAACAATGCTAAAGATAGGATATAGAGTATATAAAAATAGAACCTAGTAATCAAAATTATGTATATAATGTCCCCAAGTGGGAGAATGTGTCAAGTGAATGCCCATGTATTATTGTAGATGCCCCTATTGGGTAGATAATAACAAGTCTAGATCGATGTAGTGGACATGAGTCTTGTAGGAATCTACGAATAATCATCAAGAACAAGTGAAGAATATATGTATGAAAAAATTGACTATACTAAGATAGATAACATATCTAGTGTTTATAAAATATAAGAAGAAATGTAAACATACCAATGTATACAATCTATTATTATGTGTTTTTTAAGTAATATTTTGAATGTTTTTTGTGTTTTTGAAATATTATACTATGTTTATATTTTATAGAAATAAGTTATGTATATGAAACATGAAACTAAACTATGTACAATGAGAAAGAGTGAAGGAAAGTATGTACAAGAAGAGAGAAACAATACTAACCGATGTGTCTCATGGGAGACTCACTATCATTATGGCATGTGTCAAATATGGGTAATGCAATCATGTATGCTATGTGAAAGGGAAAATATGGTCCCATAATCTATTGTAATGAGTGATTTATATATGTATCTATTTGTGTAGTGGTGTTAAGAATCTATGACACCAAGTGTGGTTTCTTGTGAACTATAGGGGCCTTAGTAACCCATCTAGTATAAGAAGTTGTAGGTGGTATAGTTTCCCTATTATAAGAACCTTGAGAACTCAATAATATTGATCTTAGTAGAAATTGAGTAGAGAGAGGACCTATATAATCTATAACATATCTATGATGTATGTGTCTCTCTAAGAATGGTCTATATGGGAGAGTATGTGTACATGTTAATATTATAGGAGTAGAGCTCACCTACATTAGTGGATCCAATGAACTCTATGGTGTATCAATAGAAACTATTCTATGAGATGTAAATGATAACTGTATGTATCTATAAATTGTATTGTAACTAATAATTGTGATGTAGTTGCCTATGAAATTGATAGAGGATACTCATATAGAAGATCCTCAATAATGACCATCTCATTCATTATGCAATTTGTAAATGGATCTAAGAATATATTCAATGCCTTACTTTCTATTTTTTAAAATTTTGGTGCCTTTGTTTGTTTTCCCACATTAATAATGTTAGCCTCAATCAAATCTTGTATCTTATGTTTTAAGATAATGCATTTGTTTATTATATGGATTGGTATCTTATGATACTCATAGAATGCATTGGAATGATAGTTATTTAGAAGAATATGTGTCATATCAACCTATTTTATGGGAGTGAGAGATATGACATTGCATACCAAGAGATATAAAATCCATGCTGGAAATTTTAGAAATTTGGTGAAGACTCTGCATGTAGGAGCTGATAAAACCAAATGAAGGGATGGATATGAATTTGCATTAACTATGACTTTTTGATCACTCTTATTTTTAATGGCCCTTAAATTGTATGGAGGTTTAATGTAACTCTTAGTTTTTTATTTTGATCTATTGGTATATTTTAGTTTTCCCATTGATAGAATCTTGACTTCTCTTTCTTTTACTATGTGGCACAAATTTGTGAATGTTGGAAACTTATTAAATAAGATAGCTTCATGTAATTATAGTAGAAGACTCTATTTTAAGATGTCATGAAGCTCTTTATCTATGAAGGTGTTAGTTAATTTAGCTAATATAATCTTTTATTGTAAGACATATTTCACAATAGGATCATTAACTTTTGTTTCAACTATGCAACTTGAGCATATGAGATCTCAACATTGATGTTTATGGAGAATTGTGATAAAAACATGTTTGTTAAAGGATTCAATGCTATTATAGACTATTCTAGTAAGTCATAAAACCATTTTAAGGCATAATAATTTAAATTTTATTGAAACAACTTTGTGAGGAGCCAATCCTTGAACACATAATCCAAACATGTTACATGAAAATATTAGAGATGGTGCTCTAGGTCACCCTTAACATCATATGATTTAAGTTTAGGTAGCAAAAAATTGGGTGGAAATGGAGTTTTCACTATGTGATGTGTCAAAGGTAAAGGTAAGAGAACATTAGAATCTAAGGCATGTCATCACATACTGGATACCTTCTCAAGATTTAACACCTTAGCTGATAGAGTATTAACCTTGTACATAAGGGATCATACATATAGAGTGGAGGAACTAGCCAAAAGAGTTGTTGCTATCACTAAAGGTTGTTGAAATAAAATTATTAGTTGTGTTAGTTTAATTTGCTCCATTATAATTTTAATAATTTTATTAGGTGGGGGAGTTAAAGATTGACCATTGTCTTATTTTAAAAATTCTTCCTAAATAATAGTGATGAGGTCATCTTACATATCTAAATGTTTGGACATGAAATCTTGAAATTATTTCTTATTGGTCTCATCAAATCAATTATTGAATTATGTTATTATAGTTTGGGAATTACGAAAAAAAATTGTATATTTTCAACTTTAAAGAATTTTAATCTAATAAATATTTCAAAAAAACAAATATTGAAAAAAATATAAAATTTTGGGACTAAAATATGAGCATAGACATAAAAAGGATACACACCGTAAGAATAACTAGGGTTAGGGTTTGATAAATGTTTGAAGTAAGTTAGGTTCATAAAAAGCTTTAAAATTTTAGGAATTAGATAATTAAAAATCCTATGTATTTTAAGTATATGAGTAGACTAAATTAGGGAAATAATATTTAATAAATACAACCACTAATTTGTTATAGAATTGACTAGTTTTTTACTTTTTTAAAAATAGTAATAAATAGTGTGAGTAAGAACATAATAGGAAATAAAATAAGATGGGTGATTTAGGTGTTAGATAATAATATGGAATATTTTTTTCATGTCATAAATTGGATCCTAGTGTTATAACCCCTCCTAGATAATAGCACCATTATTGTAAATGTGTCAGTAGTGTCTTGATATTGAAGGTAATGTCCTCTATGCAAGATTGTTGTGATATTGTAGGTGTTCCTATTTTTATATATTTGAGGTATATTCCTACATGTACAAGTATTAAAACCCTATATTTTACCTGTAATTATTGATTTATTCATCAAACCATAACCCTTCATGTAAATAGGGAATTCAGTCAACATGAGCTAAAAAGTGTGTTTGTTAGTAGTGTAGGCTGAACATCCTCAACACCCCATTATGAATAGAGTTTCCTACATACTAATAATCTGAGGAAGGATAAAAATTGATGTATCTATCCACAACTAAGTGATAGTTCAAATGTAAAATATGTTATTATGATAGTGGTCTTGAGTACCTTGAATGTGTTTGAGACTTGAAATATGGATAAAATGATCTTAGAGTTATTACAGATGATAATATGCAGAAGTAGGATAGAATAGGGATTGTTAACCCTAATTTTTCTCAAATTGTTCTATGTTCTAATGTGTATTTTTCATCTAATTTATCTCTAGTGGCTAGATGGCTAAAATTCATGTATTTACATTGTTATGTTACTTGTGAAGATGATAAAATATGTCTAGGTCGACCTTAGAATGTTCTAGTTTTAAAAATAAATCCATTTGGGAAATGATAGAGAAAATGAAATTAGAACAATTCTAGGGACATAAGTACCATGTAACACTAGTATCCTTATTATGGCATTATTGTCTAGTTGGTAGAACACTAGGTACAAAAGGCTAGGATTAGAAAATGAGAGTATGGGACTAATTTAGAGCTGACTATAGATGTTTTTGGCTAGCACAAAGGATCGATAAGTGTGAATATAGGCTATAGGATAAGTTTAGGGATAATCTAGGGATATTTAGTCTCAAGCTTCATTATTAGCACTTAAATACCACTTTTGGGTGATTAAAATTATATTTAATTTAGTAACTAAATGAAAGATATATGAGCCACCCATAATGACATCCCACCATTTAATAATATTATCCTTTATATCTAGATGCTTAAACCACATGTGATCCATACAAAAAAAAAATTCTTTATTTTTTAGATTTATTTTAAAAATTAACCTTTTTGGATTATGATCAGATCTTATTCTAGGGAGTGAGTCTAGTGAAAAATCCTTCCTAGTAATCCAATCTAATGAGATTAGTTCCTTATCAAGCCTAAATTGAATTAAATTTTCACTTAGCCTCATATTTGACCAAGTAAATGGGGGTCCTCTTAGTTTGACATCAAGAAGGCCACATTTTGATATGGAGAAATCTAGGTTGTCCATACTATCTAAATGAGCTTGACTTCCTCCATTTCCTCCCTAACATACAATAGTGTATTTAATTTTACCACTAACACCCAAGAAATGTCATTGCTATTCTTTCTAAATTTTTTCAATTCATCCCACAATTTTCTTATTGCTAAAATAGAATTTGGGGTATATACATTTGAGAAAATTGAAATAAAACAACCCACCTTGTTAGTAAAAATTATTATTAACTGATGTTTGGAATTACCAAGAAGTCCATCAATATACTTACCATTGATAGTACCTTCAAAATCACCAATATAACTAATAAAAACTCCACTTGATTCTTTCAACAACATATATTTCTTCTCCTTAAAGGTCTCACATCTAGTTTTGATTCTTAATTTTCCAAAACATCTTGATTATGATTGATTCTAAGGTCCCTAAAGATTCTATGTTTTTTGTAACTATTCATCCCTCCAATGTTCCAAGATAGAACATTCATTTATCTCTTTTTTTAGAGGTTTTTCCCTCTTTAAATGGAAGAAATGATTGAAAACTATCTACTATATCCCCTTTTTTCATTTTTCTAAAGAGTTTCCTTCTTGGTAATTCAACCATTTTTTAAAGGAAAAGTTAAGGTTGGACCAATTCCCCCTTTTTTGGTTACCATTGGAGTATCTATTATTTTCCCATTATTTTCGTGTTTTGGTGATTTAACCATTAGATCCAGTCCATTTATCTCTCCCTCAACTAAAAATTATTTCTTAAGGGAAAAAGGAAAAGAATATTCTTAAGTCCTATGACTTTTTACGTTGACCAAATATGAGTCTACCTCCTTTTTTAATACTCAAACTAGGTCTAAAAAATACTCTTTTTACAAATATTATAAATAGTCAAATTTATTATGGGAATGATAAATTTAAAATGAGAATATATAGACTTGGTTTCTATAAAACTAATGACTTTATATGTACCACATTCCAAGGCTTGGGGTTCCTCTATTACCAAAGCTCCTTGTTTGATATCTCTTCCTTGATATGGGACAAGTATTGACTATTCATCATTAGATATTATTTTTAAAATAATAATTGGACTATATTACACATTCATAGGATAAGAAATCTTCTCAAAAATGTTTAGATATTCATTTGGAGCTCCTAGGAAAGATTTCACTAAATTTGTCTCAATTTCTTCTAAAACTGGTCCTTCCTTTACTGATGTTATTTTCCCCATTCCTTCCAAAGATTTTGAGATGAATTTTTTCCTTCATTTCCTATATATTCATTGATATCATCCTTATTTTTTATATCAAATATTCAATTATTTACCTTTTTTGGAACTTTATCTAGTTTCCATGTAGCTTTTATTTGCCAAACTAGCATATCTTTCTTGTACATCTAGTAGGATTTGAGCTTAGACCTAAATGGACATAAATTTGTAATATGACCCAATTTTTTACTTTTAGAGGAGAATAAAGTAGAGTTTTCATACTCTAGTATTTGGCACTTTTCCCATTTTGAAGTATACAAGAATACTAAAGAGGTAAGTTTTTGATATACAAAGGCATCAATGTAGAATCAAGCATAGAAAAATATCAATATAGACTTCATATCAACATCTAATCCAATTAAATAAAAAAATATATTAGCCACATTAATAAAAATAACCTCATTCCATAGTTCAATATTGAGACCTAAAAATCTGACCCAAATTAGCGTTACATTTATGTTTTCCTTTTCTAGATCAAAACGAGTCTATCATTTCTTTAGAAATAAACCACCTCTTCCTAGAACCATGGACCTACAACAAGAATAAAGGTATAATATTCATTAATATTTAGGTGAATTAAAAATAACCCATTATTCATAGCATAAATCTCAATATTCCCTTAAGGATTCCATTTCATTATGGCCTATTTCCTAGAATCATCAATATTGGGTCTAACACCTAAATATTTTCTAATGAATGCACACTTAATTCTAGATGATAATATTTGTATAAAATAATCAGGTACTTTGATGTGAAAACCCATGGAATATTTATTTATTGGGAGTGATTCACTTTCTATGATTATCTTTGATCTAAATTTTTTCTTTGAGTCTAGAGGCCCAATAAAAATCACCTTAAAAATCCCTTTTTAAAACATGCTTATTTCAGGGTCCTTCTTGTATTCGATAGATCCTGACCACATCATTACTTTTACTGATTAAAGGTTCCATAATGTTGTTTAATCTTGACTATTGATCTTCTCCATCCCCATCATCTTTATCTCTCTATAAATCTCTATTTAAAAAATAATCCCTCCTCCTATATCCAACACCTCGTCAAATATTTATATTATGAGATTTACGTTTATGACCATGAACTTTTTAGAAAACTAAACCTAATTTTAGTGGTTTGAGCTAAACCTAGTAATTTGGGGTTGTGAAAATAGATTAGTAAATCATCCAATAAATAATTATGAACCCAAACACTCTATAATATTAAAATAAGACATGAGGACTAGTTTCTTTTTATCAAAATGGAATTCATATCAATTTTAATGTCCTTACTATTTATGGAAGTTACTTTCTCTTATTTATAGAATGAGGGCATAACTTGATCCTAGTCTTTCATCCCTATATAGGTGATATATATTTTGATGAAATAACTTCTTATGATGGTAGGTTTTTTGAATTACCTAATTATGTCTCATCCACTTTTATATAAAAAGGAATTTAAAATTAGTGTGGGTTTCTATTTGAACTATATATTTCTCAATCATTATGAATTCTAGTGATCATGTGAGGGCTGACATATAGGACACCATTGTGGAAAATTATTGTCAAAGTCAAGCACCTTATTAACTCATCTCCCTAATAGGGTTGACCTTACAGGTTTTTTTTAATAAACATAGAAGGTATTTTTTTTTTATGACTCCTATCATGCAACTTGATGGCGATGTTGAACCTAAGTTGAATAGTTGTAGGTAAATGATGAGGTAAAACCCTTGGAATCAAAAATTATTTTTGGTTAGTTTGGGTTCATTACAATAATATGGAAAAACATTTCTATGGCTATGGTCATTTACCCATCATCTAACCATGAAAATATTTACTATTCATAGCCACCTTAAGGAAGACTATAACTACGTTTGTTATTTATAGGAATATCTATATTTAGAAATATCTATATTTAGCATATACATAATAACATTCCAAAAATATATTAGAAACTTTTTTAGAACTAATATTTATATCTTTAGAGATATGATGGTGACGTCTAGACTATTCCATAATCTAGGAAAAACTAGACTTGTGACTTCCATATCTTCTTTAGTGATCTTTGGAGTTACGCTTATATAGAGCCTTAAACAATGTAGGCTTTATAGATGTTTTCAAAACATCTTATTGGTAGATAGTTTCAATTATAAAAACATATTTTTATACTTTTAGTACCTTATTATGAAATGTACATTCAAAATTGGCATCTTTTTCCACATATTTTTAATAATTCCATCAAAAAACTAGTAATAATGAATTTCAAATAATAATAAAGATAACTATCCCATATTCTACTCTAAATCAACTATGAGTTATAAAATTAACATCTAAATCCACATCAAGGAATTATAGATGGGGGAGAAAGAGGTTATTACTTGGATATGATAAGTCATATTATGGAATCATCATCTCCCGACACTTCAATTCTTGTAAGTCCTCCTTCAATCTATTGTTGTTGTCCCTAGGTTTACTCTTCCCAAATTCAAATTATATCAAATTATGAGTGAAATTTTTCCCAATTATTTTCTATATGATCATTATGTCCTTTATGTCATTTTTATGTCTCTCCAATATTTAAAGTGTTGAGAGGGATGGTTATCATTATTATGCCATGTTGGTGTTCGAACAAGAAAAATTGGAGGCATATACCTCATACCAATCCATTCATTTATGAAATGATACATTAGTTTTACCACAATACTATCTCTTCTATGTGACCACTTTAAACTATTAGGATCAATAATACTCTTCAATGCAATACTAATCATATTCCTTATTGTCCAAGATACATAGGCTACATTAAAGGGTCCTATAAAAAATTAATAAAATTGATCAATAATCTAGTTCTAGTTTATTGGTTATTGCTCAATTAAGCCTTGAGCATATGAAATATAATTAAATTTCATAATGAAGAATCTAGGTATTTGAAATTCATGTATCATTAAGAGACCCATAGTTATTTCCAAAACATTATAGTCTTGACTCTCACTTCCCCATAAAATTTGATTCTACAAAAGAGACATGAAATATATAATATGGAATTCACCTATAAATAAGCTAAACATGAAATATTTGAGGTGATAAATAATGCACTTATGTAATAAAAAATTACATAACAAGTTTTGCTGCTTCGTATTGATTTCAAGAAATGTTTCTAAAAATTATGTCTTGTCATCAAAATCATTTGTTAAATTGTAGGATATCCTTAAGAGTTTTAATTTTCAAAAATCATCTCTTAAAAAGATAATATACAAATTGAAAGGTATCCTATAGGCCAATAACTCTTCTCTTAGTTGACAACCCATAGCTAAATCAGGCTCTAAATATTATTTTTATTTCTTAACTATTTACAGTGCTTTTTGAGTGGTTTCCTATGTTCTATATGTTTATCTCCACATATATAACATTTTATAGTATTATAACCATATTTGTTTTCCTTATTATACTCTTGACATGGGTTTACGTAAGGTTGCTTTAGTGGATTTTATTTCTTATTTTAGTTTAACAACCCATTTTAATTGTAAAAAATAATTATCTTTTATTGTTATAATTATTTTTGTAGAATGAGAATAATTTCCTCCTTGCCTTGGAGTAACTATTTTAGGAAAGATGTATCCTGTTGATAATATATTATAGATGATTTAACCCTTGATAGTGTTAATTCATGGTTTACTTGATGTTATTTAGAGGGACTCTCAGGTTTTGTCTCTTCTTCTTATTCTTCTAGCATTAGTGTCTTGCCTTTGTCGACACTTGGTCTAGATATAGAAGAAGGTTGAAGAGGCACATCTAAAATCTCATTTGTAGTTTCTTACATGCCCAAAGGGTCTGTTGTTAATTAGGAGTTTGTCATTGTGAGAAAGTGTGAAATTTATTACTCCTATTAGAACATGTAATCTCTCAAAAGTATGGGTGACTTGATAAAGTAGAGAATCTCTAGAGAGGGATGGTTTCCTTGGTTCCCTCACTAAAACCTAATTTTAAATTACTACCTATTGATTTTGGTAAAGAAAAGGGTGCAAAAGACAATGCTTTCAATGAAATTGAAAGAAAACTAGAAATGAAAGGTGATGTATCAATTTTTTTGTGATAACTTATGCTTGAAATGAAACTTTTCAGAGATGGAAAAGCTTGAAAACATTCACTACACTCAATTAAGATTTATACAACAATGTTTCATAATAAGGACGTACCAAATCCAACTTATGAAAGGAAGGATTGAAATGACATCTTATACATGAACTTAAGCTTATTTGAGACACTTATAATGACATTTAAAACATCAAAATCTCTCATGAAGGTATAATAACTAGAAAACAACAAAGGAGAACGAGTATTTCACTAAGCTATATCAATGGCAAACACATACACTTCACTCAAAAGACTAAAAATGAAGGAATTTAAATTCTTATTTCTCTGAAAAGGCAAATAAACATTTTTTTATATTTTAGGCACAATCCAAAATCAAAGAGTGATATTAAATTATGGAAAAAATGAATTCATATAGCAATGAAATTCTTAGAGACAAAACAACCCCAAAGTAGGGGACTTCAAACTTGGTCAAAAACTCCACCTCAAGTGTTACATACCATTCTTCATCCTATTAAAATTTAATAATTTATATGGTGGTGTGGAATAGAGATTTACCAATGTTTTTTGGGATTGGGAGACATATCATAATGTTTGGTCAATATTAGAGCACTTGGAGAGAGCCTATATTCTGTATAAACATAATATCTTCAATCTTTTATTGATTATTGACACTTTGTATCTTGTAAAAACCTATCAAGTCTCAATGTTTATAGGTTCATGAATTAAGGGGTGAAAAAATAAAGGGTTGGGTAGACCATAAGTGCTTCATAGGATTATTTTTCCTTTTTCTACTTTCCATTTACACACTTGTCTCCTAAATCCTTAAACCCTAAGTTTATTTATCTCTTTCCTATGCATTCCAGTCATTATCAGGCTTTATTCCTTCATTTCTTGCCATGTTTCCCTTTTGAAATATTCAAAAAATTAGGTTAAATTGGTTGACTTAGTGTGTCTTGGGGATACTTTAGATCTTTTTGTTTATTAGCCTCCCAGCTGACCTAGCACAAACCTAGTGAGTTAGCTCAAAATTTTGTTAGGTCAACCCAATCGACCTAGTATAACTGACATGTCTAAATTTTGTAGGTAAGATAATAATATATACATAAGCTAATTTACAACCATTTCATAATAGAGTTATTTATTAAGTGAATAAGTATGAATGAACATCTACTTATTGACCATTCTAATTGAGGATTAAAGATTTAGGGTTCAGTACTTTATTTGGATCTCTGATCTTGTCTTGTGGAGAAGTTTTTTGGATTCTTAGGTAGGTCATGTATCCCATATCTGATTTATCTTGTTTATCCTTAAAGACCATAACAATCTCTTTTGAATCACCTTGGCCAAGGGAGATATTAAGGCTCAGTAAGTTCATCTTCAAAGGTAAGTATTCCTAACTTTATTTATCCTTTGTAAGAGTAGATAGATAATGCAATATGTATTCTTCTCTTCCATGTATTAGGATTCCATATACATTGACATGAGTATATGTCTCATATGTATTTTTAGTTTAGTTGTTTATTTGTTTTGTTGTAACCCCACTTTGTGCCACAAGCTTTGGTGTACACTAGATTAGTTTACTTTTCTTTTTATTAGAATAGTTTACTTTCTTGTTTGTTAACATAAGTGAAATATCAAATCATAGGACTCTTTTAGGGTTGTATGATTGTGTTAAGTTATAGGCTTTATAACCCTTTCTATCATGATATGTTGTGACAAGTTACACAAGTGATCCCTTAATTAGGTCTAGTGGATCCCCATATTGGTCATGCTCATTCTTAAAAAGTGTATAGCCAATATAAAGTGTAAGTTCACTCTATATTATTTGATCTAGGATTAATTTATGTACATCACACAATTTCAATTTCATACATTTTGGTGAACCTGACATGAAACTAACCCTTTGTAGGATTTTTTTCACTTATTTTCTTTCGATTTATCATCGTTTTTGTCATTTATTTTGACATATATGTTCGATTATATTGAATTAGTTATTTTTATTTGTGCATAGAAATAGGAAACTAGATCGATCAACTCAACCTAGTATAGGTTTTTGGCATTTTTTAGAATTTTAGCTTAGCCTACTAAGATGACTAGGTCAACCTAGAAATTTTCTATCCCCTTTGTAGTAGGTTCTTGTACAGTTTAATTATTTATCTCTACCCAGTACTATTATATAGATTATCTAGAGTTCCAATTCAGCCTACTACATCAACCAAGTTAAATTAGTACACTTTTTAGCTTTTGTAACAGGTTCATGTATAGCTTGGTTGACTAACTTGACCAAATTTTATAGATTGGATCAGCTTTTTCCAAGGTTATAGATCAATAATCTCCTTCGTTTCCATCTCTGAACTATTAATGTTAGTCTTTTATTCTTTGTCTCTTTCTATTATGTACTTTCCTTTCAAGTTTGTAATCTTTGAAAATTCCCCTACATAGCCAATTGGATCAACTTGGTCGACCCAATTCTATGTTTTGTGTGATATCTAAAACAACTAGACCTAGTATACCTAGTAGATTTTCTAGACCCTATGTTTGGTAGTACTAGCTTGACCTTGTCAACCTAGTTTTATATGTTGTGCATACAATTTTTTCACTGTACCTTATTTTAAAGTTAGAATTCCCCTTGTATGTTAATCACATATTTTCTTTTAGTTTTTTACATGCTTAGAATAGTCCACAAAGTCTAACTAGGAGGTTTTTAGTTAATCACTTAGTTTCACTATTTCTATTTTATGCACACACAACCAAATCACATAACATTAACAATCATTTTAACATTTGAATACCTAGGCCAACCTACTTGGATTTCATCACCAAGGGGGAATCTAACTTAATGCTTTGGTCAATTATAAAGCATGGTTAATGGTATATTTTGGATAAGTACTCGACACCCTTATCACTATGGTGTGTGAAGTGAGGGGATATGCCCTAATACCAAGCCTATAGCATTCCCACTACAATCCTTTTCATCCTAAACTCACTTGAAACCACTAATAGATTTATATCTAGTACCTTTCTTATAGTCAACTCCCTATCATTTAAAATTATTCTTAATAATCTAATTAACATTCTAGGTTGACTAATTAGATAGATTTACTTTCCAAGTTATCTATTTACTCTTTGCTCAATTGTGTGTGTGGAAGAACTCACAATAGATAGTGTTGGTACAAGATTCTACTTTGTTTGCATCAATTAGATTGGCCAGCATCAATTATATGAACTATTTTTTTACTTTAAACATTTACTTTCTTAAATCAATTAAAAACTATCTTATTTCATTTCACAAAATTATTATCAGCTTTTTCTTTTACTTCTTATTCACTGCACTAGGTCGACCCTATCGACCTAACATCTTTCTTAGCCCATATACATAGCACTAGATTGACCTGGTTAACCTAGCACTATTTATAATCTTCCACCCCCCCCTTTTTTTGGTTTATGTTCTCTAATTGGGTTGATCTTGTAGACCCTTTATAGTTTCATAGTCCTTATTTTTGTAGTAGGTCAACTAGGTTGACCTAGTTCTATTTCAGTCACTTTTTCATTCTCTACTTTCTCATCTTGCTTAATTTCCTTTCATTATGGAATTTTAATTTGTTGATAAAACTAAATTTTAGTCAATAAACATGATGGAATTCACCAATCCTAATAGGGTCTCCCATAGACAAAGTGTGGATCCTTTTGTGAATATTAGTAATGTTCATATTGTAACCCAAATGATGGACTATGGGACCCTCCTCATACCTATTTAAATAAAAACCCTCCTCTTCTCTTATAGGATCAGATTGAGTTAGATTATACTCCTAATATGATTTATTTTTTATCATGTAATTCCATCAACATAGAAGGAAGGATCCTTCCACCATCTATAACCTCATGATTAGCCACCAAGTTGAAGAACCTCATTCTCCAATTCCAATTTTCTTAATTAGATTTATGGGTACCAATTTCTTTTCCTCTTAACCTTTTCCATCAATCTTAACTCCTTCTTATGCCTTGACAACTTCTTATTTAACTTCATCTACTTCCATGCCTAGTATCTCAACTAACATGGAGGTTCTACATCTAGTGGGCCTCTCATAAGACCCACTATCCTTAATCCATCTACTATTTCACTATTTAGTACCCAAGGCACTCATTCTTCTAGTGTTTCTTCCTCTCAACCATTTACTAGTCCATCTTTTGCTTTACAAGGAAATTTTTCCACTAGTGCCTCAAATTCTCATAGCTCTTCTCAATCTCATATCAACACTAATAGTGGTACCTAATCCATAAATACCAACACAAATACCAATACTACTTATTCTAATAACACTAATCAAACTCATCAACTATTATAAAAAAAAATCTCAATCAAATGATGTGAGTCCATAACCACCTTCTCAATATTCAATCCAATCATCAACCAATGTCTTGGGGCACACATAACCAAAGTGTTCCTCCTCCCCCTCTTCAATATTCTCAAAGTAATCTCAATCCTCAACCTCCATTAGTCAAAAAAGTCATCAAGTATTTACAAAATGAACCTCTCACTACTCAAATCACCAACATTGACATTAGAGGTATAACATCTACAATCTCTTATAATAGATCAACTAATCCTACCCTTCATCTTAATACATTTGGAAATATTTATAAGGATTGGGTCAAATTAAAAACCTTTGATGTTACCAAAATCCTTTCCAAAAACCTCACAATTTATGCCTTGGATTGGTATAATCAACTTAGACCTCATTCTATTACTAGTTTGGAGGATTTAGTGAATGCTTTAGTACAAGAATTCCAAACTACTGATCTTCCTAAAAACACTTTGGATCATTTCATCAATTACAAACAAAATGAAAATGAAGTTACCCAATACTTTGTTAAATGATGGAATATTTTATCAAAAAAAATGAACATAACATGGTCGATGATAATCTCTTTCATCTCTTTACCAATGTTCTTTATCCTAAATTACAATATCAAGTTCGCATCCTCTCTCCACGTACCTTGGAGGAGGCCATCAAACAAGCCAAAAAATAATACTTCCTTATGAATCAATTCAAGCTACCCCAACCTTTTGTGGGTCCTAATCTATTACTTGAAAACAAAAACTTCAATATTACCAATGATGGTGTTACCAATTCATATGATACCATTCACAATGTTTAAGCTATCATTCTTACCCCTTATTTAGAATTAGAACCTTCTCAATAATATACTAATCTTCATTTCTCTTCACCAAATAACGTTAATTTTCATAAACCTCTTTCCTTAATTTAATTACAGAAACATCTACCTAGGCCTCTTCCTCAAGAGATTGACCCTACTCATCATATGAAAACTTGGTATGATCCTAGAATTTTTGGTAGTTTCATGTTGGTTGGGGTCACTCTCATGAGACCTATAGACAAATTCATAATTTATCTATGGACTTTCTTCTTGGACCTAATTTTTATCATGATTCTATCATTCATAAGCATCAATAATCTTATGAAAATGCTCTCAAGGATACAAACCTCGTGATAAATCTCAAGCCTTGATGCTCATTTATATATCTATAAAGATCATTTACCTAATTATCAACCTACTCAAGAAAACCAAGACAAGCCCACCCCATCCACCAGTAATGTATAAAGTCTTGATGAACTAAATTCTAACGAGAATGTGGTTGGCATGACTAATATGTGAAGGGTGGTGGCTTTCATTGATTCACAACCTATTTACACTCCTTATTCCCATAAGACATACCATGTTATCCAAAATTCTTCTCCAACTCATTTAAATGAGTTGGGGTAAGATTATATTATAACCTTTGATGATATTCCATTTTATGATTCTCCCTTAGATAACACATCCCATTCTATTAATACCATTCTTCCATCATCTTCTAATACCAATGATAATCAATCTTCCAATGATAATCAACCTTATATTAAAACTATTTCTACTTCTCAAGATCAATAGGAACCTATTACTTCATATTCTTAATATGATTTACAACCTTATTCTAAACCTTCTCATTCTTATTAGTAAAAATTTAAATGGTCTTCTGATCCTCATTCTGAAGACCTCCTTAGCCATTACATGCCCATATATAATAATCTTATCATGGGTTATGATGAGTGGGATCCCATTATGGAGATCACTAATCTCCCATCTTAGATTCCATTTATTGAGATTATGAGGACCTCTCCCCATCATCATAACCATCTTATGAAACTATTATTTGAGATGAATATCCCTTATCCTCCCTTATCAAGATAGGAGGAAATCTTCTCTAGTTCTAAGGATAGTATCTTACAACAATGTGAAGAGATGTACATCAATGTTGATGAAACTATCTAAACTTCTCTTTCTTTGATATTTCTCATTCCATCTAGGATTCCCAATGAGATTCTACTTTATACAAATGATCACCTTATTTATTATCATCCAAATAGGTTATATCCAAGTTAAATGAGAATTGATTGATGAGGGTTCTAACACTTGTGTTTCTTCTCTTGATTTTGTTAAGACCCTTAGATATTCAAAATACAATCTTAATTCTACACATCACCTACCAAGGATATGATAGAACGAAAATTCCTCATCTTAGGTGTGTGTGACTTCCCATTACTATCCCACCTATCACCATTTATGTAAAGGTGATGATATTTAACTTTCATCTTTATTATAACATCTTGCTCGGTATGTTATGGACTCATCGTATGAAAGATATTGCTTCTTTTCCCTACCACTACATTAAATTCACTCATAATGGAGTGATTTATAGGATTCAAGGAGATGCTAACCCTTGGAATTTTGAACAACTCCAAGATCATGGTTTTTTCAATATTCCTACTCTTGAGCCTTTGCCTAACATTTCATTCCATGAGTCACAACATTTAAATTTTATTGTCAACTCAACTAGAGGTTATAATGGGAATCTCAATCTCATTGGTAACATTCCTCCCAACCTTTTAGAATCTAATGATAATGATCTTGATGAGATTAAATTAAAGATCAAAAATTTCAATCTCATGACTCATCTCATCTTGAAGATTCCTACTTATTTTTAACCTTATTCTTGAAAACCTCCTTGCGATGATATTCCCATAGTGTTATCCAAGACTCAACATTATATTCACCATGATTCTTCCAATGAAAAAGTTTTCCAACTTGTGTCATTGATCTACATACACTATATTATGATGATGGCTCTTCTTTAGATGATCATTTATTAGGTGGTGTTTTCTAAGCTCATAATGTTGAGATTATGTGTTATCATTCTTCTTTACGTAAGTATTTTTGTGCATCTTCTCATGTTTCAACTTTTATAGTTCCTGATTCTTGACTTTTCCTCTTTATCATAGAGTAGAGATGGCATCGATACCTTCCATTTTTGAGGATCCCTATAGGACTATGCTCATAGATCATGATATGACTAGACCTTACCATTTTGATAGGTTCCCTAACTCCCATCATTGGTTGACCCCTAAGGTCAATGTAACCCTCCCTAGACCTTGTATTTATCTCATCCCTCTCAAAGTGGAACTAGTGTCATAATTATTTATTATTGTTACTTCCATTATTGTGAAGGCTACTCTTGCTTCTTTCACTAGTACTCATTCTATTATGCCTAGTTCTATTCCTTTCCCATCACCACCTTCTCTTGGTGATGTTTTCCTTCTTTTACCTAATATGGATCCTATACCCACCAAATGGGCTGATGATTCATCTCTTTCTTCTTCCATGCCTATTATACCTTCTCTTGTGAGTGTTTCTCCTAAAACCACTCATAAGCATATATGTTGCCTCTATGGGACATATAATCACTCTTCTACCCATTGTCATAAGTTACAAAAATAGATTGATACCTTTCATCCTTCTTCATAATAAATAAACACTATATTACCTCCTCCAAATATCCTTCCTAAATATATACCTAAGTATGATGAGAGGTATTGTCTATGGCATCAATGTAGCACACATCACACTGATCATTGTCATATATTTCAACATCTTAAAGACAATCTTATATCTATTATTAGACCTTATAACATTCCTCCCATAGGTCATTCTCATAAGAAGGCTACCCCTTCCTATCCCATAACTACATATCCTATGGTCCTTTCCTCACCTTTTGTACCTCCACCTATGGTTCCCTCTCCACCTATGGACCCTCCTTCACCAATGGATCCTACTCCACCAGTGATTCATGCATCTCTTATAGATACCATTCCCATGCATTCTCATGACCATAATTTTCCCAATTCCCCTCTTCAACATGATCTAATTATTATTCCTACTTTTTCAATTGAGGAGATTAGAAAAGAAGTATTTGCCTAGTATCCAACAAAGATTGAGAAGACATTAGCAGTAGTTCATATTTGGATTCATAGATATTTATCTAATATCTTTGATAATGTGTGTAGATAGATTTAATAGTAATTATGAGCACATTCATGGTACTTACTCATTTTACATTTGGATTGGATATGTGCTCTAATATTATTTATATTTTTTATTATATCATTTGACACTATGTAAAATTATTTCCTATCTTATATCATGTTTCTCTTCTTTTTACTATAGTTAGCTTGTGTTTTTATTTTAAATTTTACATATTCTTGTCTTTTACTTATCATGGCTATTTTTTGCTTATCATTGCTTTCTTTTCCTTTAGATTTTTTCTCAAAACTCTTCCATTATATCTTCATGATTGTTTTCTTTCTTATCTTTATTTTCTATAGATAATTATCATGGTGACTTGGTTTTATCTACCCTCTTCCCTTTTATCTCCTTTTACCATGTGATCAATTAGCAACCAATATTTCTCATTACTATTTCTTTTACGGGTCCACCTTTGGATCTCCTTTTCCCTTCTTCCTTTTCTACACACTAAGCATATAAATGGTTGAGACTTGAGATCACATACTTGTTCATTATCAAGTCTAAATGTCCTAGTTAGTATTTTGTCTTAGGTTACTTAGCTTCCTTTAGCCTTAGCCTATAACTCATTAATTTGTATCACTATCTCTCTCATAATTAGTCATTCCAAATTCCTCTGAAGGAGGAATTTTTAAAATCCTTCAAAATAAATTTAAAATATAAATAATTTAAACAAAAGGTAATGATATCAAAAGGCAAAAATATTGCATATTCTTAAAAGTCTAATCACACTAAAATACATCACTACAAGCACATATCCTTCTTATAGTCAAAGCTCAAACTCCATAGTTGGTCACAAGGTAGAGCCAAGGTCCTTTGGGGTGTGGTAGGTTAGTATATTAGAAGAGGGGATTAACAAAAAGTATTCTAGTGCTACCTACTTTCTCATGCAACTACCCAATCTTCGTAGTATACTGATGGATCTATAAAGGGTCTTGAGTAGGGAACACATCATGGGGAGGTAGGTACATTTTATTTTTATTTGTACTAATCTACCTTCATGATTTGATCTTATTAGCACACTTATCTACCTACAAATCTTTGTCTATATAGAATAGGTTTCATTTATACATAAACAACCACTAGTCACTTAGTGTCTTTTCATGTCCTTAATATGCCTCTTTCCTCCTAAGGTATTCTCATAAGACACCTAAGTATTTGATTTTTAAACTCCATTTTTCATTCCCTTCCCTCATATTTCCTCTTGAGAAATTTTGTTTTGCTTTTTTATCAGTCCCCATGGGATTTCATTTCTGAGTTGCTTTATAAGACTGTAGATAGGACCCAAAATCCATCATAAATTACCAAATTTTCCATGTTATTACCCATATCCTTAATTTACCATTCCCTATCATTCTACTTACCAATATTTATTTGGTACCCCCTTGGGTTTTTCTTTTGTGAGTTACAATGTAAGATCATGGATAAGACCTAACCCTTCTCATGAAATTTTCCAATAAACAAGTCATCATCCAAATTATAGGTGTCAAATAAGACATAAGATTTGATTGATTATGAGGTTACACATCATTTACATACTCCCCATCTTGATATTTAGTATGTTTTATGATTACTTCAATTATCTTTCAGCTTCTATTTTCTTATTTTCTGAGTGCATGTAATATTACAACCATTTCTTCAATTTCTCATACTTCCCATCTTGAATTATTATGATAAATTTAAGACCAAGTTTTTAGATATTTTATTTTTTATTTATACTTCCCATCATGAAATAATATAACTGATTGACTTAATTTTGATTTTTTTTTATTACCATTTGTGCCCTTTTACATGCCATCCATTTTATTACATTATTTGTCATACTTCCCAACATGATATTTATTATGATTTTATTTGTTTTAATTTGGTGAAAAAAAATTTCACTTTAGTTTAAAAACAAATCCCCTTTCTACCATCTTATTTTCCATTTTTTGGTTCTTTATACTTAGTCATTTTTCATGTTATTATACATTTCCCAACTTGAACTAGTGTGTATTACATTTATTTGATTGATTATATTTATTTTCCAAGTATTTTTTAACCATGCATGTGTAATCCATAATGATAGAAAAGAAACCACACAACATATATTTTCTATAGCATATATAATAAAACTAAAGACAGATGTTAGAAAGAAATATATCCAAATCGTCCATAGCTTTAGCCATAATGAATAAAAAAACTATCATAAAGACAACATACAAAAATAAAACCAATAAGACAAAATGATACATCATATATATATATATATATATATATATATATATATATATATATATATATATATATATATATATATATCAAGAGTTTGATACAACATATAAAATAATATACAATGCTCTAGCTCTAGGGGTGGGCTCCAACCTGTCTGTCTCATAGCTTAGCCACATTACCTACTAAGGCCTCAGTCTATCTCTTCCAAATGGTACACTATAATGAGGTAGTTCAAGATATCAATCTCCCTACCTATCCTTATAGATGTTTTATCTACACTTGTGCCTATACCAACTTAATCTAGGTTATTGTATGTGCCTACATCAACTAAATCTGAATCATCATATATGCTTACATCATCTATGTCACTATGCCTAGATGAAGATCTCTCTCATTAACTAGGGATTTATATGCCTACCTCTCCCCTACACCCATTTATACTATTGGATGAACCCTTTCTCTCTACATCCATATCTACCTCACAACCTCTCACTAGTTTAAACCAACTCACCTGAGCTAGGGTAGATGGTACACTTGAATAATCCATTGTCATGGGGTTATATAGATATATAATCTCATCTAGGTTGTCATGGATTTATCTCCTCATTAGGTACCCCCATATATCCTCCTCATCCTTAGGTACACATGAAAAATCACACTAGAAGGATGTTAGATGACTATAATATCTCACAATATCTATCTATCTATTTCCAAACTTAAGAAATAAATCAATCATATTTCTTTACCTAACTATGTCTCAGATCTTATGGTGTCACCATCCATGAGATTACCTAGGATAGTCTCCCCATATACATGGCCTCTTAGTACCTCCTCTATAGGTCACATCCTCAACTCAAACCCAACTGTCATGGCTTGCATCCATCTCAGCCTATGCTTGAGTTATCTCTCTCTCATCTATCTCTCTTATGGATCCTCTATTAACTCAATAAGGATGATGATGGTCTTCATTCTCTCCTCCTACTTCATTTTATGTCATGTCCTCAGTGGCCCTATCTCATCTTTTTATGGACATAGTGGTCTTATATCTAGTATCTCTACCTCCACTTACACCTCCTCCTGCTCTACCCCTCATCATGCCTGATTAATCTATGGTCACTTGTAGCATGGCCTAAATGTTGGTCTCATTATCAATGGTCTAATTCCTCTCTTTCCTTATGGCTCTTTCATATGTCAATTCCACTACTTAGGCATGAGTATCAATGTTACTAGATGAGGCAGACCTATCTACCCTATTACCCATGTCACTAGATGTGTCTCTCTCTCTACCATGTATATTGTCTTATCAATTCTCTCCTATCTAGCACTAGTCCAACTATAAATCAACTCTTCCAAGTAGTTGTTAGTTATTCATATGGTTTTCATACTATGCCATTGCATCTCATTATCTATAGTAATGGCATGTGGGGCATGGACCATGCTATATGGTCCTCCCTCCATCTCCTCACCTGCGGTGACCTATCAATGACCATATGGGACAAAACAACAAGCCAATACATAAGAAATATCTCATATATCCATGTTTTTAGTAGTATGATCAATCCCATGGTCTCATGTCCTCTGACCCACATCTTGAATAAATCATGAACAAGTTAGACCTAGATGATAAAGCTTAGATCATATAATACTCCCTCCTCTAGCATCATCCTACTCAAGGCTACCACATATAGTGGCACCTTTCCATTTGAATTATGATAGAGAACTCACTATGTTATAAGGCCTATCACTACCTTTCAAAGATTTAGAATTTGTGATATATACACATCATCCATACTCACTCTCTATCTTGACAATATCATCTCTTACCCTATAGTCCACATGGCTAAGGCTCTCCTCTCCTCTATGATATCTGGTATCCCTATAGTCACTAGTTCTCCTACTATATGTAGTCTAAGGATGGCATGGGCATCCTCTAGTGTGATAACCACCTTTATCACATCCTCATCCACCTCCCTTCTGAAGGTGTTAGTAAATCATTCCCAGAATCCCAAGAACATGACTAACAAGTCAACACTAAGGGGGGTCCTACACATATATAATATACCTCCTAGACCTATGGCTACTAGGCTAGCTTTATCTTTATCTATCAACCTATCTAATAAATCTGACAACCAAGACACATATAACAACCTTTAAAACTATGGTCTTCTCTACAATTAAGAAATAACAAAGGATGTATTAGTTTTTACATGTCATGTATAATCATAATACATTATTTATACATTCTATTTTTAATCAAAAATAAGTATAAATTATTCATTTTTATCCATTTTATCCTATTTTTATCTGTCTTACCTTTCTTTGGTTATTTTAGGCTATTCTAGCCCTCTTTGAACTTCCTACATGTTTTTTCATGCTTATTCTAGTTCCTTAGTTAGCCTAGTTTTACCAAAATTTTCCTATTTTTTTCTTATTTTATCTTAAATTTCTTATTTTTCCTCTTATCTTCTTTTCCCTAGTGTTAGGTTTCCATTCTAGCCCTTACAGACCAACTAGACACTTTTCCACTAGTTCTTAGCTTACAAATTACACTAGGTTGACCTATACCTACTAGGTTAACCATATGGATTTTTACCCTATTTTAACCTACTAGGTTAACCTAGTTAACCTAGTACATTATGTGTGATGACCCAATATATTTTGTTAAAAATGTGCATTTTTCTTCTTTTTCCCTATTTCCTTCAAACCCATTTCTTGTATTCATATTTTCTACCCTTATAATCTAATTTTTGCTCAATTTTTACATAAATAAATTATTAAAATCAAATTTTCCTAAAAATTCACTTAATTCAATACAAATTTCAAAAACTAGTTTGATATCCATAGTTGCATACCTATAGTGCACCTAGTGTTACCTCTAGGTGTCCCCCTCATCTAACATGTCATCCTCTCACCATCCTAGAATTTTTTGGTCTCAAATATCTCTTTTGTCTCTTTTAAAATTCAAAATAACAAAATGAATTCTCTTTTTCTATTGAAAAATCACTTTTTAGCAATTCAAACTCTTCAATTATTTTCCTTCAGATTCCTTATTTTGATCATATATCTATTTCTGTTCATCCATTTTGCAAACCATAAAATGCATTAGGTTCATGGTGATGTAGAGGTTAATTTACACTACTATATTCCATATTTTATTTTATTTTATTTTATTTGGCTATTTTTTGCAATAAATTCTAGAGGTTCACCTAGTGTGCTTTACATTAGATGCCATCACTTTCTTGCAATCTTCTTCTTTATCTACAATATTAAAGTAGTTTAAATGTATGTATTTTTCAATTCTATCCTTTCATTTATCTTATTTTCTTCTTATTTAAATTTAAATAGTATCAAAATTATGTGTTATCATGTTCTATTATGAATCACGATCTTGTGTTGCAATTACATGACACATGATGATCTTCAACTAGGGCATATGTATACACATAATATTTTCAAAATTTTATTGATTACTGACACTTTATATCTTGTAGGAACCTATCATGTCTCAATATCTTTGAGTTCATGCCTTAAGGGGTGCATCAAGAAATGGGTGGGTAGACTATTGGTGCTTCATAAGATTATTGTTCCTTTTCCATCTACACACTTCTCTCCTAAAACCTTGAACCCTAAGCTTATTTCTCTCTTTCTTATCCATTCTAATCATTTTCATTCTTTATTACTTAAATTATTTCCTTGTTACCATTTTTACCTAGTGTTTTTTTAGGACACTTTAGCTCTTTTGGTTTATTAGCCTCCTAGCCAACCTAGCACAAACCTAGTGTGCTAGCCCAAAAATGTGCTAGGTAGACTTGATTGACCTAGTACAACAAATATGTTTAAAAGTTTCTAGGTAAGATACTACTATATATATATATATATATATATATATATATATATATATATATATATATATATATATATATATATATATATATATATATATATATATATAAGGTCATTTACCACTATTTAATGAGATAGAAAAGAATTAAATGAAGAATTATGAATGAACATCTACTTATTGACCATTATACTTGAGGAATACAATGTTAGGATTCAATACTTCCTTTGGAGCTTTGATCTTATATTATGTAAAAGTAATTTGGATGCTTAGGTAGGTCATGTATCCTAGAGATAATTTATCTTGGTTATCCTTATAAACCACAACAATCTCTTACAAAGCACCTTTTCCAAGTGAGAGATTGAGGCTCAATAGGTTCATCTTCAAAGGTAACTATTCCTAACTTTATTACTCCTTTGTAAGATTAGATAGATAATGTAGTATGTATTCTTATCTTCCATTTATTAGGATTTTGTATACATTTATGTGAGTATATGTCTCCTATTCATGTTTAGTTTAGTTGTTGTTTATTTATTTTATTCTAACACCCATTTTGTGCCACAATATTTGGTGTGCACTAAATTATTTTACTTTTATTGTTATTAGAATAGTTTAATTTTTTGTTTTTTAACATAAGTGAAAGATCAAATCATAGGACTCTTTTAGGGTTGTTTGATTGTGTTAGACTATAGGCTTTAGAACCCTTCCCAATATGATATGTCATGATAAGTGATACAAGTGATCCCCTAATCGGGTCTAGTGGATCTCAATATTAGTCATACTCATACTTAAAAGGTGTATACCCAATATAAATTATATGTGTTATCTATCCTATCCAATCCAATATTAATTCATGTACATCATGCAATTCTTATTGCATATAGATTCTTGCTCTAATCCCTAGATTTTATCCTTCCTTTATTCTTGTGGAATGAGTATCACTCCATGGATGTAGGAATTAAAGACCATTAAAGTCCTTGGTTAAAACCTTATCTATCTCATGAATTATGGATTAACACTTGGCACAAGTTTTTTATGAGACTTTTCCATCTCCTTTTGAGTTTGTCTTCAAATGAGGCACTAAAAGAGAAAAAGATACTTATTAGAGATTGGAGACCTTTTCAAATATGTTTTCATTAGTTAAAACCTTATAATAAATTTTTTCTAGGTCCAATGTGTCATACCATATCATGTACTAGCTTCATAAGACCTTACCAAGAGTTATATTCATTCATTTTGTCTCTTAGCTCTAAAACACTCTCATTTTTCACTAAGGTGTAGAAGGAAAAGTGGATTTTTTCTCAATTTTACTTAAAAAATATATAAACACACCATTAAATACATATAAATATCACACCAATCCTATTACCAAATAATTTTATGCATCAAACACTCAACAAGACTTTGAACAACACCAAAACCATGCTTTTTCCTTCAACTCCTTATAGCTTTTATTTCTATAAATATCCTTGTCTGAGAGAATATGGAAGTGATGGTGATAAATTAATGATTTTTATATGTACCATATATCCTCATAAATATCCATAAAAACTTTAGTGACCAAAATCCAAGTGTAGACATGTTTTCTAGCCCATTCCTTCACTAGAATTAGACCTAATGAACCCTTTTAGCTCTAGAAAGAGAAATCTTGATCCTAGGAGCTCACACGTGTGAAATATAAAAAAATAATTTTATTAATTTTTACCATTATCCAATTCAATTTTTTTGGTCTATAACATTTTGGAGGTACTAGAACCATGAAATCACCTTTGGAAGGCTTCCCATTTTAAAGCATTTTCTGACTGGACCAGAAGGATTGAATGGTTTGGGCATATATGGACAATATATTATACTTATTATATTTTTATTAGATAAAAAAAGTCTCAATATGTCCTCTCAAGTTATTTGAATCCTTCTACATTCTCAATAACCCTTTTTTTAGCCGTAAAACATGAAAAAATATAGTTTTGCACTATTTTGGAGAAAGGAAGGTACAACAAAATTACATGTTGAGGGCACTATAAGAGTATACAAAAATTTGTGGTATTTTTTAGGAGTAAAATATGTAATTCAGTGGGATTTAAAACTCAATCTCTGTAAATAGGTCTAAATTGGGGTTTTAGGAGAGTTTTTGATAGTTTTCACCCTTAAAGATGATTCATAAAATTGTGAGGTTAAAACTATGAAAAAATTCCAAAAAATTGAACTCAAATATCCCATATAACATTAAAAAACTCCTATAGGTACCATTTTAAACCTCATTTCTTGTGTGAGCATCCAAACTTTCCCTATCGAGCTTCTTTCTCCATTTTATGCACCCTATCTTGAGATTGGGCCAGAAAATGGCTTCTTCATCAATTATTATATGAAAAAAATTTATTTAAAACACTTAATAAGTCCCCATGAACATTTATAAATTATTTTTAATGGTAATTTGGTGTTGGAAGTGGAAATGACCCCCTTTTCAACTAGTGTGGTTTGACTGTAAATGATCATTCACCACCACTTTTGAGTTATTTCTCATAATTCCTGGAATTTATTCATGTTTTTTCAAGCTAAATAAACATTTATACACCATTAAAAAGTGTACTATTGTGTTTCAAATACAGCCAACACTCATTTTTAATATTTTATCACCATTTTTGCATTCATGTTTTCCTTAAAGTGACTTCCCTCTAAGATAAAATAGAGGATATTTACCTTATTTTCTCATGTAAAAAAAATATGAGGGTGTTCTTTGCATCATGAGTACACTCTATACAGAATTTCAAGTATAGATTCAACAATACCTATATAACATTATATGCATGATTCATATAATGTATAGGATATTTTAGAGTCCTTTCATCCTATTATATTAGTGGAACATACTCACGCCATGTTCAAGACATAGACCAATGCACCAATAATGACCACTAACCACATTTACCTTCCTTAAAACCTATAGCTTACAATTTTTGGTCCTAAGGGGACCTTTAGGTATACATTCCTACCATACATGGGTCTATCCATGTTTTTTAAGGTCATCCAAGATTTGAATCCCCTTACTCATCCTCTAAAACCCTACGAATGCATTGGTGATCTTCCACTCCACAAGGCAACTTCCCTAAAATGATAAGGTGGTTGTATGTGTATTGTAATAATACTTAGTCATAAAATAGGTATAAATAAACCTTATTTTTTATATTTAATTCCCTATAGTACTCGATCCCTCCATCCCTACTTCAAGGTCATGGTGACTTCAACTTTGTTTCCTGCAACATATATTTTTTCCATTGACATGATGATAGTAGGTTTATGATGTGATTGTTGTAGGTGTTTTGTTTCCCTTATTTATATAGGTGCCCACTATAGGTTTTTAATATTATTTAAATTCTCTTATGGCCTTAGCTCCATCTCTCACCTTGAGTTCAACCTTGGATAACTAGGATCATGAGTCACATCCCCAAGTCTCTCACCTCTAAAACTATCCTAGAACCCAGTTAAGACCTCATGAGACTATGAGTATATATGTTTGAATTGAGAGGAAGGTGAAATGGATACTTTATGTGGATATTAATATCTTATTTTAACATTTATATTCCCTATTTTTGAAACGTCTTCACACTACATATAAACAAAAAGGACTCATCTCAACTCTTAGGATCCATCAACAAGAAAGTTAACCTTGGCACTTGACTAACTATAGGTCACCTCCATAAAAATATATGAGGAACATGGAAATAATCTCAAATTTTCATGATGGTTATAATTGGTTCATCTTTCTTGATCCTTAACCCTTATTTGTCTTTATACTTTTAGAAACCCTTGGGACAAAGAAGCTTTTATCTTCATTATAACTCTTTATGTCATGTATTAAGGTACATTAATAGTAGGTGTCCTAATTATAGTGTTGTAAGTGCTCATGTTAGTACTAATATCCTGATTTAGGACCATTTTATAGTATATTAGGATTGAATCCAACCCATTTTAACTAGCCTAACCTTGCACAAAGACCATGTGATGTAGTCTGCCTATGAGATTAACTTATTGTCACCCTAATAAGACTATAGGTATCTATTTTTAAAGAAAAACATACACCTGTAGGTATGTTTCATATAATTATTCATGTCATATTATTCATTATACTCTTAAATTTTTTCTAATATATCTTCAATGTTGTTCACTTCTATGTTATGCATTGGGTCTCAATCAATACATGGATTGCCAACCTTCACATGTTCCACTCTAATGTTCAACTGTATATGCTCATATTGAAAGAAATATGGGATAATGTGGGTGAAAATATGAATGTAAGCCTAAATTTTTAACTCCTTCACTTATCCTTTAAGCTATTCCTATTTTTCCATCTTCAATAAAGACCTTTATCATGAAGACTAGCTCTTGCATTACCTGTGTTCATACTTGGGTTCTTAAACACCACTCAAAAACTCAATCATCTAAGAGGAACATGAAAACAACTTCTATATCTTGTCACTAAATCCATCTTAGGAATTAATAAGCTATATTGTCCATAGAATATTCATCTACCTTATGAAACATCCACCTTAGGGTTTACAAACACTAAACCATCATATCATTATCTTGCTTATCTTGAGTTTGTTCATCAAATCTTGGATAAAATTGATCACTAATAGAGAACCTAAAGGAACTTTATGACCTCAAGGTCATCTCCAAACACTTTGAGAAAATAATATGAGTGTCTAATAACACCACTCAATTAACCAAGATACCCTTGTCTATAATTATCAGGACATTCAAACTCAGTCAACTTTCATGATGATTTCTAGCACAAAAGCAAACTTTTAGATCATCCTCAATGCATGGAACAAAGATTTAATGAGTTCCCAACATGATTAAAAACTTAAAACACAAATTATATCAGTATGTATATGTTATTAATCCATTTTATTCTACCAAGGTTCACTAAGAAGAAACATAGACTTTAAATATTGATTTTGACATGCATTTATTGCACTTGTA
Organism: Torreya grandis; assembly: GCA_037957365.1. Taxonomy (NCBI): domain Eukaryota; kingdom Viridiplantae; phylum Streptophyta; class Pinopsida; order Cupressales; family Taxaceae; genus Torreya; species Torreya grandis. The sequence continues at coordinate 261,104 of JARHVA010004082.1, read as the reverse complement.
TGGTATTTCAAAACACCAAACCACTTTTGGGATGACCTTCATAAAGTGTAATACTAATTTTATTCTTTCACCATGTTTTTTTGACTACTATAATGACTTATACAAGCCAAACAATCCTCTCAATTCCTTTATTCTACATACATAGTCATTTGAAATTGCCCTTCAATAGTTATATTATTTGAATCCAAACATATTTCTCATAGATTTAATTTGATAAACCCGAGCACAGCCAACATTATTATATTATATTTGAAGGCTTATAAATTGAGATATGAAACACACCAAGCCAAAAAAATTATAGTATATATTGATGTCATAAAATACATCATCTTCATGTGACCCTTTGACTTTGGTTGACTTCCTAAATATACTTTTTAAATGCACAAGTAAACTAACTTTTCCATACCTGCATGATGTGTCATGATGGTCTAGTTTCTCTAGGATTATGATATTCATCTTTATCTTTACACAAGAACACTAGAAGCAATTGTAACTTTAACAAGACAATTATGAGCCTCAAAATAATCCTTATTACCTCAATAACCTATAAACTTGTCTTGCACACTCCAAACCATTAATTTGATCACTTGTCAATAATGCACTATGAACCATGACCAAGCTTAACATCAATGACAAATTTCCATTATATTACATTTCTCAACTATCACTACTACCAAGACCTTTTCCATACTTTTAAACCAAATGAAAGCCTTCTAACTTGATCCAAACCTCTCCAAGGTGCTTCCACCTCTATCTCAAATCTGTACCTATGAACAAATAATAGTCATAAATTTAGACTAGAATGTGATCAACCTAATTATCCATATGTTATGTATGTAATTAGATTTAAACAAGATATTAAACTCATCATGACACTTAATACTCTTGTCACCACTAAAAATGGCTCAGAAAGTCCAAGAAATGACTAGACAAGCACAAGATATATGAAGGACAAGACCTCAAATCACCTGAACAACCTTAAGACCTACCAATAATGGATTATGATGATCAATTTAAGGAATTTTGAAGACAAAATATTGACTAAAAATATAAAATGGCATGATATACAAAGTTTCAAATGGTAGGGGTGACAATTTGACCCGTGAGGTCAAAATTATCAATAGGGCCATCATATATAAATACATGCTATTTTATATTGGGAAACTCCTCAAGTAGGATTTAAGGTTCTCTAATAATATAAAATTATTAAATAATAATGGAATGTATCTCTACCTTATTCAATTTTTCTATAATTTTTACATTATCCTTATCTTCTTATGAAAGGATAAGTTTACATTTTATTATTTTATGTAAAAGGAATAAACCTATGCTTCATTATAGGAATCCCCATTATATTTATTCTTAAAATGGGGACATATTTTGGTATTTATAAATCTTATTCTTTAGTTTTATAAAATTAAATTCAATGAATATAATGGCCTCCCTAATTATTTCAACTCTAGACTCTAGAGGTGAACTTAGAGTATCTCTCAATGTCTGTAGTCTCCTTATTTTCTTACTTTTAGTTGGATCCAAATTAGACTCCACAATTGATATCCTATTATTTTTTATATATCATGGGGTCAAAATGTAAATATGTTTCTCATTATTATACTTAGGCTATGTAAAATGGATTATATAGGTATTTGAACTCTTTTTTTTCATTTTTATTCCAATTTTTTTCATTTAACCTCACCATTTGGTGTTGATAGATTAAATGAATTAGTCAATGTTGTTTAAATTTCTCCACCCCTTTCACATAATTATATTCCATCACATGAGTGGAACCATATAGTAATTGAGTAAGACTGATTATCCATTCACACTTTTCTATCCAATACCTCAAGTCATTTAACATTCTCATGGAGGATCCTAATATAGTAGCAAACTAACCATCACAAGTAAATAATTTTATCACCCAAAGGGAAATAATATTATATGGTTATAAGAAGCTTTACCTATTGATGAAATTGCATTCTCCTTTTGCACCAATGTTTAATTATAGGATTTTTTCCATGTCCATAAATAAACCCTGAATCAATTATTTGTAGGAGGTTGGGTTATGTTTAAGCATGATAACATATATATTATAATAAATTTCACTAATAATGGTGGAAATTATCATAATTTTTACACCTCTTAATTTGGAATGGTCCTTATCAATATTGATCACTAATTATTTAACTATATTTTAATCATACCCATGGAACATTTCTAAGAAATCCATCCACACCATTATTCTAAATACATATGCCAAAACTTCATTATTCTATATTAATTCCATATAAACTATATTAGACATCCTTTTTTGGCTCATGGATTAAAAGAAGGTAACCAAAACTAGGGTTTTGTGTAGGATTTCTAGACTACTAGTGAGGGTAACATAAGATATGAAAAATTTACATGAAATAATATTAACGATCAAATAGAGATATAAATATATGGAAAAGTGAGTGAGAGATGAATAATTATTACCTATATCCTAAGGTAATCAATAACCATCCTTTTATAGTTAATATGACATGTTACATGGATGTGGAGGTAAATTTTGGGAATGTGTGATGATTTTGAATTTTTTTAACTTTATTGACATTACCAAGCATATGAAAATAACCATATTTAACCTTGAATCATGATATTATTGTCAAGTTTTGTCATTTAATTTATTTCTCCACTTTTAAGACATGATGAGCACCTTTTAGATCATATCCACAATGTTATAATGTTTTTAATTTTTATATTATGAGCTCTTTTTATAGACATGGAGTGTATGGTTGAATGACCACTTTTTAGGAAAGTAAACATGATGTAAAATATAAAAAATTCAAAGTAAAATTTAATCATATAAAAATTGAATAAATACCTTGTACTACCTTTGATTATCCTTGCTTTGATTTTTGAAATATGTCTTATGATGATGAAAAGAAGAGCAAAAAGTTAATCAAATAGGTCCTATTTTATTACTCTTTTCTAGGAAAAGTCACCATTTATGGTTTCCAACATCCACCCATTTTTTAGGTGGGGTTGATGGGTAAGAGCTACCAATTATTAGTTTCCAACCCCTTTCATTTATTGGAACCATATATAAATGTATTTTTCATAATGAAATGAAAAGTTTCTTCCACACAACAAAAATCTCCTTGTATTTTATTTATTAATTATTTTTTACTAGGAGGTTGGTAATATAACCTTAATAAATGTCGATATAAAAAGAGGGTTTTCTTTTTCCCAACAATTAGTAATAGTTGGACACATCCATCATCAAAAAGTTGATCTATCTTGTATGGGTCTAACCATTGAATAAGAAGTTTACATTTAAAATATTGGTACTTTGATTCAAATATTAGGGCCAAATATCTAATTTTGAACTTAGGTTCTTAGATGTGATGGTCATGCCATGCATTACTTCAGTGTTGATTGAGTTCCATATGTTATATAACTTCAAGTCTCATTTCATCCAACTTTTTCAATTTTAATATCCTTTCCTATTATGCTTTATTAGGTCAATGCCTACCTTCATTTATGTTCTTAATGTTTGAAATTTAAACTCAATTATAACTAATTGTTAGGTTGTGGAGCTAAAAGATTTAACTATGCAGACAAAGAGGAGGTTGCTAAAGTTCCAGAAGTACCAGCATCGGTAGTATGACTGACATCGGTCATGATCAATGCAGAAGGCAACCAGCATCGATAGGGACTCAACCGACATTGGTCAGCACCAGCTAGATAGGGACCGATGTCGGTCACCTGTGTGTTCCAAAACTGTTTGCTGCACGAATATTTAGTTTGTTGAATTGAGTGTTTGCATGTAAAGGCTATTTTGAGTCTTGAGCTGCATGTCTATTATTAGTAAACTAAGAGTCTAAGTTATTGTTTAAGTCTGGGATCTATTTATAGACCCATTGGCATGTATTGTAATGATGAGCTGAAAAGGAAGGCAAGGAAGATCCTTCCATTGTAAGATCATTGAGTTACAGGTTGTTGCAAGCTCATAGGAGATCTACATGTATAAGTATGGTCTGTTGAATTGAAAGTTGCAGGTTCATGGGAGATCTACTTGAAGTACTATAGAGTGCTTGGTACTGGCAGGGTTAATACTGACTGGTTGGAGAGGTGAACACCAATTCTGTGTGTGAGTTGTGTGTTGGGACCATTTTTGGTAGGAGAGTGAACTTTTGAAGAAGAATTACTATACACTTGAGGTGTGGCAAGCCTCTATAAGGTGGAAGAGTGTGGCATCTCTTTATTGTATTCTTTTCTATATGAGTATTAATACAAGATAGTGTATTGTCTCTCATATTCTATGTTATTTGTGAATTCTAGTTACTTGTTAGTTCTGGATATTTCCACATGTTTAATTGCTTGTATTTGGTAATCATATTGTGCTCTTTCTGAGGAGCAAGATCCTAACAAGTGGGATCAGAACAAGGTGTGTTGTTCTTGGATTCCCTGCCAACTGGTATCAGAGCTTTTAGGTTGGGATACTAATAGATTGGATTAGATCTAGTTAGTGTGTGTTGATTATAGGTTACTCACAGGGGTTTCTGTTTGAGTGGGAGTAAAGTAATGGCAGAAGAAAGTAAGCTACGAATGGAGAATTTTAATGGCAATAACTATCAATTATGGAAGATGTAGATTGAAGATTATCTGTATCAGAAAGATTTGTACTTACCATTGGGTGGGGTTGATTGCAAGCCCTGGGATATGAAGGATGAAGAATGGGAGGTTCTTGATCGGAAGGCTCTGGGATCTATAAGGTTGAGTCTTGCATCGTCTGTGATTTCTAACTTATCACATGCTAAGACAACGATAGAGTTGATGGAATATTTGGAAAATTTATATGAAAAACCCTCAACTTCAAATAAGGTATTTCTTATGAAGCAATTATTTAATTTGCAAATGTTGGAAGGTGGATCTGTTCATAGTCATCTTAGTGATTTCCATGGTTTGGTAAACTAGTTAAGTTCAGTCAATATTGATTTTTATGATGAAATTAAAGCTTTCTTAATCTTATGCTCATTACCTAAAAGTTGGGAAAGTTTGGTAATGGTAGTTTCTAATACTACATCTACTTCAAAAATATTAAAAGTGGATGATATTGTGAGTGTAATCTTGAATGAAGAGAGTTGCAGGAAAAGCACAGGGGAATCATCAAGAAATGCTTTGAGTGTGGAAAGTAGGGGAAGGCAAAGAGAGAAGATCGAGTGTGGGAGATCAAGGTCAAAGATAGGCAGGAGATCCAAGTCCAGGTATGGCAGATTAACCTGCTAGAAATGTGGAAAGCAAGGGCACTTAAAGAGAGATTGCAAGTCAGGTGAAGATCAACATGAAGGACATGAAGAAGAAGCAGATGTTGCAGATTATGTTGCACAAGATGCTCTGGTATGTTCTTTGGATAAAGTAGAATCTTGGGTTTTATATTTTGGTGCCTCTTTTCATGCATCCCCAAATAGGGAATTTTTTCATGAGTATGTCGAGGGAGACTTTGGAGAAATTTGTTTAGGGGATGGTAAGCCTTGTCAGATGGTTGGCAAAGGAAAAATAAAGCTAAAATTGCAGATAGGTAACACATGGGTGTTGAAGTAGGTCATGTATGTCCCAATTCTGGAGTGGAATTTGATTTTTGTAAGAAGTTTGGGTGATGAGGGTTGCACAGTAACTCTCACAGTGGACTCTTGGAAGGTTACCAAGGGTGCACTTGTTGTAGCAAGAGGTAAGAAAGTAGGTACTCTTTATCTATCTACTTGTATTACCGATTCTCTTTCTAGGTTATCTACTTCAGCTGTAGATTCGAAGATGTGGCTTAATAGGCTTGGTCACATGAATAAGAAGGAGATGCATGTTCTTGAGTGAAAGGGTATGCTTTCAAATTTGAAAAGCATGAATCGAGATTTTTATATGTAGAAGAAGAAGGTGACATTTCTTGAGAAATCCAATGTTAGTGATAAGAGTAGGAAAGCCTTGGTTTTCAAGGAGAAGGTGACAGACAGAGTTTAACACAAGGGGCAAAAGAATTCTAAGTAGAGCAAGGTTGATTTGGACAAGGGTTTGATCTAAAAGGAGCTCACAAGTAGAAGTCAATTCTCACAAGCAAAACACAGAGACTGACGTTAGCTAGAAAATTGACGTCGACATCCAAACAGAGATTGATGTCAGCTATGTGAAGCCTGACATCAGTGAATCAGGGCAGATAAACACTGGCATCAATCAAGGTTAACTGACATCAACAGTGAGGTAGTCACATGGAACTGACATCAGTCAAGTGTAGACTGAGATGTGACTGGCATCGATCACTGAGATAGATTTTGGGTGGACATCAAGCTGTCAAGGAGTCTCAAGCACCCATATGGAGGACTTAAAGGGTAAGTAAGCCTTAGATTCATCATTTCCCTTCTTTACACTACTTGTTGCTCACTGATGGTAAAGAACCAAGAAGTCATTAAAGAAGCAGAGTAGGTAGATCCAGGAAACAGTGGGAGCTTGGCATGGATGAAGGATGTGATTCCTTGGAGGAGAACCAAATGGGAGTTTTGGGCAGAGTTCCCAGCTGGAAGGAAGCACTAAGAGACGAATGGATGTTTAGGATAAGGAAGAGCGGGAATGGATACGTGAGATAGAAGGCCAGGGTATAAGGTCTTGAATAAGCTGCAGGACAATGGAGGTTTGATCATTGTGTTTCTCTTTACCAGGTTGGATAATATTAGCTACATTATCATATTGTTGTATGATGTGCTTTTTGCAAGGTTACATATATAGGGAGTTATTGAACTAAAGGTAAAGCTAGTTTAGAAGTGTGTCATGAGCAATCTAGGAGCAACAAGATTCTTTGGCATGAGTGTGTTCTAGGGACATGGAAGGTCACATGTTGACTTTGTTTTAGGATGATTGTGTGAGACCGGTCAGCACGTTGATGGTTGGATAGTTCACAGAATAGTGTCTTGATTCACATAATGAGGTTAAGTGCATGGTATGTACTAGACCTAAGTTTTCCCAAGTAGTGGGAGTTGTCACAAGTTTGGAGCCAATCTAGGAAAGAAGCATTGGAGGGCAGTTTAGTGGATTCTTAGAGGGACCAGCAGCAGGTGCACATGCTATGCAGGGTCAAGTTATTTTCTACATGGGTTTGTAGATGTGGATGTGGTAGGTGATTTGGATGATAGGTGTTGCACCAAAATATTTGTGGTGGTTGGTCTTCAAGAGTGATCTTGAAGAGGGATACATAGCCAAGCGAACAAACTAGATGATGTATAGGTATAGGTATAGTTGCAGCTATTTATCTCCAAGTGGGAGATTGTTAGGTTATGGAGCTAAAAGCTTCAACTATGAAGATGAAGAGGAGGTTGTTAAATTTCCAGAAGTACCAGTGTTAGCAGTATGACCGACTTTGGTCATGATCAATGTAGAAGGCAACCAGCATCGGTAGGGAGTCGGCTAACGTCAGTCAGCACCAGTTAGACAGGGACTAACGTCGATCAGCTGTGTGTTCTAGAACTATTCATTGCATGAATAGTTAGTTTGTTGAACTGAGTGTTTGCATGTAAATGCTATTTTGAGTCTTGAGTTACGTGTCTATTATTAGTAAACTAAGAATCTAAGTTATTGTTTAAGTTTGGGATCTATTTATAAACCCATTGGCATGTATTGTAATGATGAGCTGAAAATGAAGGCAAGGAAGATCCTTCCATTGTAAGATCATTGAGTTGCAAGTTGTTGCAAGCTCATAGGAGATCTACATGTGTAAGTATGGTCTTTTGAATTCTAGGTTTTAGGTTCATGGGAGATCTACTTGAAGTACTTTAGAGTGCTTGGTACTGGCAGGGTTAATACTGACTAGTTGGAGAGGTGAACACCAATTCTGTGTGTGATTTGTTTGTTGGGACCATTTTTGGTAGGAGAGTGAACTTTTGAAGAAGAATTTATGTACACTTGAGGTGTGGCAAGCCTCTATAAGGTGGAAGAGTGTGGCATCTCTTTATTGTATTATTTTTTGTACAAGTATTAATACAAGATAGTGTATTGTCTCTCATATTCTGTGTTATTTGTGAATTCTAGTTACTTGTTACTTCTGGATATTTCTGCATGTTTAATTGTTTGTATTTGGTAATCATATTGTGCTCTTTCTGAGGAGCAAGATCCTAACAAGTGGGATCAAAACAAGGTGTGTTGTTCTTGGATTCCCTGACACTAATGGTTTATTTCCACACACTAACTCAGATGGAGATAATTTTGTGGTGGAATTACATATGGTGATATAGGCCCAAACTTATTCTAATAATTTTTTGGCCCTAAAATTTATATTTATGTCTAATATATATTTGTTAGGATGTTCTCTATCTCTCTATTGGTGATCCCTACTTGGCAATTAGCTTGAGGATGGTATGGGGATGAATTCATATGAGTGATATTATATTTTTCAATGAACACTTGTATCATTATGGCCATTGGTCTAAAAACATATCTCTAGGTGATTTGAAGCATTAAATAATCTTATCATATAATAAGTCAAAAACTTTGGCATCACAATAAAATGGTATAACTTACATTTCAACCTATTTGGTGACATAGTTAGTAAACACCAAGATGTACTCCTTTCCTTGAGAGATTGGATCGATTGGATCAATGAAATATAATTCCCATTTCTCAAAATATCCTTAGAACACTTAAGTATGGAAGGTAATTTCATTGGATAATGTGGTTTTACCAGTCCTTTGACATGGATCAAACTACCAAATATATTTCTTCACATCTTTGTGAAGTAAAGGGCAATAGTACCCAACTCTTAGGACTTTATGAATGGTACTTTTGGTTGAGTAGTACCATCCTCCTAGTTCATCAAGTTAAGGTTTAAATATGTCATATATATCATATTCTTGGATACAATAGTAAATCAAAAAGGTAGGTACACATTTAAATAATACTCCTTTAATCCATTTATAGTTATAACTATCCATGGTTAAATGTTTCTTTTGTTTATGAGTAAAATCACAAGGAAACTTTGTTGTAACTAGATAATTGGCCATATCAACAAACCATGGTGTTGTGTTAAAAGTATGAATAGTTATTAATCTATAAAACCATCCTCTAATGTTTTATATTCTCATGAAACATTAAACCTTAATAAGAAGTCTACAACCACATTAGCTTTACTTAGCTTATCAATGATTATTATGGTAAATTCTAGTAAAATTAGTAACCATTTTATGATTCACCCACCTACTAATGGTTTATTCATAAATTATTTTATATTTTAATGGTATGTATATATAAACATTATCTATCAAGTAATGTAATGATGATTTTGTTTATGGAATAGGTGATAGTAAGGAAATATTTTTTAGTGATTGTATAATTCTTTTCTATAGGAGTTATGTTTGTGATGACGTAATATATGGCATACATATTACCTTATTATCATTTATTTCCAATAAATAATCCAATTATAGTGTTATAATCATCCATATGGATTTGAAAATGGAGTTACTAATTAAATACCCTAATTATTGGGGAAAAGATCAATTTATATTTCACTATTTCAAATAGTTGTTGACATTTTTCAAACCATAGAAACTCACCATCCTTGGTGAGAAAAGAGAACATAGGTGTTGTATTTATTCTAAAATATTCAATAAAATGCCTATAATACCCTAAATGTCTTAATAATATATATATATATATATATATATATATATATATATATATATATATATAGTTACTAGTTTTGGTGGGATCCATACACTATATTAATAAAATATATTAATCAAACAATCCAACCAAACTCACTATATCCCAAGAAGAACGAAGTAAAACAAATGGCCACAAGGACACAAAAAATTTAAATAGCATCATCATCTAACACCTAAAATTTGAAAGCATAAATAATGCCATTAGTTAGTGGGGAAATAATCTAAGAGATTAATTGTCTTGCCCTTTTTACCTTTTTTTATTTTTACTTAAATTTGAGCTATTACCCTTTTTATTTCCTATTTGATAATGCCCCTATGGGTAGGAAAGGAGGAGGTGACTTTGGGATTAACAAATATGACATCTAAATTCATTATTATCATAATCTAGAGTTTTAACATGAATTATTTTTCCATATTTTAAAATGACTTTGTTTGGAACCTCTTTACTCAAATCAATCTATACACAACTTCTAGCAAAGGTGCACAAACCTAAAACAACTCTCTCATGATCATTCTTTAAGAAAGACCCTATAACATTACCAATTTACTTATAAGTATGCCAAAAGTGCAAAGGAAGACTAGGTAGATGAACTCAAATTGGCATATTTGTAACTAAGATAATGTTTGGATAAAAGTCTATAAACTAGGGAGTAATAAACAATCCTACATTTCCCCAAATATGGGGATCTTATGTTATAAATTATTTATAATTTTGTTGATCTCCAAAATATACAACAAAAAAACCCTTAGAACATAGATAGATATTGCATTAGTTTTGCTAGATCTCATAAACCCATTGATATAGAGCATCCAAAGAAGGCCACATGCCATTAAATCTATATATTACTGCATCCTATTTGAGAGAATGAAAATAATCATCAAACTCCTTTGGAAAAAATTTAACTGTAGGTACGTCCTTTTCTTGTTCTTCAATTTATGATTGATATGGAAAATACTTCATTGAATTAGACTTGGGGGTATCATTATTGATCACTTATTTTAAACTCACAAGTTTATGGAGAGGCACATGTTTGAGGGGACTCCCATATTTCTTACCTTTCACACCTCCTCCCAATTTAGAATCCATAGAGATGATCAAAACTTTCCTTATACCATAACATAAAAGTGGTAAATAATCTTTTAATTATTTGCCTTGATTCACCAAGCATTGAGACCCCAACGGGATACCTAAGAAACCCTATAATCTCTATTTTAATTCCATAACATAATATATCTCCAATATCCACATGCATTTTTATTTTACTAATAATGAATTTACCAAAATTTAAAACCCTATTTTATCCACTAATAGATAGTTTCATTCATTCATTTTGTCTATCTCATTCTTATTTTTGTCCTTACCCCATCACTAGATTAGAAAGTATAGATCCTCATGGTCTTTTATATAAATAGTCACTTTGTAATAGTCTTATGGATTTTTCATTTTATATCTATCATAAGGTTCTACCTCAATTGTCTATGATTGTCTTATAGCACCATTGTCAATATGTTTCTTTCTTTCTTTCTCCTATTTCTCTAGTAGATCAAGCTTATTGCTGCTATGACTCCATTCTCCCTTCAACAATGCATGGCCTTCTAATTTTTTATCATCTCCTCCATTCAAAAATTCCCTACCATTATTTCATCAACTAAGCCAACCATGACTATCATCAGTCCATTACTACCTATGATTTCCTTAGTATATATGGAAACTCAAGTGCTTGTACAAAGTGTATATCCCTTTGTAGTCAAATTCTTATAGTACCTATAGTTTTATTCTTTGATCTTGGCTTGAATTTCTTAGAAAGTGGGTGTCTTATTATCTAACACCTCCAATAGTCACTACCTCAACCTGTTTGGCATGATCTAGGGCAACCCATTATAATTATTATTACACTTTATCACCTCTACTTAAAAATCAATCCCCATAACATATCTATCCCACTCCATTTTTAAGGATCTACTTGTATCCCTTCAACTAAAATATGAAGTCATAAGACAATACCTTGATCCACCATCATTAGACATTTTTCATACTTCAAAAAAAGTTGGTGTTGTTCACACCTAGTCAATACTCTATCTAAATTTTTTAAAGCTTCATGAAATGAGTTTACATACATAGTAAATTCATCCTCATAGACATCAACACATTTATTAGTTATATAATAAAAAACTACAAGTATTATTCTTTGTAAAGTAGTTTATGTATTACATAACCTAAAAGTTAGAATTTTATATGAAAATTTTACCCAAGGGCATGTGAAGGTAGATTTGTATTAATATTTAAGAGCTACTCTTATTTAACTTTACCCATTAAATCCATCTAAGAAATAAAATTATTTTTTCTCATCCATATTTTATAAAACTTAATCAATGAAGGGTAAGGGAAAGTAATCATTCATTATTTCTTTATTGAGTTCCATGTAGTCTAAAGAAAACTCTAGTTACTATTATTTTTGGGTATTATTACTAAAAATCCTACTTTTAATAAATTTTAAATTTAGGAATCCTTCTTTGGGGTTTTCTAACTAGGTTTACATTTTTTGTATAAATATTATGAGTTCAAATATTAGGATAAATACATTTCATATCACTATACTACTAAGAAAATTCTTTTTTATGTGTATTTAATATAATATATACTTATGTTTCATGTTCATTAGTCATCCAAATATTTATATTTATAAATTTACCTAGTTGTGTTATGATTTGTTTTGTACCTTGATTTAACTATTTTTGGAATATTAGAGTTTTATTCCTAATTCAGTTAAGGGTATAGAATAAATAAATCAATAAATAATAATGAAATAATTATAGTACTAATTTGTATAATTTATTGTCTTTTAAACCTTTATAAAAATATAAATAAGTAAGAAGAAATGCAACTTAGCTTAAAACTAGACTAAGATGGCTAAGATAGAGGTTGAAATCAGTTGTGTAAGACTAGGAAATTATCATGAAATTGGATCTAGATTTTTCTTGATAAAAGAATAAGAGTGCCAAAAATAGGACACTTCAAGGTCTAGTGCTATAGTCTAGGTCATGCCACTATTTTTCAAACTAGTCACAAAGATCTAAGTTTTTTAGGTTTTGTCCATTGTCCCTATGTGAACTTGTTAGAATTTGAGTCTTAAATGTTGATGGAGCTCCTTTTAGAGCTGATTAATCTTTATACCCTAGACCTTCAATGTTATTAATAAAACTTGAGAAAGAGGGGGGGGGGGGGGGGTTAGTGTGTGTAAGATGCATTGAATGTGTATTTATACCCCTTGTGTGGGCATGCTTCCTACATACCAATACTCTGAAGAGGGATCAAGGCATATATAGTTATCCTAATTGATGTGATTTTCATAATAGTGTAATTAGGATGCAAAAATTTGAAATGGAGAGTGCTTAAGGTGGCTAGGGATTAGTGTGAGAGTTTGAATGTGCTTGCAACTATGTTGGGTGACTATTATCATAGATTAAGAAGTTTGCCTTAGTGGTTTATTTGTATTCTTGCTTGATTTGTAAAATTTATCACCTCCTATTGTAAATTAAATTTGAATTTACTTTTATAGGGATCTATTGGTCATGGGTTAAATATATTTTCACTAGGACAACATAATGAAGAATAGAAATTAGATATAAATGGTCATTTGGGATCGAATGTGATTGTATAGGAACACAAAAAATGAGACACCCTAGGGTATAATGCAAAAAGGTGTTTGGAAGGGTCATGAGAGAATGCAAGAAGGTCTTATGGATTGGGTATCACAAGCCACACTCAAGCTACCCATTTGGACATTTTATATGACTACATTTATACCGCCTTTATTCTAGTGATGTAATAAAGTGAAATACTAAGATAAAATAAAAATAGAAATCTTACTTGAAATTACCTTTGAGTATGAATCCCATGAAGCTATGTGATGTTGAGTTTGCATAGAGAGATCATATTATGAAGTGTAAATCTATAATAGAAAATAAAGAGTAAACTAGTTCTTACTAGATATGTTATATCTAAAACAAAAACATACAAAGATAGGTAAGAGAGAGAGGAAGAGAAAGGAATTAATACACCTCATTGGTTATGTAGAATAATATAAAAACTATTATGATATTCAGTGATGTTGAGTATGTTGGATATGTGTAGGGTATGTGTTGTACCAAGAGAGTGGCTAAAGAATGCAAAGACTATCCCTTTGACTCCATCATTTCCCACTAAGTGAAGTTATGTGATCATGCATGTGTTAATAAATATTTGTAATATGTGTCCAATCCATTTGAGTAGGTGGATCAAGAATATAAAGGCTAACTAATCCTCTCAAGAATACAAAGGCTAATTAATCCTTTATCACTATTGTTACCCACTAAGTAAAGCTATCAACTAATACTTTTATGAATGTGCATCATATGAGATGGATCCTAAAGCCCATGAATTCTCTAAAATATGATAATGTGGCATGGATAGCTAAATGTGTATTGGAAACTAGGCCAATCTTGGCCACTCTAAAAGGAGGAGATTAGGCTTGTATGAAAGCCAGACCAAAGCTGGGAACTAGGCTTATGTGAAATATATTCAAGAATGTGGAGGTTAGGCCTATATGAAAGCTACTCCAAAATGATGAAAACCACCTATAGATGGAATAAGGCATGTTATTTTTGAGAATGCCTAGGTAATATACTAAACTCAAAAAGAAAAGGAGTCAAATGTAACATGCATGTTACCCCTAATCATTGGTGTTTGTAACATGTATTCTAATTTGGAAATTATGCCAACTAACTAATCTAAAACTAGAAATGAGAGCCATCATGTTGTGCATAATTCCCCTTATATATACATTCTCTGAGAAAAACTATACTGAAACTACTAAATCTAAATTGATCTATATCTTAAAAACTATAGTTGAACTTACCTCTTTGCCTATTTTTGTAAAATATAGGTTTTTCACTATTTGGATAGGATCAAAAAAAATAGGACACCCTATTATCTATTATTATTTTCCAAGTTTAGTCCTTTTATTCTTTCTTGAATCTAATCATTGTTCTATAATCATCACTATTTTTATGGTCTGTTCTACCTAGTTTAGGTTCTAGTTGTTCTAATTTTTTTATCGGTACGAGCTCTGATCTCTATGAAAAAATAGCTATTTATTTCCCCCTCTTATTAGGGTAGGAATGAAGACCCTAAAATGACTATCCTTAGAATAAATATCCATACAAGTGTGTTATGTTATGAAATACATGATATGTCAATGATAATTGAAAATATGTCTCAAGATATAACATATTTTGTATTAGATATTGTTAGATAAATAGGGGTATTTCTAGATAGATATAACAATGTAATAACATGTGCAATATACTGAATTGAAATTGGAAATGTTAGTTGTTAGTTGTTAGTTTTCAAGGAGGGGTGGAGCATGAAGTCCATCATGGCATCCAAGAATGTAAAATAATGCATGATATGGATCATGGAATTGTAAATAGTTGAGAATCAATCAAGTAAAAAGAACTAAAGGCAAGAAGAAAATATCATATACTAGTGGCCAAGAGGCCAAAAAAACAAGGGACATGGGCACATGTCACTCAAACTAGAAAGCAAGTATACAAGACATATTTAAATTTCACATACACATATAATTAAAAACAAGTAAGACTAGCATGAGGTCCCCAAGCACATAGAAGAGTATAGGCAAAGACATTGGCAAATGTACTAAGGCACACATAAGAAGACACTATAGGAATTGGAAAAATACTATTACATCTAGCCATATAAAGCAAGAAGGGAAAGCATGTAATATATTATAAATACAATCTCACCTAACTAATAAAAGAAAGAAGTGAAATAATGCAAGACATGTAGTATAATACTAGGTATATGCTAAGAAATACACAAGTACTATATACCAGTGAGTATCAATAAAGTGATTTTTGTAAGCTAGTAAGTAATGTACACCATCATGATAACTTAGAGTATGTGTTGTAGGAATGCCATAACCTAGATGGTGTAGTCATGTAAAAGATTCCCCCAATGGGTAGATATGTTGATGTATATCTCAAAATTTGAATTAGGATTCCCCCTCAATGGGTAGAGTGAATCAATCAAGGATTTGGATGTCACTACACACACTCAAAGAAGATCAAGTGAAGCATGGTAATATAGATAAATTGACATACAATAGCATAAAATATAAAAATGTAAGTCTAACATGATATTATAAATTTAAAGCATGGATAATGCATATAATTAAAATGTTTTTGGTATTTTGACATATTTGAATTTTTTTATATTTTGACATATTTAAATGTTTTTAGATTTTTGATATATTTGAATGTTTTTGGTATTTTGGAAATAAGCTATGTATAATCAATCCTAAGGATAATATGTACAAGAAATTGAAAATAATCTATGTATAATCAATCATAAAGAGACTATGTACAAGACAGTGAGAAGAAGCTATGTACAAGAAAGACTAGGAAGAAGTGATACTAACTGATGAGTCTCCTAAGAGACTCCATATCATGGTGTCCTATATCAAGGAGAGGAATCATGTGTGATAATGAAACATGATGGAATGGATGAAGCTATTGATCTAAAATCTATATATGTTGTAAATGATTTAAAATATTTATTGTGAAAACCAATTATGGGGTCCCCCTATAACTCTAAGAAGTGGATGCAATTGTAAGGCTTGTAGGGACCCCTTTGGTAGTACTATAATCTCTCTAAAAGTGTGCTCTATGTATATGTGATGTCAATGATACTACCCCATGTGTGAATACTATATCAAAAACTATCTAGAGTCTTAAACATATCATTGATGTAGTGGTTTCTCTAAGAGAGGCCTCTATGGAAGTGTATGAACTTTATGTGTTGGTGAGGGAGTCCTTGACTATGTGTGTATCACTATCTGAACCCTAATAGATAACTAAATAAGTGGCCATACTACTCATGCTATTTAGGAACATGCCTTGTATTTTATGATATTATAGTGCACTAACTATAGCTAAATGTGGAGACTCTATAAGATGTAATCTCAATGGATGTATAACTGAAACTATGTGCTATGAAGGAGGCTCATCTATCCACAATCATAGTGGATTGATACATGAAATAACACCTTATAACCTCTATTGAGATGCATATATTCGAGCAATAAATCAATATGGAAATGTAACCTATGATGGGTGCTCATCTAATCTCAATCATAATGGGTTGCTACATGAAATAGGTCCATCAAAAACTTGGCTATAGTGAATATCTATTTGGATTAGTAATCTATAATGTGGCTTCATCTAGTATTAACTATAGAATTTTTCTATGTGAGATAAGACCCTACAAATTTGTTTGTAGTGAATATCTATTTGGAGTAGTACTCTATGATGGGGGTTCATCTAATCTTAAACATAGCATGTTGCTACATGAGATAAGACATTGAAAAACTTGGCTATAGTGAATATCTATTTGGAGTAGTACTCTATAATGTGGGTTTCACTAATCTTAACCATATTAGGTTGTTATATGAGATAAGAAATTGAAAACTCTATTGTAGTGCCTATGAATATGCTAGATATGCATATGTAATTGCACTATGTACTCCTTAAACTACACTACTATATGTAGGCTACTCTCACTATACTAGATTCCAAACCTTTCGAGTATGTGGGATAGAATATCTCCTATGAGGTTCTATCCTAGATACCACATTACTCTCATGATGAGTAACTAATGATTCCTATGAAGGAATGTCTTGGAATGACTTAGTTGTGTAGGAATGAGGTATATGGTTCCATGATGTAGGAGATATTGATACCCTTGGTGTGAATTCTACTATGACATTAGTAACACATCTATTAATTTAATCACCGAGTCCATAACAATTATTATCTTTATGTCCATGGATATAATGATAGTTACTAAAAGGATGATGTGGTTGCTTGTGTAGGACATGTAGATATTGATGATGAGTAAAATTAAATGTGATTAATCTTCTATCTAGTAGTTTTGATAATTTTACATATGGTCTATCCCATTCTAAATCAAACTATAATGGTGTATTGATACTATTCTCTATAGTGCATACTATAGGTGGTGCTCTAGAAACTAGCTCTTTATTCTTACTAGGTTGCTTTTTTGGTTGTGGTCTCCTATCTTTTTTGGGACATGGTGTATGTTGAATGATAGGAGATATAGATGGAGGTAATGCAATGAAATATAAGGTAAGTTGATCAATGAAATCTGACTCAATCAATCCCAATTTATTCTCCAAGGCTAGAACTGTATTACATAAGTACCTAAAAGAAGACTCTATCTGATATAATATATGCTCTAGGAGGGGTTGGCAAAGACCTTTAATAATGATATGTTTAATCTCTAAATCTATTGGTTTATATATCAATGTTAACATGTGTGTCTTGATCATAAGATATAATCACTAACTATATATGAAGTATTTTGATGCAATACAACAAGTTTCTCATATGTAACACAAGCGCCCATGTTTTCTATGTAATATCTGAGAAATTTTTCCTCTGAGTCATCATATGTATTCAAGTCACCAATAGGGAGTAGATGAAATAACTAATTTTGTGCATTACCCACTAGTATCTATTGGAATAATTTGAATAGAATCAAAGATATTATATGATATGGAAAAGCCATTTGAAAGGCTTGAAGATGTATGAATGGATCTCCAGTTCCATCAAATTAAGGCAATGATGATATCTATAAATTCTTAGGTAATGAAGATTTTACAAATGTTTGTAGAATAGGGTTACCATGTAAGTCATTGGAATCCATCCAAGACTTATAAGCCTTGTTTTCTAAAGTGTGAAGATGTACTTGGTTTTGTAATTCACCAACTGCATGCATCAAAGAAATAATCTCTTGAGATGGTATATTAACATCTTGAATTGGTTCATTTAAATGTTGAATTTGATCATTTAGTTTATCCATATTAATGATACATTTAACAATTGGATCATAGAGAGGTGTGATCACTTTAAACTTTGGAGGAATGGTAACTTAGACCTTAGTACAGGGATGTGGGATACCATTCTCTTTGGGTGAAGAGTGAGAAACATGTGATATTATAGTAGGGGATGGCTTGGGATATTCATTTGTATATTTATTATTTAGTGACTCACATTATAATTGAGTAGAGGATGTGATGTTATCATTAACATGTGCATCATTCGAAATAGAATCATGTATATAAGTAGAAGAAACATTTTGTAATGTATTATGTTTAAGAGGAGTGAGAGAAGAATTAGAAGCATGAGATGGATTTCCTTCTTCACTATGTGCATAATAATCATAATTATTCCATCCATTATCATAATTAGAGTTTTGTTCATATTCATTTTCATTTTCATATTAATTTACATGTTTACTAGCATACTCATTATCACTTCCATCATAACTAGGGAGAGGGGTAAGAGAAGATGTTATTTCTTTTCTAATATGCAATAAATTATCATGTGAAATTGGAATAATATGTTTATCTATGTTATCCTTGAATGGAGTGCATACCTTATTTTCATTTTCAATATGAGAAGTAAGAGTAAGAGAGTTATCATTTAAACATTTTTTTGCCATTGTTTGAGATTACAATTAGAGTTAAGAACTTGAGATGGATCATTTGAACTATGCATTGGTATTTTGATTCTATTGTGTTTATATCATTGTAATTTGAACATAGAATTATCAAAAGAGAAAGAGAGGGAAAGAGATTAGGTTCAATTGGAAGAAATTTATCACCAATGAGAGGTTCACTTAGAAATTCATGACTAATTTATTAATTTTATACATTTTGCATAGGAGAATGAGGTGAAAAGTACTTTTCCCATTTATCAAAATAATTTTCTTTAGAAGAGGGAAGAAAAGAGATAAGTTTGAGAGAAGAAGATGCATCTACTTGTTTTTCACTATCACTTCCATATGTATCATTATATTCCTCAATACAAAAATAGTAATTATCTTAATTTTAAATGAAATCATTTTCCACATTTTTAGCTAATGTGAAATTTTGTAAATTTATCCATTCATTGTCATACTTATGAGAAAAATTTAGAAATTGATCTATGGGATTAGAGGGAATAAGTGCCTTAGTATCCATTTTATTTATTTCACCAAAGAGAATATGTAAACTTACTATTAATAAAACAAGTTAAAGAATAAACAATCTGTAAAAATTTAAAAAAAATTATCTAAAAATTGTAAGGGAGGAAGGCTTGGGGTTTGAGGACCTAGTTTGGAAATATAGGGTTTTAGATTGGAGTTTTATAATTTTTAAATTATGGAAATAATTTTAATTATAAAATAAATTTTAATAAAATAAATATACAAAAATTATAATTTTAATTTCAAAACCCTAGGCTAGGGTTTTAAAATACCAAGACCTAGTATAGGCAACTAGGGTTTGAAAGAAATAATTTTTAAAATTACTATGGTAAATTTTAAAAATTAAATGTGAAATTATGATTTAAATGTGTAGTAGAAATAGAAAAATTAGCAATGAATTTTCCCTAGGGTTTCTAGGGTATTTATGTGCAAATGAAGTCAGGTTCACTAAATGATTTAGTTATTTTTGAAATATTGGAGTCTTATTATTAGTTTCATTAAGGGTCTAGAATAAATAAATTAGTGAATAATATTGTAATAATTATAGTAATAATTTGTATAATTTATTATGTCTTTTAAATATTTATAAAAATAATAGTAAGGAGAAATGTAACTTAGCTTAAAACTAGACTAAGACGGATGAGATAGAGGATAAAACTAGTTGTGTAAGACTAGGATAGTGTCATGAGCCTAGATCTAGATTTTGTTTGGTGAAAGGGCATGAGTGCTAAAAATATTACACTTCAGGGTTTAGTGCTTAGTCTAAGTCCTGCCACCATTGTCCAAACTAGTCATAGAGATCTAAGTTTTTTGGGTTTTATCCATTGTCCCTATATGAACTTGCCTATGAAATTTTGAGTCCTAAATATTTATGGAGATCCTTTTAAATATAATTTAATATAAAAACCATATAATTTAATTGTGCTTGATAAAACTTGAGAAAGAGGGGGAGGTTAGTGTGTGTAAGATACACTAAACATGTATCCACACACCTTATGTGGGAACACTACCTACATACCAATACTCTGAAGAGGGATCAAGCCATATGTAATTCTCCCACTTGATGTGCTTTGTGCAATAGTGTAATGAGGATGCAAAAATTAAAAATTAAGAGTGATTTAGGTGGTTAAGGACTGGTGTGAGAGTTTGAATGTGTTTGCAACTATGTAGGGTGACTGTATGTAGAGAATAGTAAAGTTTTACTTAGTGGTTTATTTTTATTATTTCTTGCTTTGTCAAATATGTCATCTCCCCTTGAAAATAAACTTTGAATGGATTTTTATAGAAATATATTGGTCATGGGTTAAATTTATTTGTGTTAGGCTGACATAATAAAGAATAGGAATTAGATGGAAATGGTCATTTGGGCTCAAAATGTGATTACATAGGAGTATAAAAAATGGGACACCTAGGGTTTGGTGCTATATTCCATGTCTAACACTCCTATATTATAGACTTGAGACCTAGGGAATAGAATTAGGCTATGAAATGTAGCCTGTAGACACCTAAATCTAGCTACCAATGACCCCCAATCATGCTTTTGGCCAATTTCCATCCAAAATGCACAATTTGGCCTAAAAACACTAAAACATGCTAAATAATGTGAAGATCACATATTTAAGGGCTAATTTTGGCCAGGGCATACCTAAATGGGGCAATGTAATATATGCGATAACTAAGTTTTATGAGATCATTTTGAGTCAAAATGCTAATTTTACACCTAGGTGCTTTGGATTGATGTTTATTATAAAATCTCTGGTGCAAGACACATGCCTTTGTTATTTTTTATTGGTAACATCCTAAATGTGACAATGTATCCAATGCATTTGACATTGCCTTCCAATTCTAATCCAATAAAATTTTGGACTAATAACAAGTCATTCTTATTAATTTGAGTGATTTTTGCACAAAGTGCTTAAACATGCTTAAGAGATAATTAACCCAAATCAAGGAATAATTAATAATTCCATGCAAACTTGTTGATTTTTTTTTTTTTTTTTTTTTGGAAATGAATATTGAATATCTACATTATCAAGTGACCTCACATCTTGGGAAGATATCCCTAGGCTATTGACATAAATACTAGGATTCATGCCCTACATGCTTCATAAATGCCTTCCATGATGCCCTCCATGCCTCTTAATTTCCCCTTCTTCCAATTTCATGATGAGGATAATTATAAACTTAATTACAAAAATTGAATTAATCCTCAACCACACATCTCAATCTTAGGATGGATGGTTCAAGTTGATTCTAGACATTATCAAAAATTATAAATAGAGATGCCATGAACATCATTTTTAAGTCTTCATAATGTAAAGTTATAATGCATAAATGATTCCAAAATCCATTTAAATTAGTGTTAGCATGCCAAATTGATTCCAATCTAAGCCAAGCCAAAGCCACAAGGTGACAAGGAGAAGAGTAGATAGCCAAGCCTCCATTGATGAAGACTTCATGAGCATAAACTAAGCAAGCCACTACAACAAGCATTTTGGAGCATCCAAGGAAGGTAAAAGAGGTTTTATTTTAAATTGTAGTTGTGTGTTTTATTCATGTTTTTAAACGAATCTCTCCCTAATTTCTAGGCATATAGATGTTATGCTAGCTAGTGTGTTTCTTTCATTTTGTTTTCATTTTGCAACTAATACCATACTAACCATCCTCTCTTGAGACAAATTCCTAGATCACATAATGGCATGCATGGTGGGACCAAATGAATCCCACACATGAAGAAGATCATTATGTAACTTTAAAATATTCGTTTGGATCATTAAAACTCTTTCAATTTGATTTTCTAACTACCTTTTGCATTTTTCTTTGTCACAAGTTTACACAGTAACTGATGTCAATTAGTAAAATCATCATCAATTGACATAGCCATCATCAGTCACTATTGGTATAACCAATGTCAATTAGATAAATTTTGTTGGTTAGTATATGTAATTGACATCAGTTATATAATTGATGTTGGTCACTATGTTTTCTTAAAACAAAAACCTAAGAGCTATCTTTTTGAAGTTCGTTGTTTCAAACCCAAAATAGCTTCAAGGCTAAAGGACATGCTAACATTTTTGTTATAGGAACAAGATTGATATTTTATAAAAACATGTTTAGATCACCTTTTTCACGCTTAAAATGAATCAAGAGCATTATTTTGGTGTTTTAAGTAATATTGAGGTGCTTAAATAAGTGTTTTTAGCATTAATTTTCAAAGTTACAACTAGGACCAAGGGGCCAAATGAAAACCACCTCATTTTCATTTGGGCTTAAAAATGAATTCATATTTCCAAGATTTTTGTCTTCAATAGTATCTTGATCTAATTTTTGTTTGGTAAAAAGAGGGATGTTGCATGTATGCTCTTCCATTTGTCCCCTTTAGGGAACCCTTGGAATCAAAAACACCAATCTTATTGAAAATAGCCTTTTCCAAGGCTTAGAAATAAATTTGTCTAAATCACTCCCAAAAAACTCATCAAATTTTGGGTGACCTTGAAAATGACCTTAAAGTCTTTCTATTTTCATATTTTCTTTATTCTTATGAAAACTTGGCTTGCGAGGGGGACATCATTACCTCCCACAAGTTATTTAGGGAAGCTTCAACCTAGGCTTTCATCTCCCAACATTGACTTTGCTTAATCCTTCTAAGTTGCACATGGGAGTATCTATATTTTAACATCACACTACACTAAGTGAACAATAGGATGTGGTGGTTGTAAAAATGACTAGACCTTTTTACAACTAGTTAATACCACAATCACCCAATTTTTGTGCTTTTCTTTTTCATTTTTTGATGTGAAAGTCATTATGTAATTGATTCCCCTAGAAACATTTGAAAGCTTTCTAGTTTAGTCAACCCCACATTGCCATACCCTTGCTAGGATTTGGATGGTTATACTTAGAGTATTTTAGTCATTTTTTCTTGGTATGTTTTGAGACTAAAACTTGTTTGTTTGTTCATAAGCCATGTCAAAATACATTTGTCTATACATCACTCTTTTGTCTAAAGAGTTTTTATGCTAGCCATTTTACACCACACTTGTGCCTTGAATTTTTTTCTAAACTTGTTTGTGTGTATGTCATTTGAGCTAAGGAGGGTAGTGTTATGCTGCCCAAAATGTGTTAAAAACATTTTGCCTTTGAGTTTTTTGAAACATAACATTGATCACATCATTCAATAATTCTTACATCATTAGGCTACTCAATTTGTTTCAATACTTGTTTCACCTTGTGAAAAAAACCATTTGTTTTAAACCATGTCAAGTCTACCATTTGGACATTTATCTTATTCCATCATGCTATCCAATCTAATCTAGCTTTTTTGATCAAATCCTAGTTTTTAAAGTTGAGCTTTCAATTAACCTTGTCAATTTTAGATCCAAAAATTGATTGATTTATATTTAGGCCTTAATTTGTGTGGCTGATACACATATCTTTCTCTTTTGGATTGTATAACTTTGGAAAATTGATTGCCTAAATTTAAAAATAATTGATGGTTTATTTTTTTAATGCCTATCCTCATCATTGTTTATGCCTTTATTTAGGAGAACACAAACTTTCTCAAAGAGCCTTTTATACTATGACTTATGCCAACTGATCATGTTTATGTTTGATTTCATTTATTGGGTCTATGTCAAAGTTATTTCCAAACTTGTTAGATTAAATTCACATCAACCTTGTTTCAAATCTAGCTTATGATGCCTTTTGGCCAAAAGTCCTAGTGTATGCCTATTTGTTTTAGCCTATCTTTTGAATTTGCATTTGGACAAAAGACTTAGTAACTCAACCTTTCCCTTTCCTAATTTAGACCTTGTTTGGAACACTTTGACATAGACCTTTGACATGCCAATTTTTATTTAGATGCTTGACCTTTTATGTGTATAAAATTTGACATTAGATGTTTAACATTAGGTTTTTTTACACCAAGTCTTAGCACACATCAATTTGGAGATACAATTTCACTTTGAGACCACATTTGAGATACAACTCCATCTTTTGACCAAGTTAGACCAAGTTTGAACCATTTGTCCTTTAGACAATTTTTTAAAGTTTATAAAACTCTAAGCCCTTTTGTTTCATATCTTTCATAATCTACGTGGATATGACTAGCTACACTTATGATGGAGTAATGTATAATCCAGCTTATGATAGAATTGCTACACAAAACCCCACTAGGAACCCCTATAGAAAAAGATTTTCTAAGGAGTATTATTATTTGCTCTATCATACTCCATATGGGGAACATAGTTCAAATCCACAAAATCTAACTCGAAACCTTGATTGGCATGAAGAGGCTTATGAGGAGGAATTTGAAGACCTAACTACCTATAATGTTTTTTGGGATATGGATCCATACCATCTTTAAAATAATCATTACATGAAATAAATTCAAGAACCAACTTATGATCCCACTCATGACTGAGATGATATGGTTTATCATGAGGACTTGGATGCTTTGGCTTGTGCAAGCAATCAAGTTCTATGACACCCTTTTATTATCTAATAATTGATTACCCCTAACCCTCTTTTGGATTATATGAGCTATCAATCTCTAAAATATCCAAGGAATACCATTACCACTCATAGACCTAGTCCTTTTGCTTGTATGAGCATCTAGGATCCACAACACCCCTTCATCATTCTAGGACCTAGTCATTTGACTTGTGTAGGCAATCAAACCCCACAATGCCCTATCATTACCATTTAAGGAGTTTATCCTTTAGATCATGTGAGAAATCATGCTGCCCAAGGCCCTACCATTATCCAACCACAAGTCATTCCTCATCTAATACCAATCTCATCCAAACCTCAAATGATCTAATCATTCAAAGACCAATTTGTGTTTAAAATTGGTATCTTCTAACTCATTGGAAACAAAGGCCAAGAGAACTAGCCAATCTAAAATGTTTTTATTGAATAAACCATTTGCGATAAGTTAGACTATGATGAATTACCTATTATTTCTATACTAGTTGTCAAGGATTCTCATTCTGATGAGCCAGTCTTTATTGAGTCACTTCTTAATTATTATAACCACCTTTAGGAAACTCATTACCTTGACCATGTGCCTATTCTTCAAGAACCTCCTATTGACAAGCTAGTCTCTAAGGAGTTATCTTTTAACATTTTTCCCCTCCTAGAGGAGTCTCACTTTGATAGACCAATTTTTGTGGAGCCCATTATGCCATCATAGGATGTTACTTGTCCAAAACCAAATATTCAACAAGACATCATTGTAACAGAATACCCATTAGATAAAAAATTAGAGTCAGAGTCACGTTTTATTTATAAATTAACATCATATTTACCATCAAAATTTGAATCAACATTAGTCTCAACATTAGATTCAGAGTCCCTTGAGTTTAAATCAAATTCATAAGAAGAATATTTTCATGGTTGTTACAATATTGGTTATGCATGCCTTATAGATCAATTTCAATACATTTGTTATCCTTCTATAGTTTTTGAGAATGAATACTTCAGCTTTGACATAAGTTATCCTAGTATATTCTACAAAGATTATATAGTGTCTCTCCATCCCATTACCATTCCATAGGCCATTACCATCAACCAAAATAGCCATATCATTGGCATTCCATCTCCCACAACTATCGATTGGGATCGATAGAATCACACTTTGTTAAACTACATCCATGGTGACATAATAGCTGAATAAAATCAAGAAGTCTAAGACCACGTTCATATAGCAAAAGAATACTCTCCTAGTGAAACCTTTTTGAAGGTGCTAGGGGAAAATCAAAGTAAGAAATCAACATCTTCTAGTGAATTTTTTTCAAAAGTGCTAGAAGACAATCAAATTCAAAAGTCAACACTCCTTAGTAAAACCTTCTTAGAGGTACTACAAGACAATCAAGGCAACTTCATTGGTAAAAAACTCATTCAGACACCAATAGTTGAGCACAAAAGTTCTTCACTACATGATGAAGAAAAAATTAAAGATCAAATTAAAATAGCTTCTTATATACAGCCTAATTAGATGATATCTACTCTCATGATCAAATAATAGAAAATCTAGTGGTCCTATCAAGAGAACAAGTCTTTAGCCCCACCACAACCAAAATTATGTTGAATCTGACATCAACAACATTATGTGTGACTAAAAGTCCTGATCTTCATTTGTTTCCCCACCACTATACATTCCATTATCATCAACCATTCCATTTCAAAATAAAACCTACCATCCATTATTTCTCCTTATTTACCATCCACAACCATACTTTCCTTTGTAGAGGCTATAAATATACCTTGTCTCAACATTTGAAGGAATCAAAATAAATGACCAATGAAGATCACAAAATAATTCTTGACAACCAAATATTTAGGCCATTTTTGATAGATTAGTTATCTAGATGAGGTGTGGAATAGAAATTAACATGATCAAGTATTCTATTTATATCATTTGTTGATTAGGATGTACATCTCCCCATCAACAAGAACAATATTATCAAAAACCACACCTAGGCCAACAATATGTACCATACCATTTCACATTGCCTTTTCATTACCATTTTTACATATCCTTTTGCTATTTTTATGTATCCTACCATTCAACCCATCACTTGGTAGAAAAACCTCTTAACATTTTATACATCCTATCATTCTATTCCTATTTAGAAAAAATTCTATTTTTACTTAGCCTACCCAATCCTATTTTGATCTTGGCTACTTTGGTTCTTCCCAAACCTTTTTGTGGAGGGATTTTGATCAAGTTTCAAAAATAAATAAAATCCATGTTTACAATGATAGTATATAAAAGTAGTGTGATAGTTGATATGGTAAGTATTTTTCATCTTATATCCATATTTGTTTATATGGCCCTGATTATAACTACCTATGGGCAAATAAGTGTTTCACTAGTCTTGCTACTAATTATGAATACCTATGGGAAAATTAGTATAATAAACCTATGTCATTATATCCTAGTTATAACTTCCTAGGGGGAAACTAGGGGAAACTTTTGTTTATCATGCATTACTGCATCACTTTTCCATCGCTATTTTCATTTGACTGGCCATTTGTCAGATTTGAGAACTTGTTGGGACCTAGTTGGTTTTTCCTCACCTTTTGTGTGGATGGAACTAATATGACTTGATGTCATTTTAGGACTATGTGGGTCATACTCAATTCATGTTGAGTTCACCTCAGTCCCCCTTTCCATATGCTCCAACCATTTTGTGAGAAACCTAAGCTAGATGTTCTTGCAATTTTTTGAGAAGGTATCTTGTCATTCTCTAATGAGTTAAGATACATCAAAATTCCAAAAAAATTCATAAAATTTCAAAAATATAACAATATTTGTCCTATCTAAGCTTAGTCAGTTATTCTCAATCTGTGTTATTGGGGCATTATCATTGTTAGGATGCTTTATTTTACTTTTGTTTTTAGGCATTTTATTTGTTTGTTTATTTTAGGTATTTTATTTATTTGTTTGTTTGTTCACTTTTCTATTTTTTTTCTTTCATCATTATTGCATCAAATTAGTCTATATGTGTTTATTGGGTGATTCCTTGAGCACATTATTATTGAGTCTATCCATATTCATAATTCAATATTTTCATCATGGTTTTTATCATTATTGTATTATCTTTTAGCATTTCTTAGATATCAAGAGTCAATCCTTATACATATTTTTTCCAAGTCTTCATGCTGTTCTATCATGAAGCCTACCATCACATGTTATAGCAAAAACTAGCTTCAAGAAGGTCTACAATCAATGGAGCCACAAAAAAAATTCCTTGGTGCCTTAGCAAATCCTCCCATCCCACCATTGATCAAATCAACCCATTGACCATTCTAATTGTATCATTGGTAATAAGGATGAGTGTCTCCTCATTGGTAGGTATAATTTAATCATTTCTAATGATCAATCTTATTCCTCTATCCATATCTTTCATCAATTTTTACCTGTTCATCTTTAATCTATATTCTAGGTTATATCCTAGATTTATTCTTGTTAATCATCCCTAACTGAGGCACCATTAGTTTTAGCCAATCCAGGTTTACTTAATGATTATAACCACATATGGGCAAATCTTTATTTTGAATTTTCTTCCTGCATATAACTACCTTTGGGTAGATCATCATCCTTTTTACATTAATGCATGCAATAATTTTGTTATTTGGATTAATCTCAACAAGTAATTAATTCCACCTTTATTCTTTTTTCTTTTTGAAGGACCATCCATCAACAAATTTTATGGCCACTCCCTTGAGGGGGAATCATCATAGGCTTCCCAAAAACCATTTAGAGCTTTGTTCTTCAACCATCATTTTTTTCTTTGGAAAATATGACATATCTCATTATTTTAGAAGAAATTGATTTGCATATATTTTATAACATCTTCCCAAATAGGGGAAAATTTTAGACACCTAAATCTAGCCACCAACGACCTCCAATTAGGCTTTTAGCTAATTTCCACCCAAAATACACAATTTGGCTAAAAACACTAAAACGTGCTAAATGATGTGAATCTAAAATATTCAAGTTCCAATTTTGGCTAGGGTATCCCTAAATGGGGTAATGCAATATATGGTCTAGCTAACTTTGATCAAATCATTTTGAGTCAAAATGCCAATTTTACACCTAGGTGTTTTGTATTGATCTTTCTTATCAAATCTCTTGTAGAAGACACATGCCTTTGTTATTTTCTATTGGTAAAATCCTAAATGGGATTAAAAAATCCAATGCATCTAACATCACCTTCCAATTATAATCCAATCAAATTTTAGACCAATAACAAGGCATTCTAAATAATTTGAGTAATTTGTGCACAAAGTGTTGAAACATGCTTAAGAGCTAATTAACCCAAATCAAGGCATAATTAAGAATTCCATGTAAACTTGTTTAAAACTTAATTTTTTAGTTGAATATTGAATATATGCATCATCAGGTGACCTCACATCTTGGGAAGACATGCCTAGGCCATAAATGCACAAATATCAAGATGCATACCCTTCATACCTCATCAATGCCTTCTATGATGCCCTCCATGCCTCTTAATTTCTACTTATTCCAATCTCATGATGAGGATAATTATAAAATTAAAATTAATCTTCAACCACACATCTCAATCTCAAGATGGATGGTTCAAGTTCATTCTTGACATTCTCAAAAATCTATAAATAGAGAGACCATAAACATCATTTTGAATCTTGATAATGTAAAGTTATAATGCTCAAATGATTCCAAAATCCATTACAATTAGTGTTACCATGAAAAATTGATTCCAATACAAGTGAAGCCAAATCCATAAGGTGCTAAGGAGAAGAAGAGATAGCCAAGCCTCCTTTGATGAAGACTTCATGAGCATAAACTAAGCAAGCCACTACAACAAGCATTTTGGAGCATCCAAGGAAGGTAAAAGAGGGTTTACTTTAAGTTTTAGTTGTGTTTTTTATCCATGTTTATTAAATAAGCTCTCTCTAGTGTCTAGGCCTAGAGATGTTATGCTAGTTAGTGTGTTTCTTTCATTTTGTTTTCATTTTGATACTAACACCATACTAACCATCCTCTCTTGAGTCAATTTATTAGATCACATAGCCTAGCTGAGCTAGAATCAGGTTTTAAAAGTGTACAGGTGACAAATTATAATAAAAAGGTGTCTATAAGGTTTAATAGAGCATACAAGAAGGTTTTGTGGATTGGGTGTCACAAGCCACACTCAAGCTACCAATTTAGAGATTTTATATGACTACATACCTATATGAACTAAATTAACTTGCCTAAATTCACTCATCAAGGCATTCAAGGGGAAATGGTGAGGCTATTACATGTGAATTTTTTTAATTTACTTAAATAAATATTCACCTTGAATAATGAATTATACCAAAGGGAAATTGAAAGCCATCTATAAGGAAAGTTTTTTGGCTACTTTGTGCTAAATTGATGACACTTTGTAGGATAAATGTGTGATTGTCATTCTCATTTTAATCACCTCTAGAGTTGGTTTGGTGTTCTTCTAAAGATATTATATTAGTTTCTTGATTTATTATATTGACCTTTAAAACTATAATGGTTACATATATAGCTAGACTAGTGACCTCTAGATCCAGACAGGTGACCTCTAGAGCTATACTAGTGGCCTATAGAGTTATACTCCTTACCTATATATCTAGTATACTTATTTTATTAAATAATGTGAAATATTCTTAAAACTCATTTTCATTATTTATAAACTTAGTAATTTCTAAATAATAAATATCTTTAGTATTCTCATTTGGTTCATCTATTATATGTGATCAATAAAACATCCTATACGACTCCTATTTTGGTAAGTGGCTGATCAACATATTTAGTTGTTTTGATGTTGATTATACCCTAAATAGCTATAGCAATTCCAATGTGTCAAAATACATCACATTTATAGTAGTAATAAGATTTACCAACACATTATGTTATTTTTTTCCAATTTATATTGTAATGACTGAACTTCTAAGGTATCCATATTTTGGTAAGGTAATTTTTCCTACTAAAAGGTTAGATAACTTACCATCTAATTGTATGGTCTCAGGATATTAACTTTTCATTCCTAGAGTTTTGACACATAGTTCCTTAATAATTATATTAAGATCATGAGTATATATTATGGATTTCAATAAAGGAATCTCAATGCTTAACCATATTAGTTCTTATATTAATTTAGATGCAAACTTATGTGATGTTTCTTTAAGTATTTTTGGAAATGGTATTGTGATGTTTTATTGAGGTATATAATTCTTATTTGTTTACTTGTTAGAAATGACCTATTCATCCTTACCATTGGGTATTTTAGTTATGGTTGGTGGAGAAGGATTGGATAATGTCTTACCTATCTATAATTGAACACTATTACAATATATAACATTTATTCCTATAGTTCCTTCTTGTTTCCTAATGTAGATAGGGTTGCTTACCTATTTTTATGGTTTTTCACAAGTTGAGGAGGTAACATGGATGTATCCATAGTTATTTAGGTATCCAATATTATGAAGACCAATCTTGTGGTCACCAATATTTTTAAGGTGGTAGAACAACCCATCACATATCCGATAGATTGGAAGGATCCCTTCGAATAAACTAATTTGGATATTGATTGTAGGAATTTTTTTTTCCTTATCTATGTGAGACATAATTTAGATCATCCTCAAGTTGGGTATTATATTTAATATGATTTTTAATGATGGAAAGTACATAAAAAAATTTAGTGTCATGATATTTTTCAAAAAAAAATGTAGATCTTTTTTTTATCA
The DNA here is from genome assembly GCA_037957365.1 of Torreya grandis. NCBI lineage: Eukaryota > Viridiplantae > Streptophyta > Pinopsida > Cupressales > Taxaceae > Torreya > Torreya grandis. Next base: position 229,064 of record JARHVA010004082.1, on the reverse strand, counting down.
AGAGGATAATCATGAAGAGTGTGTTTATCTATTCACTTATGGTAGTATATGGCTAGCATTTTAATGTATTTGGATTTTTCTTAAAGTCAATATGGTATTAATATGTACCAATATTTATATTTTAATGTTTGAAAACTCTTCCATGAGTTGATCGGCCTCACTATTCCCTTTCCCTATTTTTAGTTTTTGAACCCTAATCCTCATTTGCAAATAATTTATATAGAGTTTAGTAATATCATTATCATAAAATTTATTCATATCCCCTATTTCCATAATGTTTAGAGATTATCAATAATAATCATCTAATCCTTTCAAAAAAAATTAAATAGTTACTTCATCTATCTCATATCCACATCATTTATCAATGAAGATAAATTGATCAAGATAGTCTTCCATGTTTTCATCTTATTTTTGTTTCATTTGAAAGAGTTATTATTTCCTATCTTCCACCCTAATTTAATTATAATATTTATCCAAGAATCCATATTATAATTCTTATAATATGTAGATTAATTTTAGTTTTAATCCCATAAACCATCTCATGGACGAATCATTGAGTATGGATGGAAATAATTTTAGTTTTTTGTTATCATTTATGTAGTCATATGTTTGAAAATGTACCTTAAACTCAAACAAAGAATTGATCATGATATTATAATGCATAACCCTAAAATTAGGTAATATATATGGGGATATGTTTTTCATATGATAATTATCATCTATATCTAAAATAATGGGATAGGTAAAGGTTCTCTCTAGAGGAGAAACTCTACCTTGTCCAACCCTACCTTGTGGATTCAATACACTACAATGGTTATCTCCCATGTCTTATGAATATATGTTATAAATGTTTTTTAGGTGGTATGTGATCATATAAAGTATATGTAAGGATATATGATTTGGTTTTTTGTCAAATATTTAGATTATAATTTTTTGTAGTCTACATTAATTCTTTTTAATAGTTCTACATACTTTTGAGATGTATCCCATGATTTAAGTGATGATAATTGTAATTATTATTATAAAATTTGTGGTTAATTCTATTTAAGTTCATTCCAATTTTATTTTTGTGATATTGAGATACATGTGGATTATTATTTTTTTAATTTTTGTTTTGGGGGGGGTTGATAATATAAAATCAAATATTTAATATAATTTGATTTGAAATAAAATCACACTTTGTTGAAATTTAAATTGCTTTAAATTCAAATCACACAAAATATAATTACTTCAAATTGAATTTAATCTTGATTTAAATTTAAATCACACAATGATTGAGAGGAAATTTATTTAAATTGAAATATTTACTAATATAAAATTAAATGTTGAATATAATAAAAATGTAACTTTTAATGGATGTCATGAAAATAAACATTGACTATAAACACACACACTCCTATAGGTTAACAAAGAAAACAATATCTTGAATAGGGAACATTGTCACCAAATATTACACCCTAGAATATGTTTTTCAAGTGTCTTCTAGATTTGGACAATGTACGAACATTTCTAGTATGTGGGTGTACCTATATTGGAAATGAGCCTCTAGATTTAAGGGATATCTCCCTAAATGTATATCAAAATGATATTATCTATGTAAAATAATTATTTATGTGGAAAATAGTTATATATTTCATAATTGAACCTAATATAAAGGAGGTGATGCACCAAATGTTAAAAGATCCACTCTCAAGATTAAACTCATCAGCACACTAATATACTATGAATAAAATTAATGCAATGTCTAAAATGGTTTCTAAGATATAATGATTCACCTAAAGGTCAATTAAATGGACTTAGTGTGGAGTTAAATGAGGTTAAGGCTTTATTAGAAGCATGTATAGTCAGCTATCCACTCTATACATGAGACATCAACCTTAAGACACACTGGATGACCTATAAGAAAAGTTTATTAGCACTTAGGTTGAACTTATACCTACAAAGGGAAGATGAAAACCACTTTTAAATATCAAAAAAATACAAAACACTAAGCATATATTAGTAATAAAATGCAAAAAAATTCTATTCATTACTCCAAGAGGCATAGAATACAATTTCTAGTAGAATCTAGTCATACCAACTTAAGGGATGATTAACAATACATCTAAGGCTATATTTTTAAAAGAAAGGGTATTTAAAGAGAGATATTTTCGTGATAAAATAATAAAAAATGAGATACACTCTATTTTAACCATAATTTAAATTGCCTCTGCATTTATGCTCATTCAATCTTCTCGATTGATCCAGGTTACTTCAAGTGTTTGCACAGTTACATTATTCCCTCATTGATGTTCCGTAATGGTTGAAATGATGGGATCAAGTTGTTATGAGTTGGGTATTGGAATTAATGTAGTTACAACCATCATATAACTCTATTAGAGCTTTATTATGGTGCTAATTACTCTTCACTAGTTCATCATGGCGTGCAAAAGTGGAGAGAAGGGTCCTTTTCATGTAATTGGTCGTGAAAATGAAATTGTTGGGTTCTATGTGTATGCCTTCATGGTATCATTTTAAATTATATCTCTTTTTCAAACTATATAATTTTAAATTTTGTCCCCATGTTCATAGGTTCACTATATACAAAAAATAAGTCTTAGACTATTGGTTTTGTTATAGTCATTATGTCAATGCAGACATATATACTACATATCCCCATTTATATATTATATTAGGTCTAAATTAGACCCATTATATATTTTTAGGAACTAATATTTTACCATATACATGGGTATTTATTTTTAAAATGGTGATCATAGTCACAAAATGAACCCTACATGACACAAAACCTCGAGCCATAGGTCCATATTAAGCTTTAATGGTGGTCCCTTTATGTCATTTCACCTGATTATATAATTGTTTTTATTTAATGGTGTTCATCTAAGCTTCAATAACAATGGGATGACCCATACAAGATGTTATTTTCCTTGGTAAAAAACTACTCCTTTGGTTTGATTTTGTCCATCAAAAATTTCTCAAGCCAATCAAAATGCTCCAACCTATATTTATTTCCATTGGCCTTGAAAATCCCTGCTATCACATCTTTAATTTTTAAACTCCTACTACCATTAATATCCCTGGTATGAATGAAGAATATCCATTTATTTCTAACCAAAAATATCCTTTGACATGTTGACTTTCATTTGCATTATTAGATCAAGATGTATGAGTGAATGCTAGCTGTAAATCTCATTGGGCCCACTTTATTATCATTCAAGTTCATGTTATTAGATCATTGGTATGATTGAACACTAATAATTTATCTATATTGGACCCAATTTCTTTTTATTGATCATACACCATTGGATTATCTTCTCGATAAACTAAAACTATATGATCTTATCTAACTTGTAACTCTTTAAAGGACTTTAAACTAGGGACCTTTTGATGTGTTTGACCTTGGTGTAAACCATTAGATATCATGTGTCAATATGTGATATAATGTGTATTGTTATATCTTAATCAAATTTAAACATTTTAAAGAATTTTGAACCTAATTGATTACTGTATAGAGCTCAAACTTGATGTTAGCACAAACATCTTATGTTGCAAGTCTAACTTTGAAATCTCAGAACATGAGATAAGAAGCTCACATGAAATTTAAATTTCCAAATAATGTTCCTTCCATGAATAAATCCATGGAGATTCAACTTTTTGGCTCATGAGTCTAAGTGAAATTGTCAAATGCATAAGTGAGATGGTCTATTCATTTCTAGATGATGTACTGGTGACAACCTAATTCACTTAAGCTTATGTTTAAGCTATTATTTGATCTCTAAAAGATCAAATGAACTTATTAAGGCATGTGAAAACTCTCTCCATGATCTTGACTATTTGGACACCATGAAGACCTACCACTTGCATATATGACTCTAAAATGACCCCCAAGACACAAAATGACACAAGGATTAAGATAGACTATGACCAAATCTATAATGACATATTAAATGACATTAAATAAACTAAAAAACACCCTATGACATAATAAAATCCCCTATACAAGATTCTAACTACAAGGGTTGACCCATTTTGGCCTGTGGTAAAAATGGTCAACATGTTTGGTGATTTATGAAGGGTGGTATTCTTATTATGCCATGATCAATTGCCTAATCCTATCCATTAGGTTACTAATGTACAAGTATATATGTTAACATATAAATTACCTTGAAAACACACTAAACAATAGAAAACAATGAGAATAAGACACAAATCAATAAACACACATGTGCTTCATGATCACTTATGGAACACAACACAACAAGAAAGGAAACACACACCTAATCTAATATTTACAAAACTAACCTTCAATTCTCAATAACATGGTTTCAAATGTATCCCATTCATAAGGATATGAAGCTCTTATCCATTCATCTTTTTTGATTGAAAATATTTTCTTTTCTTAAATTTTATGATGACATATGGTCTGATCCATAGGGTATAAAATTTGGTATGTCTCCTTAGTTTTGATCTTCTTCATCCTACTTTAATACTATGTCACCTTCTTGAAATGATCTTGGATCTACCTTCTTATCAAAATACCTTTTCATTAGTACTTGGTGATGCTCCATAACTTGATGAGATTTATATCTAGTCTCTTGCAACTCCATTAATTCTATCAATCTCACTAATATTGGGGTATTCCCAATCAACTCTAGTTGATGTGATAACTCTAAGGTAGAAATCTCTTGAGAGATAGACAACCTAGCTTCCCTTTCATAGACAAGAACAAAAGGAGAATTCCTTGTTGACCTCTTAGATTTATCTAATCATCCCATAAGGCTATCTTGAATTTGGTGTATTAACCTCTTTGGTTATGCTCTAAGGTTCTCTTGATGATTTTGATCAAATTCTTGTTAGTATATTCATTGAACCCATTATCTTAAGGGTAATAATTAGATGAAGTGATCAGGAATATGTCATTACTATTTTCTCAATCAATTATATTAGCACCCATAAAAGTAAGAACATTATTTAATATAATAGTAGATGGAGTGCCAAACATTGTGATGATGATCTCATAGAACTCCAAGATAGCATTCTCATTGGATTCCTTTAATGCTACTACCTTAATCCAGCTTGTAAAGTAATTAGTTGTTATGAGTATCCATTAATGACTAGGACTTGATGGGGGGTTTATCATACCAATAAAATCAAGATGCCATTGTATGAAATGTTGGTCTACTTAGATATGATTCAAAGGAAGAGTTAAAAGCTTCTATTTTCCTTAAAACAAAGCACATTATCCACACATTCTCACCCAAGTATGGCAATCCTTGAAGAGGCTAGGCCAATAATAACCTACCCTCATGATCTTAGTAGTTATGGTTCTTTGAGATAAATGACATCCTACTATCTCATCATGGAACTTTTCAAGCAACACTCAAAACTGATCATTATCAATGTATCTCAATAACACACCATCATTTTCTCTTCTAAAGATCACACCATTTACTAGATAAAAGGGAATACATTTCAACCTAAAATATCTCCTTTATGATCTACTTATACCATTATAATACTCACCATTTTGAAGAAATTTGATCACATCCTATGTCTAACTTTGTAAAGGCAATGAACCAACTAATTGGGAATAATCATGATTGACTAGAGCCTCTACTTTTGAATCATGAAGATCTAAAGCTATATGCTCACAAAAGAATTTACCACTTATCATTTTTTTCACCTTGATATCAACATCATATTCCATTACTTTAATGATCCACCCTGATCTCTTTTCACTAAGATCTTTGCTCAAGATAAACTCTTTGATACTAGGATGATAAATTATAACATGAATCCTATTATTTAAAACCATAAGTCTAAACTTATCTAATCCCATTACAATAACAAGGACCTATTTCACCATAAAGGTGTACTTAACCTCATAATATTTTAAACCTTGAATAAAGAATGAGATTGGTTATTCCACACCCTCATCATTATTTTTCATTAGCATGGCTAATATAGTATCAAGGTTAGAAAATTAGGATTCACAAGAGTAGGATCTTCTACAATTACTTTCTTTGTGGCTTCAAAACTGATCTTACCCTTTTTGGTCTAGGAAAAAAGTTGGTTCTTCCTAAGAATATATTTGATAGGTTTTAACAAATATGTAAAACCAATTATGAACCTCCTTACAAAATTTATCTTTCCTAAGAAAATATGGAGACATTTCTTATACAAGGGAAATGATAATCCTAAAATATCCTCTATTATTTCAAGATCAATAATCAAACCATCCTTGAAAATGATGTCTTAAGAGCTTACCTTCATGAATAACAAAGATGCACTTCTTTGGATTAAGAGATACTCCATATTGCCTACATATTATAAACACTTGTCTTAAGTATTGCATGTGTTCATTAGCATATTTAGACAACACTTCTATATCATCTAGATAAACCAATAACATCTCATTGATCAAACCTTTGAAGGCCATGTCCATTACTCTTTGAAGTGTGGAATCAACATTGGATAGACCAAAGGGCATCTTACTATAAGAAAAATTCTGCCATTTATTAGTGAATGATGTCTTAAATTGATCATCTTCACTAACTAAAATATTATTATAGATTGAATATCGATCTAGAATAAAAAAATGTTGAGAACCTAAAACCATTTATAAAATCTACTCTATTGAGGGTAGAGGATAGTGATATTTTAGTGACACTCTATTAATATATATAAAGTTTACATAAATTCTTATCTCCCCATTCTTCTTTCTACAAGACACAAGGTTTGGTAAGTTCTAACCTCATGATTTTCTCAACCTTGGGGTTGATGGATCTTGTTTCTATCTAACCAGTTTAAGTACAAGTTCCAAATCAATGGTATGGTATGCTAGGTTTATATAAAATCTATTAAGGTCATTATATTCCCAATCAAATATATTAGGAAACTCTCTACATAGCTCAATGAATGTTTGCTTCTCTAATCTAGAACATGCATTGCCTAGTTTGAGGAGTTTATCCTTAAAGATCAAGACTCTTTCATAATTCTGCTCTTTTGTAAACATACTCACTTTATCCTTATTTTTATCATTATCATTGAAGATACTTTATAAGGTCACTAAAATATTTGGTATCTTATTGGTTCTTAGTTTCATAATCTGATCATCTAATTATTCTTGGAGCCTCCTTTGATTCCTTGAAGAAAACTTAGCCTCATTTTGTAAGAAACATGCAATGTGTTTATCATTGTAAAACACATTCCAAGACACTTAATTATTAGGTAAAAATGGTCTAATAATTACCTTAATATGAGACTATTTCCCCTCATCTTTAATGGTAGTTAAAGTACCAAATTGAGCTTGTATGGTAGCTAATCTATCAACATGACTATTTTTCTCCCTTGGGACTAATTATATATTGAATTCATTAAAGTCTTCAAGAAAATCACATACCTTATGATTATATGACTAAATAAAAGGGTTATTGGAAGTAACCATATTCCTCACCTGATGCACAACTAATTCTTTATCTCCATACACATAAAATTTCTTGAGTCCTTTCTTCCTTGCCCATTTAAGGCCATGAATTAAACCTTCATACTTAGCCACATTACAAGTACAAATAAATTGAAATATATATGAAGTATAAAACTATTGTTCAAATGGGGATACCAACATAAAACTAGGCCCTACACCAAATTTACTTCTTTAACCATAAAAAAACATCTTCCACATCTCATCATCTTCACCCTCTACCTTAACAAGTAGAGGTGTTGGTACTCTTTCATGTATAAAATACAATTATAAATCAGTTTCCTTAAAAAAATTATAGGGATAATGCTCATAAGTATTAGTTGCATATTCATAAATAAATAAATATGATACTCTCAATCTTGGAAGAAGTGCCTTCATCTACAATAGAGTCATTTTTTTCATGGGCCACATAATTCTGATTAGAACTTGTCTCAGTGTAAGGCTCAATATGAAACCTTGAAATGGGTTGTGTCCTAATTGTCACCTTATCCCTATACCTTGTTATAAATATGAATAAGGACTATTAAACTAAGATATATCCACCTATTTTTGGCTATGAATTTAGTTGACAGGTAGATTTTAAAGTGGGTTGGGAGATCAACCACAACTATGTCTTACAAGATAGGAAAACTAGGACAATCATGCAAGAAAACCTTTAAGACTTTTATCATTCCTACTATATTGATAGATGTAACATGTAATTTAAGGACAACTTTTCTATGTGACTCATATTTTAGGCCTAGCTTGTTAGTTACAACTTTGGGCATGATAAAAGTAGAAGCTCTACTATAGACTATGTAATTATGTACCAACTTGTCACCTACAGTGAGGGTGAGGTAAATTAGTGGAAGTTTCTTAGTGCTAGTGGATAGTTCAATAATGGTACTAGGATCATTTTCAAGATAAACATGTTCATGACATTTATTTGAGGGTGAGACACTAGTAGGGATAGTAAATAACTAATTTTGTTGGAGTTATTTTTGACTAGGCATATGAAAAACATCCCAAAGAGAAATGCAGGTTTTAATTTTATTCAAAGAATATACAATGCTTAAAGAAGCCATATCTAATTTCTCTTGGGCTCTTGTATGTAAATAATTACTTAGAACTCAAGGAATATGAGTAGACCTTACCATATTTTGACTTGATGGAGATGTAGAACTTTTTGGAACTATCACACTTGTAACTATGTCTTGTTACACTATAGGAGGATTAGATGAGCTTGTGGTCATGTTATTTCCACCTCCTAGAGACTTCCTCTTGGCACTTTTATTTTCTACAATATAGGATCCTTGATTTATCACAAAAGTGTCTTTAACTAAAAAATTGTTGAAAATCTCTCCTCGAGGTTGCCAATCCTCATTAACTTGCATCATCACCTCATCATGGTTTGATAGGAGGGGAGTAACTCATCTTAGGGAAACTACATATTGATCTCCATTCTTATTAAAATCCATGAATTGGTCTCATTTCCAATATTTTTACTACAAAAAATTACTTTGAATTAGTACCATATCCCTTACATTGGTGGTAGAGTTAAGACTGTATACATTGGTAGACCTATTGGGGTTAGTCTACCATTGGCCTCTTCCTCTTCCATATTGTTGGCCAAATTGTTTCTAGTAAGGGTACAAATTTTGATGATCATATAGTTTCATATTAACTCACTTAGTCTATGCTTTTAACATTTGGTTTTTTGCATATGGATCCATGACATTTTTTATCTTATTAGGAGTAGCCTTAGACTTGGTATTGGCATTAAGAATTTGAGCCACTTACAAAGTGATATCATAATTATGAGACAAAATAAGCATATACATCTTAAGAGGCAATATTCTAGCTTAGATGAGACTATTATTAATTTTGATAGAAAGATAATATGCTTTGGGAAGAGTGGAACTTCCTATAGATTAAAGCATGATAGTAATGTCAGTCCCAATGGTTTTTAAGTAAGAATGGAACATGAAGCTAGTATGTGGTCTCATAGGAGGATGTAATCTATGCCAAGTCTTATAAAACCTTTTGTTGAATTCATGAATTATTTATTTATATCCATTTTTTATCACATTAATCTGATGTATGAGAGAAGCATGGTCATTTTGATTTCCAAATATGAAAGTCAACAACACTCCAAACTTGTCCCATCTTATGATGTATCCACCTTCTAGAGTCTTATACCAATCGAGAGCATTCCATTTAAGGGACATGACAAGGATTCTAATGGTAGTGTTCTCTCAAATAATATTTTGGAAATTGAAAAATTTAGAAACATCTCTAATGTGCTCACTAAGTGTGACATGCCTCTCACTATTGAATGTGGGCATACCTTTATGGCATTAGGATGAATGGCATCATATACATGAAGTTGAATTGGATTTTTAGTATTAAAGGAGGGAATGCATGATGTCTAGCCATGTCTTCTTCTTCAATATCTTAAATTTCTTTACCCTCTTCACTCTCTTTCTCTCTAGCAAAATCTACTTTTTTTTCAAAGGGAAGATTAGGTTATGGATACTAAACCTCAAGAGGAATTTTAGTCTAAATGGGTGGGTTAATGGGATTGATTTTTCTAATAGAGGATGACTTAATAAGAACCTTAAATTTCGAGGGTAAGTTTATAAAAAATAATGGACTTGAACTAGATTTAACTTAAAGGAGTCACCTAATGCTAAGTAGAAAACTAATTTTTAGTTGATGTTTTTAAGACTAAAATTCACCTTGATAGGTTCTCTTGAAGTTAACGGGTCCCACCAGGCATGCCAAAACTATGATCACCAAATACTTCATCACAAAATAAGTCATTCAAGCTTCTTCCATATTTGGGTAATATAGGAGCATTTCTATGTATGTGGGTGTACCTATATTGGAAATGAAACTCTAGATTTAAGGGCTAGCTCCCTAAATGTATCTCAAAATGCTCTTATATATGCCAACTAGTTATTTATAGGGAAAAGAGTTTTAGAGATTGCATGAATTGAACCTACTCTAAATGATTTGATGCATTGAATGTTTAAATATCCAATCTCAATATTGAACTCATTAGAAAATTAATAGACTATGAAAAGAACTAATGCAGTGTCTACAATGGTTTCCAATCAATAATGCTTCACCTAGAGGTCAATTTGATGGACTTAGGCTAGAGAGAAATGAGGGTAAGGCTTGATTAGAAACACTTACAATCAACTATCCATTTTATACCTAAGACATCAACCTTAAGACATGTTAGATGACCTGCAAGAATAGTTTATTAGCAATTAGGTTAAACTTAGACCTACAAATGGAAAACAACAACCACTTTTGCATATATAAAAAATACAAAACACTAAGCACATATTAGTAAACAACTACAAAAATTCTCTATTCATTACTCCAAGAGGTTTAGAATACAATCTTTGGTAGAGTCTAGTCATAATAGCCTAAGTGATGATTAGCAATAGCTCTAAGGCTATATTTATAGAAGAAAGGGCCTTTAGAGAGAGATTTTGGTGCTAAAAGAAGAATCAATGAACTCAACTCCATTTAAATTCAACTTAAAACTACCTCTACATTTATACTCATTCAAGATTCTTGATTGATCTAGGTTATTTCAAGTGGTTACATAATTAGATTATTCCCTCATTGATTTTCCTTGATGGTTGCAATGATGGGATAAAGTTGTTCTGAGCTGGAACATGACATTATTGAAATTATAACCATTTAATAAATATATTAGAGTTTTTTCATAGTGTTAATTGATCTTCACTGGTTTGTCATGGCATGAAAAAGTGGAGAGAAGGGTCATTTTCATGTAGTTTGTCCTACAAATGAAAGCATTGGGGTCTATGTGTATCCCTTCATGGCATCCTTTGAAATGTTAGAACTTTTTCAAATTGCATCATGCTCAAACTCATCCACATGTTCATAGGTCCTCTATAGACAAAAAATCAATCTCAAACTATTGGTTTTCCTATAGTCATTATGTCAATGTATACTTATAGACTATATCTCCCCCTTTCTTGATTATGTTACATCCAAAATAAACCCATTCTATCTTTGTGGTAACTTATATTTCACCATATGTATGGGTCTTTATTTTTAAAATGGTGAACATAGTCATATAATGAACCTTACATGACACAAACCCTTGAGCTAGTGGTTTATATTAAGATTAAATGGTAGCCCCTTTATGTCCTCTAACTTAGATACATCAATGTGTAATTTTAATGGTGTTCAATCAAGATCCAATGGTAATGGGATGACCCATAAAATACCTAATTTTATTTGGTATAAAATTGATCCTTTGGTTTCAATTTATCCATCAAAAATTTCTTGGGCCAATATAAATGCTCCAACCTATCTTTATTCCCATTAGCCTCATAGATCCCTACTATCAAATCTTAATTTTTTGACCTCCTAAAAACCATTGATCTCTTTGGTATGAATAAACATGATCCATTGATTTCCTACCATAAATATCCTTTGACATGTTAACTTTTATTCATATCATTGGATCAATATGTATCAGGGAACCCTAGCTATAGATCTCATTGGGCCCACTTTCCTATTAATTGAGATTTCATCATTAGATTATTTATATGATTGAATTTTGATCATTGATGTATATTGGAACCAATTTCTTATCATTTATCATGCACCATTAGATCATCTGATCGATGAACCCACACTATAGGATCTCATCCAACTTGTATCTATTTAAAGTGATTTAACCCAGGGACCTTTAAGTGTGTTTGACCCCAATGTAAGCCAATATATATTTTGTTTTAGTATGTGAGCTCATGTGGATTGTTAGATATTAATAAAATTTAAAAAAATTAAGGAATTTTGAACCCAAATGACTACATTATAGAGCTCAAACTTGACATTAGCATGAATGTCTCATTTTGTAGGTCCAACTTTGAATGCTCATAACTTGATCTAGGAAGCTCATGCAGACTTGAAATTTATAGAGCATGTTACTTACATGAATAAATCCATGGTGTTGTAACCTTTTGTATCATGAGGATTTCTGACTAAACTTATCAAAGACATAATTGAGTTGGTCCATTCATTTCTATATGATGTATTAGTGATGGATTGATTCACATAGGCTTGTGCTTGAGATATTTATTGATATTTGAAAGCTAAAATGAACTTCATGAGGATTTTTCAAACACCTTCCATGATCCTAACTATTTGGACACCATGAAAACATACCACCTATATAGATGACTCTAAAATGACTCCTACAACACCAAATGACACAAAGACTAAGCTAGACTATGACCATAGCTAGAATGGCATATGAAATGACATCAAATGAACTAAAACATACCTTATGACACTATAAAATATCCTATACAATATTTAAATATAGGGGGTTGACCCATTTTAGTCTATGATAAAAATGGTAAATAGAGAAATTATCATGTAAAACTTGAAAAACATATCAATCTAATAAATGTCATACTAATCATTCTTCCTTGGAATGAGTGTACTCATATTCCTCCTTGGAATAGGATACAAATAACTATACAACTCTCGAGAAGTTCAAAATGATTTAGCTTCCAATTCTCATTGATATGAGATTTTTTACATAATTATAATATTTATAATATAAGAAAGATACTACTATATTAAAATAATACTTATTCTATCAAGTTATGATCTTATAATTATACTAGATCTTTACAAATTTTTAAAACTAGCCTAATAGTCTAACAAACATAATCCTACAAAAGATATATATTATTGTAAAATAATTTAATTCTCCACTTTGATAATAGGGAAAGGTGGATAGTGTTATTTATTAATATTTTCATAATATTATATTTATCTATTGAGGACTAGGTATAATTTTTTGTTTATTATCATTGTTTACCAATCCTCCAATAGTAAAAATCTAAAGAATTCATAGCCATCCTAAGGAAGAATATCAATACCTTTACTATTTATAAGAACATATTTTTTCATAAATGTCTATATTTAGCATATTTTTTCCCCTAAAGTTTGGAGAAGTATTGTCCATTTTGGCATTGAACCGACATGGCACAGAAGGACCATGGCATAAAAGGAGCATGACATGGAACTTGCTAGACATAGAAGCACCGTGGCATGGAAACTATAAGATGGAAAACATGAAGAAAGACTGACATGAGAGGACCTATTCAAATAAGAATTAGTCATGAGGAACCTGAGGACTCAGGACTCAAAACTGAAGCAAAAGACTAGAGGAGCACATGGGAAGTAGGATTAATTAAAGGAACAATTCATTTATGATACCTAGACCTTATTCATATTAAGTTTTGCACTAGCTTTTAAGGAGAGGAACACACTACAACAAGGATCTAAAATAGAGCATCGATATAGGGACACAAAGGTCTGATTCTTGAGGATGAGAGTTTATTGAACTCCATGACTCCTAGTTTGTTAGGAGTTCATTGGATAATTACTCAATTCATTAATGATTGTAAACACTTGGTCAGAGATAAACAAGTATAAATACCCTTAATGTAAAGGACTATGAGGATGATGATGGAGGGATTTATTGTTAATTTTTATGATTAAGCGTAATATATGAAGTTGTAGGTTTTATAAAACCTCTTTTGTTCATGATCAATGAAGTGTGAGTTTCTTAACATGAATTTTGGTGCATCGTTTCTTTTATAAGAAGTAACTTTGAAACTACAATGTTTCTAATATATGTAATTATGATAGTAGAACTTAGAACTCTAAGGATCATAATAGTCTATCTTTACATTTATGTAATATCTAATTGAATACATGTTTGACATAAATAATATAACTAAGTATTGTTATGTAATAAAAACCTATAGGAACCCATCTTAAACTATGTGCTTTGGGTGAGTTTATAAGACATTAGTATTTCATGAAAGGGCCAGCATGTTATCTCATTGGGCTAAACTCCATCATTGATGCTATATTTTTAATTAAAAATCCTAGCATTTTGGTTTTATTTCTGAGATCCATAGCATTTTCTACTTAATTATGGAAAATGTTTGAGAACATTACTCTAGGGAATATAGAAAAATGGATTACTAGATTTGAAGATAATTTTACATTTTCCTATTTTGAACTAGGATTTTTTATATGGTAGTGGGTAGAGTAGAATCTCTATAGTGCTCTATATGAAACTTTCTTTGCTGAAATCCCAATTCACCTACACACTTGGCTTTTTACATATGCTTAAGGATGGTCCCAAAACCTTAGGATAAGATAGCCTTTAACCTTATAATGGTGAATAGTTTTATCCCAACTTGGAACCTCATGGACTAGAGTTGTTAACATTTGGTGGAAGGGAGTTTTTAATAGGTACATTTTGGTGTATGTAGTAACCACATATTCATGTCTTGAAGAAGCCAAGTTTTAGTTCCTTAAAGAACTACATGGCCATTAAATTAGACATTTTGTCTTAGAAACTAAGAAGTTATTTGTTGATTTTGGACTTGAGACTATGCCAATGGAGAGCTAAATCTTTTTGTGCATGAGTTGTATAATTATAAAGGGAATAAAAATGACTTGGTAAAAGATTGTGGCATTATAATGGTAGCCAGTCAATGGGAATTATAGAAGTAGAAGTATGATGAAGCTTGACAAAGGATTATAGGAGTTAATGGCATGGGCAGGGATTGAGGAAACTCAGAAGTGTTTTTAATATTTGTAGGGAAATGGAGACACACAATGAATACCCCACACTTTTGAGCCATACCCTATGCCTTTAATATCATAAAAATGAGAAACAAACTAGATGGAGGTAACTAAAGGACTAAGTCTGAACCAACCAGAATCCCCAACCATAATGTGCACTCATGATCTTGATTCATATGAATTACACATATGTAATTGGGACACAAACAGTGTGGAATTAGCCATTTGACATACATATACACTTAACACTCTCTTTACACATTTAAAGGGATTACATGGTGTAGTTAGGGATACCTACAAGGCCTAGCCCTTAAATTGGATATATTACAGGCCCAAGTTTGGTTAATCACCTGACTACTATGCCCCATGTCATGAGTGTTATTAGTGGAGGCACTGGAGGCAGACTAGGGGAGGCATAGCAGGAAATAGTAGACTTCCTACTCAAGGGACAAGGGATGGATATTCTCAAAAAAAAAACAAGCTAAGGGACCTTATCCATTGAAGGTATATTATTTAATGATGCTTCATTTACTAGAATATTGAGGTATGGAGAATGCATCTCAACACTTTCAAAAATGTGAAATTATTTAGAGGGCACAAGGAATTACCTTTTCTATGCAAAAACCCACATAGTTCATAGCTACATTTTTAAAATATACATGAAAATGGTATAGTAATTTTTATCCTCAACAAGATATCATTGATAATGATAAACTTAAAATAACATTTCTTCAAGAGTTTGACATTCTAGAATTTGAACAACAAAGCATACATGCACTGAAGGAAATTACAAAAAACCTTATTAAAAGTGTCTAAGAGTATGAAATAAGGTTTAATAAACTCTTGTAAAATTTGTCCTTGTAAACCAATGATACACAACACACACAATGGTTCATGGGAGGTTTGTTACTACTTTTTTTATGAACATTATCTCATAAGACATTTACTAACCTGTGCGAAGCCTTAGAAGTTACCCTTCATAATGAAGTAGTTAGAAGTGGTGATATAGGGATTAGTCTATTTATGGAAGATTAGATAGCATCCATGGAATCATAGCTTGATATGTTAATATACAATAGTACATGTGGTACATGTAGTGGTTTTTGGTGTACTGACTATGAATTTCAAGGGCATACACAAAGTAACTACCTATGTCAGAACATCTATGAGATACTTAAAAGGATGTGTGAAATGTATCATGAAGAACATGATCTATGCTCCTTCCCTCTTCATTAATGATCTATGAATACTAAGGTGTCTGATTATTGTAATATATGTGATGCTTACACTCATGACACTAATGAATACTGACTAATTAAAGATATCCATGAATCACGAGTGCGAGGTACACGCCAAACTTATATAGCCAAAAACCAAGATAATAGTGGGTACTAGGGTTAAGGATGAGATGGTAATTTTTTTCATAGGACATGTTACAAATTTAGATCCCCTAAACACTACTGAAGAGATTGTCTAGACTACCCTACATGTGCTTTTTATAAAAAAGACCATTATCTAGAAAAGTTTCTTGGCTTGTATACAATTATTACTATGGAGAAAAATGAAAAGGGTGCCAACATGATACAAGTTGATAAACCATATTTTCACATTAATTAAGTTACCTTAACTATTCAATACGTTAATATTACCATGTGTAGTAAATAGACTCACTCTATCTCAAATTCTACTAAAAAGGTCCAATGTGAAGAACCATGAGCAAGAAAGTATCTTGATGACCAATAATAGAAGGATTTCCTTTAAGATATGATGGCAGTGGTACAATAAATTCAAGGAGAGATTCAATTCCTTAAATATAAATAAGTAAATAATCATGTTGTAGTTTAAAGGGTAGCTGAACCATAAAATGTAGTGCATGATGACTTCCAATAACTATGCAAGCACATACTAGATGATGATATTATCCCAAAGATTAGCACTTGGATTAATAATTAAAAAAAATCACCTCACAATTATCAAACCCAATCCACTAGATAGGCTAAGGATAATTTCTTAAATCATGCTTAGAGGTAGGGCACTCCTATTCCCTCTAATCTTCCAAAAGATAGAAAGATAATAGTTGATACTACTATAGATGGATGGGTAACCAAAGAATTCCTATTTGACATTAATGCAATAGTAAATTTCCTTACCAAATATTCCTATATAAATTTGGCTATTACATTTCTACTTATATCACCTCATGTCTTGTTTATGTCAAAAAGGACTCACACACTACCCATCAGGGTCCTTAAGTATGCAACAATTGACATAATTAGAGTAACCTTCAAGATGGATTTTGAGGTTATATAAATAACTGAAGATGATGATTACCCCACTCTATCAAGAAGACCTTGTTTCTATAATAACAATGTAGACTTAAGTTTTAAGAAATGTTAAATCAATTTTGTAAACACTGATCAATGCATTGTTATTATACTAGATCACACACAAAGACACCCTTACATAGAGCCTACCAATGTCTATGAAGATATAAAACACATATATAACATTAATTCAAAGAGTTATGAGCTAAGATATCCCACTCTAGATGACATTTTTTGATGGTTGGACACTTAGTCTTTTTTTGACACTATAATCAATGCTTGTAATTATTTGGCACATAGCAAATATGACCTTAATAAAAGAGTGTGTAGTGAAATTATAAGTTAGAATAAAATTCCAAGTCAATTTATTAAACATCATATGTTTGTACACCTTTTCACTGGTCATAACATGTGGGTACCAATCATAGAAGCATCACTTGAAAGACTCAATGAGGCTCTATAGTTCCATGGATAAATAGAGTCACATGATTTCATACAATGCCTTAAATAATTCTATAACACCAAACATGATTTTATGAGATCATTATTTCATCTCTTAGATGGTAAAAGTATAATATGGTGGTGAACCCATCATGATAGAATGCCTTAATTGGACCAATTATGCTTCACATTTCATCATTGGTTCCATCATGATACCAAGGTTAGGGGAACAATCAGCTATAGTGGGGTATTAACACTTAAACCCCATATATAAGCTTGTGAGAAAATGTGGAGAAATAAAGAGTCATACCTACAAAATTACTTGTGGGTGCATACATTTTAAGTAACTTTATGTACTTGGGAAAATTTATGGTATATTCATGAATAATGACACATTAGAACCTAATTTTGGCATCTCTCAAAGGAAAACATGAAATTGGCCCTATCTTATTCTTCTCCAAGTATGGATTTAGGCCTCACCCTCCAAGCCATACATGAAGCAATTATTGGTGATCCAAGTCCCATTAAAGACTACTTACAAAATATCCATCATGTTCCTAAACAACCTCTACATTTAATGAGTCATCAGTACAAGTTTCCATGCCAAAACTAATCCTTGATAAAGACTGGCACAAATAAATACATCGAAGTAAATAAAATTTAGTGTTTCATATGGAAGAAGGTGAAGAATCAAAACTACATGACTCTATCACAACCCATTTAGTTATCCTTATGAACTATGGAACAATAAATGTTCATAATACTGGTACCAATGTAGATAACCCTTACAATAGACCCATTCAGACTATTCAACACAACATCAACATAGAGCAAGAATGAAAGATTGCTATAGTGGGAAATTACTAGACTGAAATGAATATTTCAAAGATATTTAATTTGTTACAGGAATACTAGGATGTCTTTCCAAGGAATTATAAAGAAATTAAGGGAGTCTACCCATCCTTATGAAATATTCACATTAAGTTGATTGACAGTGCTCAATTAGTTAGAAAGCATCCATAGAGAATGAATCCTAATTTACAAGCATGTGTCAAAGAGTAAATTGAAAATATGTTGCAAGTTTGAGCAATAACCCCCAACAATGAATTTGAATGGGTTATTCCAATGGTGATTATTATCAAGAAATATGGATGTATTTGTATTTATATTTGTATAGACTATCTAATACTTAATGCATCTTGTGTCATTGACCCTTTCCCAACACCTTTCATAAAGGAAATCTTTGAATGTGTTGTTGGATGTGAGATATATACCTTTAATGATGGCTTCTTAAGATAAAATTAGGTAAAAATAGCTAAATAAGAGCAACCAAACATAATTTTTACCACTAAATAGGGATCCTTCATGTATACTATCATGCATTTTGGATTAAATAATTCCCTAGTTGTGTTCTCACACATATCTATTGAAGCCTTTAAGTACTTCATCCATAAGTTTCTTCAATTTTACTTAGATGACTCGATAGTTTATGGTTTGATCAAGGACCATTTTTCTTACCTAAGTTTATGCTTGAGCACTATCAGTTTTTGAACATATCTTTGAACTTGAAGAAGTTCCTATATACTACACCATTTGGCATTCTATTAGGACTTATTATATGTAAGGAAGGATTTTTAGTAGACCTAATAAATGTGTCTATTATTATTTAGCTTCTAGCACCTATGACTTAACATGAGGTCCATGCCTTTCTAGGCCATACCAATTACTATATAAAGTTCATTCATGAATATGCAAAGACAGCCATGCCCCTCAAAGAAATTATAAAGCATAATGAGAATTTGATATATACTTCTTGAAAATAAGATTTTGAAACACTAATAGACAAATTGGTCACTACTCCTATCCTCTAGTTTCTCGATTGGACAAAACCATTCTATGTCCATGTTGATGCATTTGGAATAACTATTGGTGAAATCCTTGAATAACCAGGTAAAGGTCACCTAGATCATCTAATCTTATTTACTAGTAGAAAGGTCACTCTAGTTGAAAGGAACTATACCACTATAGAGCATGACACATTATCGATGTTCTATGATTTGTAGAAGTTTTGATAGTGCTTATTTTCCGCTCCTTTTTTTCTATACTAATCATGAGGCTTTCAAGTACCTTATCAATAAATTAGTACTACATGGATGGATCTATCACTAGATATTGCCACTCTAAGAGTTTTAGTTTTCCATCATGGTGAAGCCTAGGAAAGCCAATTATGGATCTGACCACTTTTCCTACATTGAGTCTACAGAACCCTCAGTGCCATTAAAGATGAGTTACTTGATGCTTAACTATTATATGTCACTTGTGTGCTTAGGAGCTATAATATATTGCTGATTTTATGACCCTTGGTTTAATACCTAATGGTCTCAGTCTTCAGGCCAAGAATAAACTCGTAGTCCATGCCACACCATTTCAACTCATTGAAGGAGATCTTTACAAACTTGGTCACAATGGTATTCTTTGATGTTGTGTTATGAAACATGAGCATCTCAAAGTTTTAAGAAGTTCATGAAATAATTTTTGGAGGATAATATGTTAGAGAGGCTACCACACATAAGGTTTTACTAGTAAGATTATGGTGGGTTACACTCTTTTAAAATTAGAAAGTGTATGTTAGGAAATGTGATATATGTCAGTACATATGAAAACCTAACTGAAGAGATGCCTTGCCTCTATAAATAATACTTTATTAATAACCATTTGAGAAATGGGATGTTTATTTTATTGGACCCATCACTCCATGTAGATGAAGATTAGGTCCTTATTACATCATCATAGAAACTAACTACCTCACATGATGGGAAGAAACTATGTCAACAAAAGACTGTACTACTACTACTACATGTTTCATTTGGGAAAATATCATAACTCAGTTTGGATGCACACTATATTTCACAAGTGGTTATGATACACATTTCCTAAATGAAATAATTTATGTCTTACTAAATGAGTTCATGATCTCACACCACAAAATGACACCATACCACCCTTAAGCTAATGACACCATTAAGGACTTTATCAAGATCTTAGGAACCACTTTGATAAATATTTGTAATGTTGGTTGAATAAACTAGGATGATAGGGTATCTATGGTCCTATGGGCATACCAAATTAATTACAAGTGCTTGAACAAAATTACACCATTCAATTTGGTATATGGTAAATAAGTAGTCCTTATAGTTGAGTTTTTAGTATCATCTCTCAGTATAGTGCACATAAGACAATTAGATGAAGAGGCATCCTTAAAAGCATGCTTAGATGTTTTATTACAACTTGATGAAACTTGGTTAGTTACTCATTAGAGTTAGGATGTATAAAAATGCAAATAGAAGGCATTGCATCATCGACACTTAAAGCATAAAGCATTTACTCTAATCATGAAGGTTTATATGACTCCAAGTTTGCATCCCATCCTAGAAAAATTTAGATTAATTGTGATGGTCCTTTCATCATTTATAGAATTTGACCTACTAGATCATGTTGATTACAAAGTTTGGATGGCTAGTTTCCTTCTTGGGCATTATAATGAAAGTCAACTCCAATCATATTTCACTTCTAAATAGTTAACGTATTGTAATCAATAAAGCTTTTACCATTAGTTTAGGAATTATTATTTTTAATAAAAGTGTTACCTTTGTTGTAGGAAAACATTTATAATGTCATTTTTGTTAATTTTTTATTTTTCATTTTTTGGCAGACCACAATGGATTTTTGGTGTAGGGTGAGAGATCTAAAGTCTTTATATAAAAGTTTAAAAATTACCTAGATGCATGTGATATATAAGTGTGAAATGGAATTTTCCATGAATGGAATTTAGGTACACAAGTGCATAAAGGTGTTGAAGTTATTTAAGGAAAAAAAGGGTGGAGTGTTCCCACCTTAAGATTGAAAACTCAAAACGGATAACTATTATAGACATCCAATTCTTAACACCATTTGTGTTGAAATTGTCAATCTTACTTGAATTGCACTTAAATACACATTTTAGTTCAATCCATAAAACACCCTAAATATTTCAAATTTGTCACTTAAAATTTCTATTTAAGGTCAAAATATCCCTAAATAGGGAAATGCATTTTATGGGCTAGCTAACTTTGATCAGATCATTTCGAGTCAAAATGACAATTTTGTTATTTAGTGCTCTAGATCACTCTTTTATTATAATACATTGGTACACATCACTTAGCTTTGTTATTTAGTATTGGTAACATCCTAAATGTTAATACAACTCCAACACATTTAACAACACCTTCCAGTTCCTCTCCAGTCAAATTATGACCTAGGAATATGACTCTTTGATGATTTTGATTAATTGTGCACCAATTTCCAAAGAATTATACTAAATTTGATTAAACTTAATATAATTAATACAATTTAAGAGATTAAGTAAGAATTACATGGATATTTTTTAATATCTCATTATTGGAAATTAATTTTGAATATCTACATCACTTAGTGACATCATCTATGGGGTGGCATCCATCAAGCTATAAATGCATAAAATATTAGGATTATGGGTCATCCATACCTAGTTAATGCCTCCCATGCCTCTTTAATGCTTATTTATCTTGATGATATTTATGAGTTTAATTATAATTATTAGGATTATCCATGTCCACAAATATCAATCTTGACATGGAAGGTCATGGTTGATCTTGAGCAATGTCAAAAATCTATAAATAGAGAGGCCATGGACATGAATAAAAAAGCTTAATTTATTTAAAGTTATTAAGGATAATTATCTCCACAATATTTTGAAATAAACCATTAAAATTAGTTAAAATCTTCATTGATAGGTTCGTTTATTGAGCCTAGGTTTTATGTAGTGTTCTTGAGACATTTGAGGAGTTTGCCACCTTGTTGACAAAGACAAGAATGTTTGATCAAGGGAGAACATGCTTGTGAGCCACACGGGTATGGTGAATCCATTTATAAAGGTAATATGATGTTTATTTCATTAATTTGTTTTTTTTTTAGTGTAGTTTAATTCCCATAGGAATAGATAAGCTTATCTAGTTAGTTCTTTATGCATTATTCATGATTTATGGACTAATGTTTAACTGATTTACTTTGTAATCCTCTCTACATCTTAGCATTCCCAATGGGACAAGATGCATCCCACACATGAATAAGATCATTA
Organism: Torreya grandis; assembly: GCA_037957365.1. NCBI lineage: Eukaryota > Viridiplantae > Streptophyta > Pinopsida > Cupressales > Taxaceae > Torreya > Torreya grandis. Next base: position 206,017 of record JARHVA010004082.1, on the reverse strand, counting down.
TGTAACTATAAAATATTCATTTGGATTATTAAAACTCTTTTAGTTTGATCTTATAATTTTTTTTCAATTTTTCTTTGTCACAGGTTTGCACAATAACCATCATTGATTAGTAAAACCATCATTGATTGGAATAACCATCATCAATCACTATTGGTATAGCTATTGTTAGTTAGATAACCATCATTAATTAATAAGTGTAACCATTTTTTATTATAGAAACAACATCGGTCACTATTTTTTTCTTAAAAACCTAAACCCAAGAGCTAATAGGCCATTTTAAAATGCTTGCTTTGGGGTCATATGGACTCCATTTTGGATGATTATTTTTTTTTAAATCATGTTTTTTCTCCTAAATTTTTAGAATTTGAAATTATTTTAGCTTCAAATTTCATAAATTTTTCACAAAATTTTTAAAATCTATTTAAAATGTTTCTAATCTAACATATTTGCTTTTGGGGTGCTGCCTTAAGGGTAGACAGGTAACCAATAGACTTAGAACTTGTTAAAACATGCTATTAAGACATATGTGGCATGATTTTAAAATGAATTAGGAATATTGTTTTTGGTACTTAATGAAAAATTTATATGATTATGGTGAATTCTTTTAAAATTTAAAATTAATACCAAGGGGTCAAAAGAACACCACCTCATATTTTGAATTTGGGCTTAAAAATGAACTCACTTTTCCAAGCTTTTTGTATTCAATTAGTAGTTTAAGTTAGATTTTGTTTGGGAAAGAGAGTAATGCCACTTGTATGCTCTTCAATTTTTACACTTTAGGTAACCCTTAGAATTAGAAGCGACATTCCTATTGTGAAAATCCTATTCTAAATCTTAGAAAGAATGTCTTCTAAAGTCAAAAACTCATCAAAGTTTGGGTGATCTTGACAATGACCCTAACATCTTTCTATTTTATACTTTATTTATTTCATGAAAACTTATATTGTGAGGGGGATGTCATTACCTCCTATAAGTTATTTAGGGAAGCTTTGACCCACATTTTCATCTCTTGGAATTGAGTTCACTTACTCCTTCTGAGTTGCACATGGGACATATCTATATTTGGACATTGCACTACACTGAGTGAACAATAATATGTAGTGGTTGTAAGAAGGACTAGACCTTTTAAAAATTAGTTATTGTCATGGTCACCTAATTTTTGTTCTTATATTTTGCATCATTTGACATAAAATTCATTATGCAATTGATTCCCCTAGAATGATCAAAGACCAATTAGGTTTAGTCAACCCCATTTTTCCATACCCTTGCTAGGATTTGGATGATTATACTTAGTGTATTTTGGTCATTATTTTCTTGGTATGCTTTGAGGCTAAAACTTGTTTATTTTTTCATAATCCATGTCAAAATCATGTATTTGAGTTAATAAGGGTAGCATTATGCTGCCCAAATCATGTTAAATATTTTTTGCCTTTGAGTCTTTGAAACATATAAATTGACCACATCATTTGAGCATGCTTACATCATTAGGCTGCTCAATTTATTTCAAGAACCTCTTTACTATTGTATAAAAAACCATTTGTTACAAACCATGTCATGTATACCATTTGGAACTTATTTATGTGTTGTTATGTTATCCACTCTTGTCTAGCTTGTTTGGTCCAATCCTAGTCTTCAACATTGTATTTTCAATTAACCTTGTCAAGTTTGGATCTAAACATCGATCGATTTCTATTTAGGCCTCAATTTTTGGGGTTAGTACATATATATTTTTATTTTAGGTTTCATAGCTTTTGTTAAATTATTATCCAATTCTGAACACTATTGATTATTTGTTTGTTTGAGTGCTTATCCTCATCATATTTTGACTTTGTTTGTGAAAACACAACCTTTCTTCAAAAACCTTTGATGTTAGACATTTGATGTTAGGTTGTTTTATGACAAATCTTAGTAAAAACTACTTTTGAGATGTAGCTTCACCCTTTTAACCAAGGTTGAACCTTTTATCTTTTAAACATCACTTTTTAGAGTTTGTAAAACTTTAGGTCTGTTTATTTTCAAAGCTTTCTTCATTAAATACAGATATGTCTAGCTACACTTATGGTGCAGTCATGGATAATCCAACTTATGATAGAATGGCTACACAAAATGACTTTTATGATTTAGTGAAGACCCCTATGGTGACAATATGGTTTGTTAGATAGATTTCTATCCACCTCAAAAAAACTAGTCATTGTAACATAGTCAAGATCCAACTTATGATCCAAATTATGATTCAACTCATGATTGGAATGATTGGGTTTATCAAGAAGAATTGGATGCTTTAGCTTGTGTAAGTAATAAAAATACACAATGTACCAAGATTACCATTTTAGGACATCCTCATTTTGTTTGCATGAGTAACCAGACTAAGAAGAATCTAGTCATCACCATTTTAAGATCTCCTCCTTTGGTTTACACAAGAAACCAAACTAATAAGTATCGTATCATTACCATTTGAGGACTGCATCCTTTGGTTTGCACAAGAAACCAAACTAAGAAGCATCTAGTTGTTACCATTCTTGGCACATCACTAGTTTTTGATGAACTTATTGTTGAAAAACTTCCATTTGATGAACCAATTAATTTTTATCCCTTCTTCAATAGTCTAATATGTGGAGAGTCCATTATTGAACCGCAAACCATTGTTCTTAATAAACCAAATTATCCCCACTTTAGAAATTCTATGGCAATCTTTGAGCCTAAACAAGAATAATTACCTCTTCGAAAGCCATCGTATGAGGATCAAAATGTGTTCAAAATTGATCTTTTGCAACCAATTGTGAACCAAAACAACATGTTATTATTGAAACACCCATTTGTCACAAGATAAATTATGATAGGTTACCTATCAATATGTTACTTATTTTAAAGAGCCTCATCTCCATGATAAGCTAGTCTTGGTAGAGTTGTCTCTTGATCTTTCCCCACTCATTGAGGAGTCTCACTTTGATAGACATGATTTTTTTGAGACGTCCCTTGAGTGGATCCCTTTTTTTGAGGGAAATAACTTAGATGAGTCAGTCTATGTTGAACACTTCTAAGATGAATCAATTTTTATTGAGCCCATTATGCCATTACTTGTCTAAAAGTTAACATTCAACATAGCATTATAAGAATAACCATATCAAATGGAGAATCAATATTAGAGTTAGGTTTAATTTTGGAATCCACATTGGATTTATCATCAAACACAAAATCAAAATCAACTACAACATTGGATTTAGAGCCCTTACTTTGGAATTAGAGTTAGAAACAAATTATAGTATTTGTTGTTATAACATTGGTTACAATTACCTTGTAGATCAGTTTAAATATATTTGTGATCCTTCTATATTTTTTGAGGATGATTAATTTAGCATCGACACAAGTTTACCTAGTATATTTTATGAGGATTGTGCTACCTTTCACCATCCCATTATTGCCACCCAATATAGCCATTATAATGACATTTGACCTCCCATAAGTGTCGATCAGGACCGATATAACCATACTTTATTAAACTTCATCCATGGAAACATATCATTTATAGAATATTAGGGGGACCAAGATCACATTCATTCAAAAGAAGAACAATATCCTAGAGAAACATTTTTGGAGGTGCTAGGGGATAATCAAAGAACAAACTTAGCATCTTTTAGTCAAACATTTTTGAAGTCACTAGAAGATAATCAATGTCAAATGTTAACATCTCTTTGTGAAACCTTCTCAGAGGTAGTATGGGATGATCATAAAAAATTCATTGGTGAAAACCTCATTGAGGCACCAATAGCTAAGCACAAAAGTTCTTCATTGTTGACTAGAGATAATATCAAAACTCAAATCAAAATAGCTTCCAATCTACAACATAATTATATGGTATCTACTCTAAAGATCAAGCAATAGACCCATTTGATATTCCTATCGAGACATCTTCAGAGGTCTTCAGCCCTGTCATGACCAAAGTTATGTTGAATCCAACATCAAAAACATTACATATGACTAAAAGTCATGATCTTCATTTATTTCCCATTCATTATACATTCCATTATCACCCACCTATTTATTACCCACTTATATCATTTATCGTACCATTATTTACCATCACTGGTAGCACTTTCCTTTATCAATGTTATAAGGATATCTTATCTCGACATTTGAAGGAAGTGGAATCAACAATCTATGAAGTTTATGAACACATTATTGAGATATAGATTAATAACAAGTTCTTAATAGAGTAGTTATTCTAAAAAGGTGTTCGATAGCAACTTATATAGCTGATCATTTTTGTTCTCTCATATATTAACTAGGACATGCATCTCCCTGTCAGCAAGAGCAACAAAACCATTTTTCATCTACCATTCACCCATTTTCCATTACCATGCCTTGTCTCTTGGGGACAACCCTATAGACCCTTTTTAGGCATTATTATACCATTAAGATCCATGAACTATGCCATTTAAACTAGATTGAGTTGAGGTCATTCAAGACTATGTAAGCAATGCTCAATTTTTATTAAGGTCAGCTCAATCGCCCCTTTTCCATGCTCTCACTATTTTTTGAGCAATTGTTAAGTTTAAACACTCTCTATTTTGTGAGCAACCTAAGCCAATATTCTCACTGCTTTGTGAGTAATATGATCCAGTCATTACCTAGGGGGAACTTTTTTGCCACTATATCCAATTTTATTTTGATCTTTTCATTATACCATTTCTTTACTATTGACCATGTCTTGTTTTTAGTCATCCTATTTATCCCATTTTGATCTTGGTTCTTTTGATTCATCCTACACCTTTTATGGGGGGATTATGATCTAGTTTCAATAGTTTTTGAATTTCATGTTAAAAGACAATCTATGAACATAGTGTGATATTTGATATGGCAAGTTATCTTTCATCTATAATATTATTTGGTATCATTGATTATAACTGCCTATGGGAAAATTAGTATTGTTTTGGTACCCCTGATTACAACCACCTTTGGGAAAATTAGTATTATGACATTATTTCCTATTTATAACTACCTATGGGCAAATTAGGTACAATGACTTTTTATCATGTTTTACCACATCATCTGGTCATTACGATTATCATTTATCTTATCATTCACCTTTGTTTGTGAACTTCTTGTGACCTAGTCAATTTTTCATCACCTTTTGTGTGGACATAATTACTAAGAATTAGGATTATTTTGGATTTATATAGGCCATGCTCAATTCATGTCAAGGTCAACTTCGTCCCTCTTATCATACACTCTCATTGTATTGTGAGAATTTTAAGTTGGTGCACTCTCACTATTTCATGAGATGGACTATTTTATATATCTTAATCTTCAATCAAGTTGAGATACTTAGAAAATTCTAAAAACACTCATAAAATGATTCATAAACTCAAAAACATTTTGTGTGTTTATTTGATTATTTTTTGTTATCTAATCTTTTATTTTCCTATTTGGTCTTGCTTCTTTATTTTATTTTTTCCAAGTACATCTTGATGCTCCAGATGGATATTGATTATTTATATCTTGGTCTCATGTCATTAAGATGTTTTGGCCTTTTTGTTCTTAAATTTTTTTTGTTCCTACTTAATATCATATATTGATTTCAACTTAGGTTCATTTATGTTTATCTTTTTCTTTTTCTTTGCTTTTTTGTTTAAATGTAAATCATTGTAATTCTAGGTTTGGTCATTGTTTTACCACTATCCTTATCTATAGATATTCACATTTTAATTGGCTTAGCATAATTGGAATCTTATGTCATTCCAAGCTATTTATACTTATGATGACTAATTTCTTTTGCTATATCAAGGACGTTGTGCTTAGGTCTCAAAGTCTTTAACATCAACATCCACTTCAATGAGTGATTCTCAAGAACACTTTTCAAAACCTAAGATCACGATATAGAATTAGGCTTTAGGTAACATGCATTTTAGCACTTAAATCTATGCTTATATGTGCATCTCTTCACATAAATTATGAGTTTAATCAATTATTGGTCTATTTTCATCATTTCTCATTCCATTCTTTCCCAAACTTGGGTGAACTACATTGGCCTAAAGTTCATGTTGGAACATGAGTCCATGGAAATATGTAAGTAGTGCTAAATTTATATTAAGGTTAGCTTGGCTATCTCCATTCTTATTTTCATCTCTCATCACTTTGTGCATTCTTAGATGCTTGGTTTTATATGGTTTTCTAAGCCATTACACGATCACATATCCATTTGTGCCCACTCACTTTAACCTATCTTTTGGGTTATATCATTGAGTTATTTTACTTGCAAATTATCCATGTTAGGGTATAACATCTGAACCATGTCTAAATAAAATCATCTCTATAGGGGCAAATCATTTTTTATTCTTTATCAATGACCAAGATTCACCCTCTAGGGGCAAAACTATCGTATCATGATCAAATCTACTCTACTAGAGTAATTCTTATTATATTCTCTTTGGGGACCCCATTCTAGTGGTGCTTCCTTTCCTTAAGCAGAATGTTCTCCATTTTCCTCTAATTTAAATATCTCTACATTAAATCCCATGATGGTAATATTTTAATGTGTAACTTGTCTTGGGATTGATCAATGACGTAAGTGTGTAACTTATACTCTTGAATGAGGTACATTTAAAGTATGTCCCTTATATTTATGGATTGAATCTTTTCCATTCCCCCCATTTATGGGGCCTATTATACTCCTAATTATATTTTTATCATTGATGGTAATCACATGTGAAAGCATTAGCTCATCTAGATGTGATTTATGTTATGGGTTAGTCTCTCACTTTCTCTCTCTTTTCAAGAGTCCATCCTTTTCTTGTATCCTAGTATGTCCTCTTGAGGAGGCATTATGGGTCGATTCCAATTTATTTTTGACAAATATGTTCTTTAAAAAGATGTTGCTTCACTTGAATATCTTGCTACACCTTCTCAAATAAGGGAAAACTGTAGACATCTAATTCCTAACATCATTTGTGTTAAAATTGTGAATCTCACTCGAATTGCACTCAAATGCACATTTTAGGTCAAAATACATTAAAAAATCCTAAATGGTTCAAACTTGTCACTTGAAAGTGCCAGTTTAGGTCAAAATATCCCTAAATAGGGAAATTCATTTTATGGGCTAGCTAACCTTGATCAGATCATTTTGAGTCAAAATGATAATTTTGTCATTTAGTGCTCTAGATCACTCTTTTCTTCTAATATATTGGTACACATCACATACCTTTATTATTTGTTGTTGAAACATCCTAAATGGGAATATAGATCCAACACATATAACATCACCTTCTATTTCCTCTCTAATCAATTTATGACCCAATAGTATGACTTTTTGACCATTTTGATTAATTGTGCACCAATTTCTAAAGAATTTCACTAAACTTGATTAAACTTACTTAAGCTAATTAATCAAATTTAAGAGCTTAAGTAAAAATTCCATAGATCTTTTTGAATATCTCATTATTTTAAATTGGTTTTGAATATCTATATCACCTAGTGACATCATCTATGGGGTGGCATCTACCAAGTTATAATTGCATACAATATCAAGATTATGGGTAACCCATGCCTAGTTAATGCCTCTCATGCCTCTTTATTGCTTATTGATCTTGCGGATATTTATGAGTTTAATTAAAAATATTAGGATTATCCATGGCCACACATATTAATCTTAAGATGGATGGTTATGGTTGATCTTGACTAATCTCAAAAATCTATGAATAGAGAGGCCATAAACATGAATAAAAAATCTTTATTTATGCAAAGTTATTATGTATAATTATCTCCACAATACTTTGAAATAGACCATTAAAATTAGTTACAAGCTTAATTGATAGGATATTTTAGTGAGCCTAAGTTTTATGGAGTTTTCTTGAGACATTGGAGGAGTTTTCCACCTTTTTTGACAAAGACAAGGATGCTTGATCAAGGGAGAACATGCTTTTGAGCCATATGGGTATGTTGAATCCATTTGGGAAGGTAATATGATGTTGATTTATTTCATTTGTTTCTTTCTATGATGTGTAATTCTCATAGGAATAGATAGTCTTAGTTAGATAGTTCTTTATACATTTTTCATGATTTATGGACTAATGTTTGACTAACTTGTTTTGTAATCCTCTCTCCAACTATCTTCCACCCTATGAAAAATATAGGTTATAATTTTCCTCAAAATTTAGGAAAGTGAAATATGGGATGTGCCATTAATTAAGAAAGAATAGTTATGGTAAGAGAGGTGCCAATGGCATGATGTGATAATATCATTAAATGCATTAATTTCCAAAAGAGAGTATTGAACTGAGGTGACAATTAAGAATATACATTAATGATATGAAGTGATGGGAAAATGAAATGTATTTATGATGGTGAACCCCCTTTGAGACTATAAATAGGCAAGTTAAATTCTTTTTACATTTTACATTTGTGAGTATTTGAGACTAATAAAGCTAATAAAAAGCAAATACTAGAGTTGAGAAAAGTGAGTCTAGAACCAAGAAAAGTCAATTAATTTCCATAATAAATTATAAAGGGAATTACAAATTTATGGACAAGTATTTTATGTTTGGTTACTTGAATGAAACATAAGGGCAGTGTCAAAATTTATAGATTACATGCTACATAAGTCCATCATTAGAGGACATTCAAGATTAAAAAGCTGAAGTAATCAACCACAACCATGTATTCATTTGGTAACATTTGACTAATATGTGTCAACATTTGAGCACCTTGGAGGGTGATGTAGCCTAAAAAAGGGCCCAAAGAATTGAACCACTACCTATGATACTAGATGAAGAAGAGGTGTGTGAAGGAGACACATATCTTATTAGGGAAGAGATTCCATAAAAACAAGTTTATCATACAAATGAAGAATAAACTAGCATGACATGAAAAGAATAGGGATCAATCATCCCTGGCAAAGAAAGCTCCATCATCCTATACCCCACCTTTATTAATTAAGGAAATGCAATATCCACAATTATTATTGCATGTAGATAATTAGGTCTCCAAGGTTTACACTTGCACAATACACAGTTATAATCATTTGCAACCTAGAAATGAGGTTGAACTTCAAAAAGACTATCAAGTTGAGTGACATAAACCAAAAACCAAGTGGTGTTTCATATTAATATTTTCAAACAACTAGACATTACAGGGTTGTTCTAGATCTTCAATTTACCCTACTTTAAAAAACCCATGAAGGTAGTTCAATTATTTCTTTCATGCATCCATGAGGACTACATCTATTTCATTGATCATAGTATGAAGATCACTCTCAAGATAATATACAAGGTCATGGGATTATAATTCTTAGGGATGAGTGTGGCTAAAGACATGGTAGACAGAAAAGAGATCTAAAATACCACCATGATGCTCATGTACTAGAAGTAAGGCCACACCATGCACATCAAGAACCTATAGTATATATCCCATTGGGTTATGGTGTAGATCATTATGACCAAGATCAATGGTAATGATCTATGAAAAGAAGTTGACATGGAGCACCTTCATATTTCCCACCAAGTCATTCATAGAATAAAATCTAATTAGGATATGTATTTTACATAGAAGATAATTAAAGATGCAGAGAAGACCCATTAGATGCCTAAGTATAGGTTTACATGGGGGTATTCCTTCTCTTAATGGTTTTTGATGAAATTAGTGTGTCAAATTATAACTCAAGGGCATTGAAGTGGGTACACCCTCCTACGCACAAGTACCATGTTGAACACTACAAGATGTTTACATTCCATCAGCGCATCACCCCCTCATACAAAATCAAGATGAGATATTGATTCAACAAGATGAAGGTGGCATTCAGGAATGAGTGGTGCATTTTGAAGGACTTGCCCCATTTAACTAAAGAGTAAGTGAAATGTTTTATGTAACATCACTTATCCCTCACATGCATTAGAATGAACCTTTCTAATGAGCTCTTTATGAAGCTAAAGTTACCATATGCCTTATCAATGTGGTAATTAGTAGACTTGATCAACCAAATATATGATTCATAACCCAATATCTTGGAAGCTAAAAATATTGATATGGAGATTCATACTCTCTAAAATATGTTCATCTATCTAGGTGAGAAGAACTACCTAGAGAAGAGGGAGATGGAATTGATGGATATCAAGGTAAAGCAGATAATGGTGGGTGAATAAATACACCACTTATTCTATATGCTATAGCCCCAAAAGGATCCCTAATATTTAGGACCTAATGAAAATCTCTTAAAAGAATCCCCATTGAAAAAGAAGTGGCTAGACCTTGGTACCAACACAAGTGCACAATAGACTCCCAACAAATAGTAGAACACTACTTAGACCCCTCAATAAAGCCCTACACCTTTTCACCCATCTCCACCTTGACCTTATCCATCTCCACATCACTTTTATCCATCTCTATTGTTCCCTTATCCACTACACCCTTCTCTATTACACCATTCTTCTCCCTAACCTTATCCACCCAAATATCCACCACCATTAGTCCCTTTACCCTCTCCTCCACCTTTGCCTCTCTCCCTGAGGTTATTCCACAACTATTTCCTTGAAAATCATCTACTCTAAGACCTACCCAATAGTATACTATTAAGAAATCACCCTAATATGAAATTCCTTAAGTACAAGTTCATAGCTCAAATTTTGACTCTGAGAAGGTTCCCTCACCAACATGGGGGGAGAAAGCCACCTATAATGACTATTTATTTGATGTTAAACCATTCTATGGTGAAGAGGATGGTGAGGAAGAAGAGCATGAATGGGATATTGGTAGTATTTTCATGCCTATAAATGAAGAGGTCACCTTAGAGCATGACCCTAGTAAGGGGAGAGAATTGACTGAGTCCCCTAAGGATCTTGGTGATGATTCATCTACCAATCCACATTAATGTTATTAGTTTGGTGTCCCTAACAAGTTACTCTATCTATGGCCACACTTCATTCCATGAGATGTAAACTTAGAAATAATGAAATAAGTATCCTTCCTCTTATACATGTATAATGAGGAGCAATAATTTGATCTCCCTCTAGATAACCTCTCATTGGGACCAAATGATCCTACACTACCTAAGCCATTATGGGTAGATCCTCAAAAGATCCCCCCTTCAAGAAAGCATGGATTTTTTTAATATGGCCATGGAGGTTATGTGATAGAACATTTTTTTGAATACTAATGTGTACATGATTGATAAGAAACAAACCCAAATTATGGGTATGTAAAATAACAAGGTTGCATAACAATAAGTGATCACTGAGGATGTAGCCAATTTGAAGTATCAGATCCAAGAGGCCACAAAGGTAAATGTGAAAGATTTAAACCTATTTTTTTAAAAATTGAATAGGAACCAGTGTTGGTAGAGATGTACCTCTTGATATGGATTCCATAGGCAAGATAGAGACCTTGGTGAACCTTATACTCAAGTGATACAAGGAGAATCTTATGCCAAAAGATGAAGAACTAGATCTAGTAGAATAGTTCACCATATTAGTAGAAGTCTATAAGCATGCACTAGAAAGGGTTTGGGAAGTCATCCTCATTTTAGATGGAATATTTAATAGTTTTTCATTCCCAAATAAAATCTTGGAGACTCAGCTCTAAGCTGAAGAAGCCCAGAGGCATTAGTTGGTTGATGTTGCACTCTTAATAAAGGTCTACATTGATCCCACTAAGGCATTAAAATATGTGTAGACAATGAAGGAATCCATCAATACTCATCATCAAAAACTGAATGTGAGTTTTATTTCCCTCTAAGGATAGGTTTTTAATTAAGTCTTAGCACTTGAAGATGTCTAAAAGGATGTTTCCACATCCCTAGACAAATTGGTTAAGAGGACTAATGAGATCTCTAGCTAACCTAAGGAGATGAAGAAATCAAAAGGGGCCATATAAGAAATAAGTGCAAAGGTTCTTAAGGCATTATCACATTGGGACAATGTTAATAAGGAGATCAAATAGATGGGACCTAAGTTTTTAATAGAAGTTGCCAACACAACTTGGTCTAAGACAAACTAAGTGCCTAGTGTTGGGTGATGTTGGCCCCAAATTTTGGCTAAGTATTGTCCATTTTGGTGTGGAACCATCATGGAGTAGAAGGACCATGTCACAAAAGGACCATTATTCTAACCTTCTAGGTGTATAAGCATCATGGTGTGGAACCTACAAGGTATAAGAGGATAATGGTATAGAAGGACCAATGCGAGAGGACCTAGTCAAAGAAGAATTAGTCATGAGGAACCCAAGGACTTAAGACTTAGAATTGAGGTGGAAGACTAGGGAAGCACATGGGAAGTACGACTAGTTAAAGGAGTAATTAATATAGGACACCTAAACCTTATTCATAGGATGTTTTGCATTAGCTTGTAAGGAGAGGAACACACAACAACAAGGATATAGCATAGAGCATGGATATAGAGGTCATAAGGGCTCATATCCTTAGGATGAGAATTTTTTGAATACCATAACTCCTAGTCTATTGGGGGTTCATTAAAAAAATACTCAAGTCATTAATGATTATAAACACTTAATTAGGGATAAATTTATATAAATATGCATTTTGTAATGCACTTTGAGGATGATGATGGACATATGTATTGTTAAGTTTAATGTTTAAGCTTAATATATAAAGTTTAAAGTTTTATCAAACTTCATGTGTGTATGATGAATGATGTGTGAGTTACTTAGCATGAATTTTGGTACATATTTTATTTTATAAGAAGTAAATCTGAAACTATTATGTTGCTAATCTATGTAATTATGGTATTAAAACTTAGAACTCCAAGGATCCTAATAGTCTATCTTTGCATTTATGAAATATCTAATTGAATTCATGTTTGAAATAAATAATATAACTAAGTATTACTATGCAACAAAAACCTATGGGAACCTATCTTAATCTATGTGCTTGAGGTGAGCACACAAGACCTCAGTCTTTAATGAAAGGGCTATCACTCTAGTTCATTGGGCTAAACTTCAGTTTTGATGTTGTATTTTTAATAGAAAACCCTAACACATATATAAAATCACTTTTAAAAAATATCTTATAACAATTTTTATAACCATTCTTTGTATCTTTTGAGATGTTATGATGACCTCTAAATCCATTATTGTGACCTCCAAAGTTTTCCATAAGTTACAAAAACCTAGATTAATGACCCTCAGAGCTTCTCTACTAATCTTCATAGCTATGGTGACATGGAAACTTAAATAATTCAATATTTAAATATGTATTCAAAGATACTTCTCAATAGATAATTTTGGTCATAAAAACATACTTATATGTTATTAGTACCTTATTATGACCTTTACATAAAAAATTGGCATATTTTTCCACATATTTTTTAGAACTCCATTGATAAAATTAGTAACACTATCTTTTAAAACATAACCAAGATAGTTATACCATATTCCACTTTAAATCATGTATGATTTCTAACATTAACATCTAAATCCACTTTAGGGAATAATATATGGGTAAAAAGAGGTTATTACTTGAATATGATGAGTCATATTATGGACTCATTAATATTATTATCACAAGCATGTTTAAT
>JARHVA010004082.1:122500-187500 GCA_037957365.1 Torreya grandis | reverse complement strand
ATATCTAGGAGTCTTACAATTTAATTTAGATATAAGAGGATTTCATATCCAACATAAATATATAATATCAAAAAACATTTAAAAAACCATAATAATAGCATGGTACCCATAAACACATTTACAACATATAAGTATCTCCAAAAGAGAATAATAATGTGAAGATTCCTCCCTCTTATTCTACCATATTTTAGCCATAGGAAATCATTAACATAGTTTACCATGCAAAAATAACATGTAGGATGGCAAAGGAACTAGGTGTGAATTAGAACCATGTATAAGGGTATAGGAAACTAATTTCACTAGGCACTATCACTATGTAAAATATAAAAATAAGGAAATTAAATTCAAACCAATAGCGCAACCTAACAATGTCAAATTTAAAAAATAAAAATATTTTAACAAAAACAAGTAAAATAGGAGGGATTATTCATCTCTATAGACAAAGTGAGAAAAAACAACATGATGGCCATAGACACAACTATGGAAAGCAATGGTAAAAATAGAGTATGATAAGTAGCCATAAAAAATATTAAAAACAAGTAAAAACATAAGGGATAAGCTTCTCATTTCAATGTAGATAACATAAAATGAAAACACAAGGGTATATGAAAGTATACCTTAGTTCACTTTTGGGATGCGCACAAAAACTCCGCAAGTACAATGTTAAGTTTTCCTTATCACCAAGTTTACTTCCTTATTTACTCCTCTTCCCCTTTATTCTCTAGATCTCCTCCAATTTAATATTATATTCATGTTCTCAAATAGGATAGGAATTCTCTTCTAAATGCCAATAGGAAGGTGACATGTGTCCCTTCCCATCCCTTGGCCCAAGGTCAATAAATCTCCCCTAGAAATAACTTCACTTATAAGCCCATGTGAGAAAGCAAGTAAGTCTATCCCTAATTAATGATCCCAATATCCCATGTCATTAATGGCACATGGATTGGACCTTTGGCTTCATACAAACTAAAAAAAAGGTCTCAATCTATCATAGAGTCAACAACAGACTCAAATGTACCTCTAATCATTTATATAAGATTGAAAATCCACTTGTAAAGTTGGCTTAATGTGTCCATACGAGTTTTTTGTCAATATGGACACTTATGTGGCTTAAAATTACACTTTATTAATTAAATAAAAATTAAAATATACTCCTAAGGTTTAGAAGAAGATGTATGAATAGTATCCAAGGGGTTTAATAATTGTAAGAGGGTTAATGAATTCTACAACTTTTAACTAGGTCCACATATGACATAAGGAATTGTTTGAATCATGGAAGGGTGAATTAAACATGTTACCACTTTATCAATGATGTTCTTAAGGATGACATAGTCCCATTTCCTTTGTTGGCCTCCCCTTTCACCTATAAAAATATATTTACATAGAATGTCCTAGCCTAGATAGTGGAAGTAGTTGAAAGACAAATAATATAAGTAATTTTAATCATATAAAATGCATATGAGCATATTAAAATAACAAATTATCAATAATTAACTTGATAAAATACATATGCATGACATTGACATAATAATGAATAGAATAATCATGTAATCTAAGCATATAAATGTTCTTAAGAAAATAAGCATCATCACATAATAGATAAAATATTTGTGTTAGACATAAGGTACCAATAACATCTCATGTCTAAATAATAAATAAATCACTTTTTAATAAGATGTGTGTATAACACAAAATGTCTAAAAGTAAGAAGTATGAAAATAGGGGTCTCACACACTGTCTTACCATGTCTAAAGTGATTAAGTAGAGTTAAATCAACATAGAAAATAATTTTTATCCTTACCTCCATAATAATGTATTTGATGATAAAAATACTAACCTCACTCCATTGACCCAATAAGGATGTTATGAGGATGTCATCCTGAAATTATTTTATTTTTTAAATTTTCCCCTAAGGAAAGTTTTGATATCATCATCCTCATTTCTTCTATCCTTGAAAAACTTTCTACTAATAGCAAATACCCACCACTCTTGAAATATTATATAAACCCAATATATATATATATATATATATATATATATATAATTTATTCTATTCTCTATTAATGTATTTTATATAAGCTATGATTAGCCTACATGAAATAAAATGGATCCCACTCTGATTTAAAAATTCAAAACTGAAAGATCATATTATTTTAATAATATATAAAAGTATCTAGATCAAATCAAGAGAAGGATGATTATGTAAGGAAGAACATGAATCATAGGAAAAATTTTAGATTATTTTCTAAGCCACTAAAAATAAAAAATAAGATACACAATGAAAAAAATAATAAATCTCATTCAGTTATTATAGCGAGAAGATGAAAATTGATGTGAGAAAAATATAAATGATATTTTTAGTGCATTAAATTATGTAAATGATGTGTCACTCTGATATTTTAATTCATCATTAAAAATAAATAAAGTATAATGGTTTAAATTATTGGATTCTTAGTCAATATCAATTTAGGATCAACTTGGTGAGAAACTACATAATCAATTCAAAGAAATGGTTGAGGATTTAACTTTAGTTTAACATCTAAATATGATCAAGAGGAATACCATATATCATGTGTTAGATTTCAATTTTAGATTAAATAACATGAAAAAAGATACTTATATAGGTCCATCATCCACTATACATGGCTTAATTTTATTATTTAAAATCTTCCAATTCTGATATTTCATTAATGATACAATTTCCATGCTAGACAACCCTATCAAAAACTTGTTAATTAATTTTAATAGTTTAAAGTAAACTTATACATGTAGGCATGTTGTCCCTTATACTTATAGTACCCTTTAACCATGATTTTCATGTTTTCTCCATCATTCCTCAATGATTTTCCTTTCAATGCATAAATCTATCCAAAACTTCCCATGATCAATCCATGCTTGAGATAATAAACTTGGTCACACAAGTTTCTAGTTATTTTTTTTAGATTTGATGACCCAAATATACATCCAAAAGGCCAAAAATTAGGTAGTTCTCAAAATTACTTCAATAACTTATTCCCATCCCCAAAAAATACAATATTATTTAATATGGAGGTTGATAAATTATCAGAGGATAAATGTTTTTTTTCTTGTTATGATGATGTGGGAGAACTAAGTGATAAAATAAAGAATAAAAAACCTAATATTTATATTGATCATACATAAATTGAAATAAACTAGTTGAAGATAAAAAAAATTTAGTTAGTCATTACTAAATAGAATGATGATGATGAAGAATTGACACCTATTTAAGAACTAAAATGCCAAAAAATACTTGACAAACACTTAGAAACTAAAAGATAATGGGACATTCTCTATTTTATGTAAGGATACATAATCCTTGATAGGGAAAATATTTTTATCTCTCCTAAACAAGAGTAACCAATGAATATATTCTCTTCTTGACATAAAGGAGAGTATGTTATTTTCCTTTAGAAGAAACATATTGATTCAAAGCCTACTATCATAATAAATGATTAATAAAATTATTAACCAAGTTGGAGCATCACATAAAAACCTAATTTGTGTAATAGTTGTATATAGATTTTTATTGAGAACTAAAGGGGTGCCCTATTGAATTCCAAATCTTATTGGAAACTAGAAGAAAGAAGAAACCACCATTCATGCTCATATTTGAACATGAGGAGGATACAAAATTTATAAAATATAAACCAAAAAAGCCATTTGATTCAAATTAGAAGCGGATATGAAGTATGGAGTGATTATAAGTAAGAGGATAATATTTCAAATAAGAGTGAATCCAAAATTCATAATTTTTCATCCTCTCACTCATTCATTCCTTGGAATTTTTCACTATTGTTGATAAATTAATTTCATAGATCAATATAGTAATAAAAAGAAGCTACTTTTCTATTCCAATTACAATTTGTTTTAGTTACACCCATGATTAGTTAGATTGATATATCAAAAAATTTACATAATAGGATGCATATTACATCACCTATAGAGTTTGATTAGAGTAGTGTATATGTATGTATGTATGTATGTATGTATATATATATATATATATATATATATATATATATATATATATATTTAAATGGCCTAGGAAGGAATTTAGAAGATAAATTTTCTAGGAAGAAGATTAAGAATGTTTATTTTATAATTAAAACATTGAGCCATTTTTTTTTCTAACACAATTATAAATGTCTAGTTTATGGATACAAAATTGGAATATCATTATTATGAAAGTCTATCTTTTTATACAAGCCTACATTAAACATGAACATTTTTAAAAATTGATTGAATTTGAAGATGTCCCAAGTCTCAAATTAAAATTATCATCTTCAAATCCAAAATTGAAGCAATAATATGTTATATTTTCATATCAAAAAAGCTAAAAATAATAAATATTTTAATATTTTTGGACAATTGGCTTCAAATGCAGAGTTATACCAAATAATGGATATTGAGGAATTTTAAAAATTCCACATATTTTACAAATAACATTGGCAAAAAATTTAAATATTTGATTGAGAAAGATACATTAAATAATCATACAAGTATATTTTTAGAGTAGTGACAAAAATTATGAGTGATAATTTAATGATAAATATGGTCATTCTCATGGAAACAATGGCTTTAAATGGACAATTAATGTTATTTAAGAAGATTAGATTTCATCAATCTATTGATATTCCTTAGATCTACTGGCATGAGACTTTTTTTTATAATAATTTTTATGTCATCTAATATAAATATTTCAAATATTTGAATTGGAAAAGGAGTATCTCAATTCATAGATCTCCTAAAAGTTTTATTAAAATATAAAATACTTAAAATAAATTAGTGGGACATGATTTAAAAAATTAGAGGATATATTGTGGTTGTGAGATAAATATAATAATGGACACATGGAAGGAATGAGTTTTTTTAGTGAATTAATGATTGTCTACATTTTTTACATATATAATAAAAGGAACAACACCATTGGCTAGAAAATATAAGTTAGAGCCAAAAAAAATTCATTTTTAATATTTTCATGGAAAAATATATTCCAAAATAAAAATATTGAGCCCTTAATGTCTTTGATTTGATTGAGATCCAATGGTGTGATATGACTAGTAAAATATAGAAGGATAGTATAATTTTTATTGAAAATTCAAAATGATGTTATTTTCTAAAATCCACTCTCTTTTAGATTAACATCTATCAAGTTAAATCTCCAACAATTAGAATTTATTTTAATAAAATGATTAAAATTATAAAATATTTAAATAAATGAACCTACTTGTCTATTTCAAAATTCAAAATCTCCATCCATATGTCAAATTAAAAGTAACATTTCTATCAATTATTCTTGAAAATCTTAGAGCATAAAGGTAAAGGTGAGAGATAGGATTTCAATTCATTGATATTATTAAGATATAATGATGTGAGATATGTTGGATAAGTCTACTAAAAACACATATTAAAAGGGTATTAGGCCATTATATAAGGATAAATCACACTAATATTTATCCATTTTCTTAATTAGGGTAAATTAAAAATATAACATGAACTGGTAGATTTTATTAAAGGAAATGAATGAACATTAAGTGCCTGAGACATGAAAATTCAAAGCTCAAGATATAGATGAGACTTTAAACTATAAATAACATCAAAATTATGTGAAATTTTAGTGTTTCTAGAGTAGTCCAGTGATGGAAAATGATTCATAAAAATTATTGTTTGATGAATAATCTAGAGGCTACAGATATTGTAACTTGTTCTTGGATAAGGGACATTACAATGGTAATTACCTTTGAGTTTGTTGGGGTTACTATCCATAGAAACTTGATTCTAAATTAAAGAGCCAAAATAAGATTTTTTGGGGAGATTGTGCCCAAAAAATCAACATTTTCTTTACTCTTATTATTAATGGATGTTGAGACTCAAATATTAAAGCTTAACAAGTAATCTATCTCTATGAGCCTCGAAATTATTGATAGATTATTGAACCAAGATCAATTTATTCACAACTCTAATTATCCTTACATAAAATTGTCTATCTTAAGCTTCAAATACTTATCTAACTTAAATGGTTCTATTTAAACTATTAAATTTAAATAATGGGATTATCCCGCTATATAAATAATCAATTTCATGTATTTAAGGTATAAGTTATGAGCGTATTTGAAATCCAAAATCCTTCTTATATTCCAAAATAAATCCCAAAATTATATTCAAAGCTAGTTTATGGTATATTGAATCATTTTATAAAATTTAGGAGAAATCTATGTGAAAGAAAATGGAACCTACCATGATTTTAAAAAAAAAATCCTCTTATTTTAATAATATATAAAATTAGTTAAGATAAATCAAAATCAGGTTGAATATGTAAGGAACATCATGATAAAATTATTAGAACATTTCTTGAGCCACTATTAATAAAAAAAGAAGCTATATAAGGGTAAAATTTATAAATTTAATTCCATTGTGGTAGTGGGAATTTAAAAATTGATGTGTCTTACCTCTTTTTCTCTTATTTCTTCTTATTGATTTATTATTTTTGGGGTAATCAGTGTTTAATTCCTAAATAATAAAAGGGTCTGAGTAGGATGAATCATTAAATAACATTCCTAATTATAGCTACTTATTTTTGAAATTAGATTGTTATTTGAACTTTCTAAAAATAGTAAGAGTGTAAGGAGAAATGTAACTTAGCTTATTCTAGACTATTTTGATTGAGATAGGGTCTAGAAATTTGCATGTAAGATTGGGACACTATCAAAAATAGGTTATTGAAATTCATTTTTTGACTGGATAGGAGAACCAGAACTAGACACCCTAGTCTATAACATTGTAGTCCTCCCCTAATGTTGTTATCTTCACGATCTAATTTCCTAGGTTTTGTTCACTTGCTCAGTGTGATCCTGTGTACCAAATTTTAGGCATTTTCTATTGACAAAGCTCCCTATAGAGTTGGTTCTTAATGTGATTGTATCTTTTATACAATTGAAATAAAATTTGGAAAATGGAGAAAAGGGGTTAGTATGTGTAAGATCAA
The DNA here is from genome assembly GCA_037957365.1 of Torreya grandis. Lineage (NCBI taxonomy): Eukaryota > Viridiplantae > Streptophyta > Pinopsida > Cupressales > Taxaceae > Torreya > Torreya grandis. Next base: position 180,494 of record JARHVA010004082.1, on the reverse strand, counting down.
CTAGATGTGCTTCACACCCTGTGTGTGGGCATGCTACGTACATACCAATACTCTAAGGAGGGATCTATCCATATGTAATTCTCCATTTAAGAGTGATTTTTGCAATTGTGAATTTAAATGTAAGAAATTATTAAAATAGGTAATATTGAAATGACTAGGGACTGGTGTAAGGTCTTGAATTGGTTTGAAAGTGTATAGGTTGGTTGTATGTAGAGAATAAGGAAGATTGCTTGAGTGGTCTTGCTTGTATTCTTACTTGCTTGAGTGATATTCTCCAACCCTTTCTAAATGATATTTGAATGGTATTTTATAGAGATATATTCATCATGGGTTGGATGAAACTAAACTAAGCTAACATGATAAATAAGAGGAATCATGGAAAAACTATAAATTGGGCTCAAAATATGATTGGATAAGAGTGATAAAAAGGGACACCCTAGGGTTTAATGATATTGTCCAACTTTTGTGATATTTTCTTAGGTAGATGAGACCTAGGGGGATGGATTAGTCATGAAAATAGGGTCCTAAATCAGTTGGGATCAAGTCTAGAAGGCCATGCATGACTATAAATGAGTGAAAATAAGCCTAAGAGGGTCATGAGAGAAAACAAGAGGGAACTAAGGATTGGGTATCATTATCCCTACTCAAGTTACAAATTTTTTCATTTTATATGACTACATTTGCCCCACTTTATTCTATTGATGTATCAAAATGAAATACTATGATAAATGAAAATAAAAAAACATACCTTAACTTAACTAAAAAGGTGAAGCCCAAGAAGCTTGTATGATGTTGAGTAAAGCTAGATAGTGCATAAAGAGTATGTTGTGTAAGTGTGAATATATGAAAGGAAAAAAAGAGCAGATCAATTATTATTATATGTGATATAAAATAAGAATGTACAAATTTGGATAAGAGATAGAGAAAGGAAAAGAAAGGAACAAATACACTTCATTAGGTAAGTGAACCAATACAAAACTTATTGTGATACTAGGTAATGTTGAGTAATGTTGGATGTGTTGGATGATGTTGTACCAAAATCTATATCATGAATGGAGCTAAGTTCTTAATTACCTTAAAAGTGGATCAAGAATGCAAAGGTTAGCCCATTGTCTACATCATCACATACTAAGTGAAGCTAGATGATCATGTGTGTGATAATAAATGTTTGGAATATGTGTCCAATCCCTCTAAATAGGTGGCTCAAGAATGAAAATGTTAGCCCTTTGTCTCCATCATTGCCCCATAAAGTAATACTATAAATTGATATTGGTATGAATAAGTATGTCATATGATATGGATACTGAAGCCCTTGAATGTTCTTGAAATTTTATAATGTGGTGTGCTTAGCTGAATGTGTGGTAGAAACTAGGCCAATGTTATCCAAATCAAAAAAGATGGAGATTAGTCTTATATGAAAGCCACTCCAAAACTAAAAATTTGGCTTATGTGGAAGCCACTCAAGAACTTGGGTACTCAAGAATGTGGAGGTTAGGCTTGTATGAAAGCCACTCTAAAATGATGCCAATAAATTATAGATGGAATAAGGCACACAAATACCGAGAATCTCTAGGTAATGTTGAAAACTATAAGAAAAGAAGTAAAAGTGTTGTGCAATATACCCCCAATCACTGGTGTCTGAAACATGGATTCTGATTTGAAAGTTATACCAACTGTCATATCTAAAACTAGAAGTGAGAATGAATCATGCCACATATGATTCCCCCTATGTATATATTCTCTAATAAAACTATACTAAAAACTAATGATCTAAATTGGTTTGATTATGTAAAATTGTAGCTGAACCTACCTTTTTATGTGCTTCTAGAAAACCTATTTTTTTCTAATGTTTAGATAGGAGCATCAAAACTAGACACCATAATTTTTAGTGTTGTAGTCCAGCCTTAGTGCTATTGTCCTAGGCTAAAATTGATCACTATTCTAGAATCTTGACTATCTACCTAGTCTATTTTGAGTGGTTTGATGCCTAGTTGTTGTTTTGGTTATTCTAAAACTAGAATTTTTTTTATTGATAGAAGCTCTAATCTCTATAGCAAAACTCCTATTTTTCCCCCCTCTTATGAGGGTAGGAATATGTACCCCATAGTGACTAACCTTAGAATAATAATCCCTACAACTATGTGAATTTGGAAATATACATGATATAGCAATGATAATCAACAAGATATATCAAGATATAACACAGTTTGATTTGAGAAATTGTTAGATCAACAGGGGTATGCCTAGATAGATATAACAATGTAGTAACATTTACAATGTATTGAACTATAACTAAAAGTGTTATTTGTTAGTTTTATTAGTTTTTATCTGGAGGGATGGACCATGATGTCCATCATGACATCTAAAAAAATAGGTAAAATGCATGATATGAATCATGCCATTGTAAGTAATTGAAAGTACTCAATAAATAAGCACACAAATCAAGAAGCAAGATGCATACAAGGGTGGCCTAGGTTCCAAGTAAACAAGGTACATGGGCGCATGTCACTCAAACTAAAAAACAAGCATACAAGGTAAGTTGAAATTCCATACACACATATAATTGAAATAAGCAAGGTTGGCATGGAAGCCATAATCACATAGAAGAGTACAGGTGAAGGACATTATCAAATTTCCTATGGCACACACATGATTATAAGAGAATGGCATGGGAAAATTTTCTAAGGCACATACAAGAGACAAGCAGGAAATAGAAATGCAATCCAACTAGCTATGCTAAGAAAGAAGATAAATCATGAAATAACTAGAAAGATAGAATCACATCTAACTAATCAAAGAAAGAGTGAAAGTATGCAAGACATGCTTAGTACAAGACTAAGTATATGATAAGAGATACACAAGTTATAGATACTAGTGAAATGTTGATATACTAATCTATGTAATCAAGTAAGTAATGTACATCAACATGATAACTTAGAGTGTGTAGTGTAGGAATGACATAACCTAGACAGTGTAGTGATGTGGAAGATGAACCCAATGGGTATGTATATTAAAGTGTGTCTCAAATTTAGATGTAGGATGCCCCCTTAATGGCCAGATTGAATAAATCAAACATCTAGATATCACTACACACACTCAAGGAAGATCAAGCGAATCATGGTAATGTAGATAAATTGACACACAATAGCATGAAAAAAAAAATGTAAGTCCTAGCATAGTAGTAGAAATGTAAAGCATGGATGATGCATATAATAAAAATGTTTGTGTTGTTTTGACATTTTTGAATGTTTTTTATATTCTTAATATAAGATATGTACAATCAATCACATGAAGAATATGTAAAAGAAATTTGAGAAGTAACTATGTATAAGTAAGAAAAATAAACTATGTACAAGAAAAACTAAGAAGAAATGATACTAGCCGATGAGTCACATGGGAGACTCCCTATAATGGTGTCCTATATCTAAAAAAGGAATCATGCATGATTGTGAAGAATGATGTAATCGATGTGAATATGATTTTGAATATTTAGATTCATTATTGGTATATTGGAAATCATAGTAACTTGTATTATTCCACTCATGATTATCATTTTAATTTTGAGCCAATTGAATGTTGTTGTTGACTTTTGTTATATATGGATATTTTATTTTGATGAACTATGTTTTTGAATGATTTTCTATATAATTTTAAATAAATCCCAAACCTTGGTGACAAACATTATCAATTGATAAAATAAGAGTAGTGATGCCTTGAGCATACATTCCCAACCCTTGACCTTGATAATCAAACTATTGTAGATATTTTTTTAACAAATCCATACGAATTTGAAATTTGAGACTCATTTTGGAGAGGTATATTTACAAAAAAAAATTCTTTACCTATGCTTTTGGTATTTTTTATTTCTCTAATTTTACTTTTTGATCCTTTTGTTGTTCTAAGTTATGCTTTGGTAACCACTTTTGTACTATTTCTAATTTTTACCATTTGTGAATGTGTTCCTATGACATCGTGGAGTGCTTGATATATTCACCTTCTATAGTTTCCTCATGAGAAATTATCTATTCTATATGTTGTTTCTATTCTAAACATGAATCTATGTGATGCCCATGTATTCTATGATATGTACAATAATATCTGGATATTCTCACTAGATGTACAAGAGGTAGTTTGATCAAATTAAATTTAATAATTTCCCTTAGAACCTCACTTGAACTCTTATTTGATCATTGAATGCCTTTCAAATCACTAGTTATAGAGTTACTTTGTTGTGATTTCTTGTTTTGATATGTAACATTACTTGCAACTAATTGACTGGGTGAAGGTGCATATACATGATTGATGCTAAGGTACCTTTAAGGATTTTATATTATAATTTAATTTTCTAATTTTGTGATCTTATCATGTAATAGTTATTTATATATTTGTAAATTTGAAATTAACTTACTCATACTGGTGATTTGATCCCTTAGAGCCTTAAAATTGCAAGCCTTAGTTGTTTCTAATTGAACATATAAGCAAATATGTTGAAGATGATTTGAAGAAGCTATAGACTGAATGTATGCATTAGGAAAAATAGTTTAGGTTGCCTCAATTTTTATATGGGTGATATCATGGATTTGGTTAGATGTAAAATAGATGTCATCCTATTGGGGGAGAGGAGGAGAAGGAAATTATTTCTTGTGCATAAGATATGACATTGAAACTTGACATGTGGTTTTTAGCTTATGCAATGGATCCTCTAGGTAGAAACCATGTATGTGGGATAAAATACATGTAATTGGAGTTATAATATGTATAACAATATGTTTATAAAAATCATTCCACATGAGATATATCAAGGAAGGGAAAGAGAGCATGTATTTATTCATTGATGCATAAAGAAATTTGACATGTTTTATGCCATTTCTAATGTGTTTAGCATGATAAACTTGAAAAAAATTCCATATGAGAGATAGAGATCTAGGGATGGAAAACATGAATTTGTGCATGAATGCATAAATTTCTTGGCATGAATCATAACATTTATAATAGGTTTAGCATGATAAGCTTGACAAATTTTCCACATGAGTGATAGAAAGTAAAGGATAGAGATCATGAATTTTTGCATAAAGGCATACAAGCTTTTGACATGTAACATAACATTTTGAATGTATTTAGAAACATAGTTGGTAATTATTTTGTATGAGTAAAAGAGAATATGCAAAAGGAATTTTGATGTTTTGTGCATTTTTGTAAATGAGTTTTGTAATGTCATCCCATATAATGAAACATAAGCATGAAATGCAAAGGATGAACCTTTGTATTAACATATGATAGACTTCATCATTCATGTACATGATAGGGTCCATTATGGTTTCCTTGTTATTTAAAAGAAATATAAGAGAATTTTGTACATAATTAAGAATTATTTTTGAAATTTTATTATGAATTTAAGGTGATACCTCAAGAAGCAAATAGGTGGTAGTATATGCAACTAGGGAATTAATAGTGATAGTTTTGCAAAATACTATGAATTTTTGAAATTGAAATTGAATTTCTGAGTTTAATATGTAACTAAAAATTTGGAAAATTAGTGGAAACTTTTTGATTGAATAAGAACTAGTATGTGTAACTAGGATTTTGGGAATTTTTTTTTTGTGAAATTACTATTGAATTTGAAAATTTTAAGTGATTTTTTTATTTTAATATGAAACTAAAAGTTAAAAAAAAATTGGAAATTTATTGGAAAATTACTAGGAGCTAGTTGATGTAACTAGGGTTTGAAATAAAATTATTTTTTTAAATTAATATTGAATTTATTAATTTGAATTAAATTTCTGATTTTATATATGCAAGTAAAAAATTAGGAAATTATTATATTAATGCTAGAAAATTACTGGGACCTAGTGTATGTAACTAGGGTTTGAAATACATTTATTTTAAAATTTACTAAAACATTTTAAAATTTGAGAGGAATTTATGATTTTAATATTCAATAATAAAATCAAAAACTAATGTGAAAAATTAGTTGGGAATTTACCCTAGGGGTTTTAGGGGTTTTATGCAAAATTTGAAGTCAAGTTCACCAAATGATTTATTATGAGGAAATTAGTGTTTAATTCCTAAATATTAAAAGGGCCTAAGTAGTATAAATTAGTAAATACTATTCATAATTATATCTACTATTTTATGAAATTATATTATGATTTTACCTTTCTAAATATAGTAAGAGATTAAGGAGAAATGTAACTTTCTTAGTTTGGACTATTTCGACTAAGATAGGGTCTAGAAATTTGCATGCAAGACTACAACACTATCAATAATAGGTTACTAAAATTCATTTTCTGATTAGATAGGAGTGCTAAAATTAGACACCCTAGGCTCTAGTGCTATAGTCCTCCCCTGATGATACTATCCCCAGGATCTAATCTTTTTGGGTTTTGTTCACCTACTTAGTGTAAGCATGTGTACCAAATTTTAGGTCTTTTCTATGGAAAAATATCCCTGTAGAGTTGATTCTTCATGTAATTTTATCTTTTATGAAATTGAAATAAACTTTGGCTAATGGGAAAAAGAGGTTAGTGTGTATAAGATGCACTGGATGTGCTTCACACCCCCTGTGTGGGCATGCTTCCTACATACCAATACACCAAAGAGGGATCAAGCCATATGTAGTTCTCCTTTTAAGGGTGTTTTATGCAATAGTGAATTGAAATGTAATAAATTCTAAAACTAGGTAAGTTTAAGATGACCAAGGACTGGTGTAAGGTCTTGAATTGGCTTGAAAGTGTATAGGTTAGTTATATGTAGAGAATAGGGAAGATTGCTTGAGTGGTACTTATTTTATTCTTTCTTACATAAATTATATTTCAAACCCCTTTCAAATGATATTTCAAGTGGAATTTTATATAGATTTATTGGTTATGGGTTAGATGAAACTAGACTAGGCCGACATAATAAACAAGAGGAATTAGGGAAAAATTATAGACTAGGCTCAAAATGTGATTAGATAAGAGCATTTAAAAGGGAACACCTTATGGTATAACACTACTATCCAACTTTGGTGCTATTTTCATAAGTAGATGAGACTTGGGGGGTGGATTAGTCATGAAGAGAGGGTCCTAGTTTACCCGAGGTTAAGTTTGGAAGGCCATAGATGATTGGGTATCATTTAAAATAAGCCTAATAGGGTTGTGAGAGCAAGTAAGAGGTACCTAAGGTTTGGGTGTCATTATCCATGCTCAAGTTATTTTTTTTTAATTTTATATGAATACACTTCTATATAGTGTATTTTTCTCATTTGAGTAAACAATAGATCTTGTTAAATTTCTATCTCCATTGAATTATTAAAATTATATTTGAGCCCCTATTATTTTTTATATGTATCAATATCCTAATCCTTCACTCGAATGAATTTTGATTATGCATAATTCTTACAAATGATAAAGTTATGGCTCTTGTTGTCTACCCCTTGGTTTTAATCTTGCTACTATAATTCAATCATATGGATTCTACCTTGCCTACTACATATTGTTATCTTTATTATGTCCATTTACATTCTTGAATACTAATAATATTGTGTTCGCATAAATAGGGGATATTACCATTTATTTATCATGGATCACCACTTTAATTTTATGAATATTTTTAACTCTTTCCCCATCAAAATTTCCCTTTTATAAATTATTTTATGTATATTAAAAATAGATTAATAAGCATAACTATATGGGTCTAAAGGTTGTTTTTCAATATTATTTTCACATTAGTAGAGAATCCCATGTTATGGATTATATTGAGGCAAATTTCAATTGGAAAAATTACACCATTAACACTTTAGATCAATATGGATGCCAAACCTTTCATAATTTAAGTCTTATACATATGAGGGTAAAAGGTTAGAAATAAATGTTAATCCTTTTTGAATAGATAAATAGTTTTTAATTGTAATATTGGTATAAACAACTATTACAATCATAGAATATTCAATAGAATTTTCAGAGAAATAACTTTAGGTGGCTCAATGGAAGCCTTCCACACCGACTTAAAGATAGTGATAGTTTCCTTAGGAGGATCCTCAATAGGAATAAGATGGGAGGATTATATATTTGTTTTTAATTTAACTAATAATATGATAACACACTTGAATTCTTCCTAAGGTTAAATTTGTGAACATCAAACAAGTTGGGTTCACCCTAGGAAAAATAGACTCTTTTACACTATAATAATTTGATCCCATAAACTAGCATAAAAAGGATTTCCTTTGTATTATTTATCCAAGGAATTCATAATATCTTGTTGTAACTATTATGTTCATCAATTATATAAAATTTATTGGGAACAATCTTACGCTTTAGGGTAAAGATAACATAATATTCTTAATGGGAGTTTACTTATGGATATTATAGCCTATGAGAGTTTTATATATGAAAATGCAATTTTTTTGATTATAACACATATTTTTTAAGGAAATAAAAATTTAAAAATAATCAAAGTTATCCCATCATCAATAATTTATCTTTAAACATAAAGACATTGAGAGTGGGATCTCCCCTCTGACACATCCTAGCATTTAAGGGAAATTTACACATATCAAAGAATAATATTATTTCCATATCTATATCTATATATATATATATATATATATATATATATATATATATATATATATATATATATATATATATATATATGTTTAGGATGATTTAAAAAAAAAAAAAAAAATTAACCTCATGAAGGTGGATGAAAAAGGAAATATATCCAAGTCCCATGGATTATAATAAAGAAAACTAGTAAACAAGATCATTTCTTAACAAGCCAATAAAATAAATGTGAGTCAAATGCTTTAATATGATCCAAAACTAGATAATAATTTATAATGGGATTATAATCCCATTTATCACCATAATTTTTATAATCTTTAATTTTTAGTATAAATAATAGGTTATCCTTGAATATCATAGATTTCTAGGACTTTAATTTCCTACCTAGTAAACAAATACCCATAAAAATTGATTAAATTGGGTGTTATTAGACCAATATAAATAAAATCATGTATTTATTATTTTATCTAATGTTTAGGGAAAAATAAACAAAGCTTTGCCCACTTATACATTTTTGAGATTATAGAAAACAATAATGACAATACCTAAAATCAAGCTCAGTTATATGTAATATAAAATATGGGTATAGAAAAAGTTAAATTAATGGAGTTATCGCTAGTATTTGAATTATAAAATAAATATTTATCATGTTGTTATCACTCATATTTAAAATATTATTATCCCATGATAAAATAAATAGGATTTTCTCTTCTAGATGTCAACACTGCTCTCAATGATGAGGATTTATCAAAAGTTTATTTTATTTCTAGATTGTGGGTATCTAATTATTTAATAATATTCAAATTCCTTTGATTTACCTGATAAGACTATCTAATATATCAAATTCACCAAGAATTATAATCTTTGTTCATATTTTTTATTTAATATTCCCAAAAATAATATCAAACTTTAGAAAACCTCACAAGTCAGTACCATCTTCATATTCTTCATATAGATGATAAAAATAATCTAATTGTCTATAAAGTAAAAAATAATAAGGTGGGTCAAGGTGTTTTTTTTTGAAATTATGATGAGGATTTATCAAAACACTTTATTTAACCAACCATGCAAATAATTTTTTTTTTTTGGATTTATGTATGTATTCTTATATGTATTTAAAATGAATATTAACCATGAATAAATTAAACTATAAGAAAGATTTTTTTTTCCTTAAATTGTGGAAATATAGTTTACAATTTGAGTTACAGTGAAATATATATGCATCTAAGAAAAAAACACTAGTTTTGAGGTCTATGGTATGATGACTCACTGACATTTTTGGAGTGATATATTTGAGGAGTATAGTTGAGTGGATATGTATTTTAATGTGTTAGGCACTATGCTTGCATGGTTTAATTTCACCCCTTTTTATTTTAATGTATAAAGCCAAATTTTATCCAAAACTTTGAACAAAATATTCTTATCTTCTAAGAAATTTAACACTCTCAAATAAAATTCTTCTTACTAAAGTAGTAATCTATGGTGGATTCAATGGTGCATGAGGGTTGTGATTCAAATTAAAAACAATTTGCCTACCTATCATTAAATTACAATTATATGTTAAGATTTTATACTAAAGTGGCAATTATTAATGGTTATTTGATTAAGCCTTGATTGATGATTTTTCATTTATTGAAGTAAAAAAAAATTGATATTCTTAAAGTATTTTTTAGGACTTTCATTCCACCTAATGTATTAGGGAATTGAATTTAGTTTCATATATAACTTTTATTTATAAGGATTTGAACTTTAGTAATTGATGTGACAACACATTTCACCATTTTAAATAATTTTTTTGTTGTTCAAACTAATTTTCTAGGTTTTAAATATTGTTTCTAGATTAGTGTGAAAAATTACGTTAACAAATGATGTGTATTGGGAGTGTGTATTATATGCTTGAAAATATAATATATTCAAAATTCACCATGGACCCCACAGTTGAATTTAATATTGGTGGTGTGGGTGGGTACACCATTTTCACCCCATTCAATTTTTGAAAATTATTCATCAAACCATGGTAAATTAAAATTAATGCAATAATCGTATACATGAAATCTCTTCCTTGATCCTATAGATTCTTTTATTGATAAATTCTTATTATAGTGTGATAACATGGGTCAAGTTTTATGAAATTTGTCTCTATTTTTCTCCTCCATAGATGGACATAAAAATATGTAAGTGATATGCTATAGTATGAACTTTCTAGATTTGCCCCTACTGTAAAATTTAAAGCTTCTACATTTAGAAGGAACTAAATAGATGTACATGCTTATTTTAATTTCCAATTTATCATGAGATACCCCCTATTTTTTTCTAATTTTTTTCATAAATTCTTACACTTGAATGGAATTTACAAGATGTTGATTTTCATTTCTTTTATATATTTATGGAACTTTTGACACTTTGATGGGCCAACTAGGATATTCATTAGGATATTCGATTTCAATACACCATTATGCAATAGTTAAAATTATTCTTATATAGTTATGCTTCATTTCATATCAATCCATATAAATAATGCATTCATAATAACATCATATGCAAAAAATTTGGGTAGAATATATATTTATGTTGATTTCTAAAAAATAAATCATGACTACTCAACCTACTCCAATTATTTTTTGCAATGGGTTCTCCATATCTATCCAGTTATTTTATACCACACTCTACTAAAAATGTCACAACAATCATAATCCATGGGTTTAGAAACTATTTTTATTTTATCAAATCTCAATAAAAATGTTTAAATCCATGTTTACAACTAAAAAATCATGGAAATAATTCCATAAGTAACGAGGGAATATTATTTTATTTCCAATCTCTTAGATTACTCATTAACAAATTCATTCAATGATAATTGAAGAAAGTAACCTCATAAATACATTTAATACCCCATAATAATTTACTAAACATTCAAGTTCCTTACTTTAATTTACCTACCATGAAAGGATTTGTAAAATTTTGACTTATACCTTCATGGAGTCATTGGTATGAATATTGTTTTCTTATCTAGATAACTCTATCTGAAGTAAAACATAAAAATATGGTTATAAAGTAAACAATTTTATAATAATACATGAAACTAATGGTCTCTTCAAAATCTCAACTTACATGTATGGTATCTAGGTAGTGGCCATGATTCCATATGGATTTATTTTTAAATAAGTAATATATTTCTATTTAATTATTTATAGGTTAAATATAAATATTCTTAATAAATTTAGAAAATAGGTAGTGGTTGTATCCACCAATTCATCAATTAAAAACATTATTATAATTTCATTGAAATATAAATAAGTTATTATTTTAAAAAAAAGTATCTTATATTTTTTTGGACATTACACTTTTCCCCATGTTGAGAAGATGACACTTTGTTATTTTTATTTATCAGTTATTGATACCTTTTTCTAGCATGGATCTTAATAGTTTTATATTATTTTTATTTGCCTATTCTAGCCAATACATGTATCTACAACTTAATTGAAATCCAACTTGTGGTTAATTGTTATAGAGGATAATAGTCAATAATTTGGTATGAGCGAGCATTTATTGAATGTGCATTGGTATATTGTGAATAATTACTTATATTTAGGAATCTCTTAAATATAATTGACATTGGATCTTGTTACGATGTGATACCAAATATCAAACTGAATATATAATTTTTTTTATTTCCCTATGTATCTTATTTAAGTTTGCAATGAAATTGTGATTGGGTTTTAATTGCATATGTATTATTATAAATTATATTATTTATATCCATAAGATATGGTTATGGTATGGTTAGTAGAACTACAAACTTATTATAAAGTGGCATTAAGCTTGGTTTTATTTATATAAACTTTTTGAATGAATATTTCTACATAGATTTTAATTTTCATATGTTTTTAAGTTAACGTTTGGATAAAAAAGTATGCATGGAATTTGTGATAGGATGTTTTATTTTTAAAACATGGTTAATGTACTTTTGGATAATAATGGCAATACTAGGTGAAGTAAATATATTACTTACATTATAAACATCGATGATATGTGGTTCAATGTCATTTAAATTGAGTGTAGCTATTGGGAACATTGAACATATAGTATTTATGTTGTTGAAAATATATGTTATGTGTTTAATTTATATGGAAGATAACTCAAGAAGAGGATACAAAAAATAAATTGAAAGAATACAAAACAAAGGTGATTTCATTTGAAGTAACAAAAAAAACCAACTATTTTTATCTCTTCTACAAAATTAGAATATAGAAAGTTTTATATAAGATACTAAAGAAGTTATGTGGTTATGAGGATTATTGGAAGAACTCAATATGAATGTATCTCACAGTTAGAATCTCATTTGTGATTATCAAATTTGTATATCCATAGTGGAAATTTAAATTCATTATAAAATAATGAAGCATATTGAAGTTTATGTGCATTATATTAGAGAAAATGCCGTCAACAAAAATATTGATCTTAGTTATTGTCTAACAGATGATCAAGTGGTATATATCCTCTCTAAACCTCTATGTAATGTAGTTTTTTTCAAGTTCTAAGAAATTATAGATGTTTTATACTTATATTGATGGGGAGTGTGCATGACAATGTCACCTCCTAATGGTCATGTTATTGATCTTATTCTCTACACTTCTCTATTATAAGAGCATTATTAAAAGTCACTCTATGTGATTTTTATGTGTGTAAAATTAATTTTGTGTGAGTTTAATATTTATGCAATAAACCATTTTATAATGGAGGTCCTTATTTTATAAAATTATCAAAAATCTTATAATCATATCTCCATGATAAATTTTGGGATTTAGTCTATGTATCATGTTATCCTAGGCCATCACTTTTATTTTAAGGATTTTAAATATTTGTATATAAGAAGGTGTTGTTTGCATGAGGAAAGTCTTATAAAAAAATTCAAGTTTTACATGTTATCCTATAATATTACTCTAGTTTATGGATTGTGAAACCTTTTATATAAAAAGGTTTGGCTTGTGTTCCCACTAAAAATCAAGGGGTGGGAGGGGGGGGTGTTAGAGTATTAATATTTATGAGTGGCATATTTTTATACACTTATTGATCCATATAAAATAGCTTGAGGTTATTCAAATTATAAAATAAAAATATTATTTATTAATCATTTTAAAATAAAACTAACATAACCATTAAAGGGTATAATTGGTTACATGTAACAAAGGTATAATTATATATGGGTATAGCTATTCACTTCAATTTATAAAGAGATTTTCCACATTAAGGAATATATCAAAAGATTTGTAACAGAGAAGTGAGAAGAAATAGGAGATACTATATTATATAATAGTTATCTATATAATGTACTATGTTTTTATTTATGGGGTTTTAAACCATTAATAGGTTTTCCCATATTAAACATGTCTAATGTGTTCATACTTTCTTTATACTTCATTAGATTCATTGTTGTGATGCATACTTACATTCATAGTAAAATTAATTGTATGAGAAACATTTGATAGGACCTAAGTTCCCCAAAGCTCTGACACAACTTGTCAGAATTAAGAGCACACATGATTACCTTTGTATAAGAAACTTAAGATTGCAAAAATAACCAGAAGAACAAACAACTATCAATGAGAAAACACAGAATATGAGAGGCAACACACAATTGTATTCAACTCATTACAAAGGAAATTACAATAAAGAGATCACACTCTTCTTCCACCTCTATGAGGCTTCCTCCTCAAGGGCTCCAAGTAATCTTCCCACCTGAGTAATCTTCTCTCATAGGTCACAACTAAAAACTAACACAAGTTGTTGTTCACCTCATTGTACACCTATACAACCGAGTATGAATCGGTACTCCAAGTAGATCTCACCATGATCCTGCTCCTGATGTATTATTGTCACCTTGATCTTGCTCCCCCACTGATCCTCTTCTGACCCTTGCATGCACACATCCCTACAAACCAACTTGATCTTACTTATCACATGTAGATCTCCACCATGATCCTGCAACACCCTGCATATCAAACTTGATCTTACATACATGGGGAATCCTACTTGATTCCACCATGGGAAGAACTCTCCAAGTTCTACTTGGGTTCTACAAGTTCAACACTTAACAATACAGCCCATGAGTCTATTATATAGATCTCATGCATACAATAATTAGACAAGCAGCTCAAAGACTCGAACTGGTCTTCATCATGCAAACTATGCGTTCACTTAACTAACTATTCATCAATAACAGTTCTGACCGCCACAAGTGATCGAGATCAATCCCTACCTTCCTAGAGGTGACCAATTCCAGTTGATATCCTATCGATGCTGGTTGCTTTTGTGCTTCCCCTGACCGACGTCGGTTGTGGCCTGTGGACACTGGTGACTGCATACGCTCAGAAACCTCCTGTTTGCAATAAGGTGAATCTTTTAGCTCCACACCCTAAATTTTTTTATCCTACTAACCTTAAAATTACCAAGTATAATTATTATTATTATTACCCTTTAGGGATCACTTCTCATCATTGGTGGTGCTTTCATGTTCTTGTGTCCAAGTATGTTATACATACTGAAACCATGTGCTTGTTATATTACAATGCAAAATTATTTATGTGTATAGATAATATAAGTATTAAATATTATTATATGAGTGTTATATTGGTATCTATGGTGGTCATCTGGATGGCCTTGATACTACTAAAAAGATTAGCTACATCAAGTTCTTTAAGTCCATGCTCAGTAATTATGCAGTAGGGTTTGTTAGAAAAGATGCCAAATATAAATATATTTTCCATGCCACTTTCATACCATCTCAACATATGCAACCTATTACAATTACTTGTAAATTTTCAACTTATATCCTTTAATTATTAAAAAGCTCACACCTATCTCTTCTAATTCCAATCAGTACATTATCACTATCATTGAGTATTTCAATAAGTGGGTGGAGGTCTTCCCCTTAAATATGGTTCCAAGATATATTATATAAAAGTTCACAAATAATAATTCTAATTTCAAAACCCAATAAGTGTATGAAATATGTGAAAACAATTACATGTATGACCACATTAAATCTTTGTAATACTACATCATGAATTAGTGTTGTAATTTGCTCATCTCTAAAAACAATGACCCTCATTCTATGGTGAGTGTTAAAAATGTTGAATTTTAAAAACCATAAATAAAAAATTAAACACTAAATAAATACTTAAATCCAATTTATTAGAGAATAAATCATCATTGTCACTTTGTAAATTATTTAAATAGGATCATTAAAATATGCAGAAAACTCTAATTCATAACCTTTACTTTAATAAATTGAATAACCTATCAACAAATTACATTATTCTATCTTCATATAAATGGCCCTAATGACATCATAAGCTATAAACAAACATGAATTATAAAAACATTTTAATGATGGAAAATCATGTTGATAAATAATCTTTTTTTATTGTTTATATGTTTCCATTCAATATATATTTTGGAATAAAGTTAACTATGCAAAAATCTTTTACTACATATAGAACTCTCCAACATGCTCCTACTATTAAATCACATGCACTCCTCTATGTTGATCTTGATCTCATTATTTTTTATTATATCTCATTTTTTCATGGACCCATGTACAAAAATTTCACCAATTCATAGTCCTACACAATCCTTTATGCCAAGTGCACTTGAAGTCCCACATCTCACTATAACTTACTCATAGACTGATATATTTACACTTTCATAAGAACTAACATAAACATGTGTCAACCTACTCTGATCACATGGATTTATAAGTGTTACTTCCCAACATTAAATCTATTTGTTATCTAATTAGATAGTTAGTTTCCATGTACTTGGAATCTCAATTATCACCTACCAAATAAGATTAAATGAATAATAATTATGTACTTTGTAACTAAAAAAGTTTAACTAATATTTTATTTCATGAATAAATATGTATCATATGCATCCAACCAATGGTAAGGATGATCCATAGTTGATTCCATACATATTCATAATGCCAGGTAGTATTATATGCATATATATTCTATCATACACAAATTATACATCATTGTATTATTTTCCTTATTCACTCTCATTAAAAATAAGTTACTTTTATGTAATTATAAGACTTAAAATATAGTTGAATTTTGGTTATTTTTTTCATCGAAATATTTCTACACATATTAACTCTACATAACCAGACACATTCTCTCTAATGTATGGTTGTACCCCACACACCTAGTCTTGGGCCCTTATGGTTTAGATCATTAATACTAGAGCATACCTTTTTTATATTATTGTAAACATGAAAGTGTGATGTGATAAATAATGTCTATTAGTAGGTTATACTTCATATTACCTAGAGAAATGCCATAGTAATTTTAAGATGGATAACACCCATAAGAAACCTAAGGTAATATTAGATGTCAAAATTTTCATTTCCAATGAAATTGAGGCATAACACATCAAAAATTTTGTCTAGTTTCATGAGTTGATGTTGTATCTAAATTTGACATCTTCTAAGTCTCCTTTAAATTTTGATCATTAAATATTTCAACAATAAGCCCCATTCAAAATGCAAGTCATTTTTTATATTCCTCTGTTTGAATTCAAAATAAATGACAAATAATTAGATGTCTATATTAGATATCTTGAGGCATACTTCTCAATCAATCACTCATTGATGTAAAGAATTCCACCTTTTTAGTGTTAAAGTTTTCCATTATGGTAGTTCACTAGTAGGATAAATTATATGCACAATGTGTGTAAGTGTGTATTATAATTGAGTCTTATAAGTCCTTTTTTGACACATTTAATAAGTATTACCCCATTCATCACTTTCAATATTAATACATCAAGCTCTAATAGTTTTTATAACATAAGCATCAACTTTCGGAAGAGTAAACCCACACATTCCATGACTACTCTGTACCCCTGTTGACTAGCTTGAGTGAATAACAAAGGTGATGAAATAAATCAATATAATATCAACCTATATTAATTTAAATATGGAATTATTAACTTATGACACTCTAGCATAAGTGATGAGTCCAGAATATGACTCATTATTACTATCAATTTTCTTCATTTCCTTCCATTACATCTTCTTTTGATTAAAAAATGAAATGATCATAGGCTTGTATCTAATCCTAGTGTAGTAAATAGATTATTTATCTTATTTAATGTAAATAAATTTTAAGTTACTAATTCTATAATTTAATTGTAACTCTTTGCATGCTTAGTCTCTCAACTTTGTGTATATAAAAATGATACAATAGTCTATAAGTAATAAGGACCTTTGTGATGATCTTCTAAAGCAACATATATAAAATATATTGACATTTGGAAAGATATGAACTCATTGGACACACTTCTAGATCATTCAAGTCTTATTCAAACTTAGATATGAACTTGTAAAATAGATACAAACTCACATAGTCTACTGCTAAGGACATACCTAGTAGCTACAGACTCACCTAGTCTATAGCTATAGACTTATTAAGATCACATTTCATTATTCACTAGATCATTATACCATTCCTATCAACCTATCAACACTTTTATGTACTTATTCAACATTTAGGATCATTGAAGAATGTTGTTATCAACTTCACCAAGTTTTCATAGAATTAACTCCAGACTCTATCAAACTTACTATGGACACTACCAGAACTACTCTAGACTCTTCCATTCTAGCATCTGAGCTTGTAGAACTAAATATTCATACATTTTATCTTTGTCAACATACTTGAATATTATTTTGGTCACTTACTACTTATAATATTACTATAAATTGTACATATATAAATAGAATATATAACATTATATCCTCTTATATAATGTTATAACTATAGATCCCTAGATTTTAGTAGCCAATCTTCTATTATCAAGAGAAATATTCTAATTTTAGTGGTTATTCAAAATATGTGATTGATGGTTTGAAATAGGAAGATCCATCTATTACAAAATCCATTACATAACTATTAAGAATGACCTCCTAGATCTATGAGATCAATTTGCCTTATAAAAGACTGTGTGACATATTTAGATTGACTAATATATGTATGTATGAAAATGAAATATATTTATAATTAATTAAAAATATAAATAAATAAAATACCATAAAAAATTATGTTCCTAATTCTTGAGGAGAGTGGGCCCTTTCTGTCCTTGGGAATAGGAATGAAAAGAAAAATTAGTACTTCAAAACTAGAGATATTTTCATAGATATAGGAGGTCATTCTTAATAGATATGTAGTGGATTTTTTAATAGATGGATCTTCCTATTTCAAACCATCAATCACTTATTTTAAAGAACCACTAAAATTAGGATATCTATCTTGATAATAGAAGATTGGATACTAAGATCTAGGGATCTACAGTTATATCATTATATAAGAGGATCTCTATGTCTTAATAAAAAAGATAAAAGATAGAATTAAATATATTATTATTTTGTAGTTAATGTTATATAATAGTTATAGTTATATTCATGAAATCCATTTTGATAAATTAATGAAAATATCTCCAGTTTTCAAGTACTAATTTTTCTTTTCATTCCTATTCCCAAGGAGAGAAAGGCCCCACTCTCCTCAAGAATTAGGAACATATTATTTTATGGTATTTTATGTATTTATATTTTTAAGTAATTATAAATATATTTCATTTTCATAACCCATAGGATATTATATTTTAGTTCAAATAATAAAGTCATGATGGTAAATCAGTGTGTCTACTTTCAACATATTATGTACATTCAATAAGTGTGTTTACTTTCAATAGATTATTTACTTTTAGCAAGTGTGCTTAATTTTAGTAGAGTGTTTATTTTTAGCAAGTTAGATTATATATTTTTTTAATTCTAAAAGTATATTTATTTATTGCATAAGCAAATCCTTTCTATAATAGATTATATTAGACATTTAAAAAGGAAAACAACCCCCCAAATCATTTTTTTAAGACCTACAACCATAAGCCTTGTTCCAAATAGATTTGGATGCTTCCCTTGGTTTGAATGACATTAATATAAAATGTTGAATAAATGAAGGGACTAATGACAAGTATCATTTTTAACACCTTTGTTGGGGACCTATAGGTGTTATTAAGGTAATCCTTATTGGTCTATAGTAAAAAAACCCAAAAAAAACAAAAATCATTGAAAAACCAATAATAAAAAATAAAAAATAAATTTTATGAACTAACCCAGAGATGTTAAAGGAAGGCTCATCTCCAAATACCCTTCATTAGGCCCAAAGGAGGTAAGAATAACAGTTTTGATTGAGAGATCTAAAATTATAATAAAAACACTTAAATCACACTCAAATTCATCACTATAATTAGGATCATACTCACAAAGAAACCCTATAATAAGAGTCACATTTGGGATCTCTTCTCCAATAGAAAGAACTATTCCAGAGGATCCTTTGTCTAGAATAATAGGTCTTGGAACTAAATCATTACAATATAAAGAGGAAGAAATAAATTGGATCTATAATATAGGTTGGGAATAAATAAAAACCATGGATAATAAACAAGGAAATATAGAAAATCCTAAAGAAAATATAATGCAATTACAACAAGATATAATACTTTTCCTTTCCTATAGTCAGATCTAGCAAATTAAACCTCTATGAAAAACATTTCACCATCAATTCTATTGAATATTAGGGGTAAGTCCTAATAGGATCTATATTAACTCATGTATGAGTTTAAAGTGTTATGCCAAACCTATGATTATATAACTAACAATCAGAAACTCACATTGTTCCCTTCACATAAGGAGGCAACTATGAGGTGGTTCATGGGCATTCTAGGTGATTCTATTAATACATGCATAGACAAAAAAATTTAATTTCTTGAGAGGTATTAAAATTACTATATATTAAAGGATAGTAAATAGGATTTTTTTAAGATAAAAGAAAATGAAGATAAAAGTTTAGAAGATTATCTAGATAGATTCACATTTGCCCATAAACATAGTGGTTATCCACTTAAAAAAGAAGTAGTGAAAATGGTATTTTTTAAAGGACTAGATGATGAATTAAGGTATGTTATAAACCTCATGGGTAAAGGAGATATTTAAAAATTAAAATTCCATCAAATTTTAGATTTATGTACCAATTATTCAAGGATAAAATCAAAACTAGGTAAATTCAATGAAGTTAGTCAATTGATGGAGGAATTGGCCAATTTGAAAATTGAAATTGTGTTCTAGTTAAATACTACATTATATGTTATTTAAGTCATATATAATTCCATCACAAAAATTTTATCCATATATTGTCTAAAATATAAGTTAAAACATGCTATTAAAGATTGTCCTTTAGATAAAATAGAAATATGTGGGATATGTGATAGTAAAGATCATGACACAAACCATTATAACCATCTATTTATTTTAAAAAATAAATTGAAACAAAATGAAAAAATAATAAAATATCTCAAATATATTCAAAGATAAAATCTACTTCTACAAAACCAGACCCAAGGTCATTTCAACCTAAGAAATCCAATTAATCCATGGATGACACCTTGGATTATTAAGGCACCTCAACCTATGTGGGGACAAGTACACCCACAATGGGCCAATAAATAATAGATAATGACTCAACCTTGGATGATTCCTTAACCATGGATACCCCAACCATAATCACGATAATGAAGAAATACACAGTGGAACAATAATTCATAGTTTATGTAAATAAAACAAGGAGAAACCATGACTGTAAATAATTAAGGAAAAACCATGAATGTTGGAGATATTGAATTTTCAAATATTCAGCTTAGATTATATAAATCAATTCAAGAACCTCCTATCACCATCTCTAAACTTCCCAATGAAAAAACAAAAATAGATACATGTTAACTAATAGTTAGAAAAGATGAATCCAAAAAAATGTCAGAAAAGATAGAGGAACATATTACTCCTCCTCCACATGTTCCTTTCCTTGAAAAATTGAAGGAAATTGAAACTAAGAAAGAATTTAATTTAATTCAAGAATTAAAAAAATTAATCATTGAAGTACCCTTGTTACAATCTATAAAGGATATTTTAGAATTAAATAGAGTTATTAAAACCCTGTGTCAAGACACTTGGAAGAAAGAAATAATACCCAAAGATCATAATGTAGATGGTAAACTAGTTAATCTTTTAGATTAAAAATTACTACCACCCAAATATTCAAACTCATGCATCCCAATCATAACAATAACCATAGGGAAGATAGAAATAACCAATATTATAATAGATTTGGGTACAACAATCAATGTAATCACAAATAATACTATCCAAACACTATCTCTTATGGGGATAAAACCTACCTTCACCATTCTCAAAATATATGATCAGTCAGTAAAACCAAAAGGTACTATAGAAGATGTACCTATAATAATTAATTCATGGGAATATCTAATAGATTTTATTATTCTACAACCTAAAAAAGAGAAGTTAGGGTACCCCCTCATTTTAGGAAGACCTTGGCTAGCTACTATATCAACATTAATTGATTGTAGATTAGGGATATGACTATTTAAATTATTCTAAAAGAAAAATGAAGATCCATATAACCCCTAGAAAACACCTCATTAGATTACACTAAAATACTTTGGGTAGATGAACCAAAACAAAAAGAACATCTTTTCATCCTTAGCCTTAATAATAGTAAAAGACATGCAAAAATTAACTAATGAGTTAGCACAAGATCTATAACAATCCAATAGCCTTGAGAGTTTGTCTTCTATAGACTATGTTAGTCTCTTTTCTATGGACACTTCTAGTCCATCCACTACAAACTCTATAAGTTTTTAGAATATAGACTCTACCAAATTATCTACTATAAACTCTACTAGTATGTCTACTATGAACTTTGTTTGATTCTTGGCTATAGACTCCACCAATCCATCATCTATGGACCCCACTAGACTTGTTACTATATACTCAATTTCTAGGCATTCAACATATGACCATAAACCATTATAAGAAATTATATGGAATTACACATATGACAAACCAACTAATTTTTTAATTGCATTTCATTGTCTAATAGACAGAATCATTCTTTTAGGAAATGGATTTTTAAAAAATGTAACTACATTTCATCTATTATTACCACATCCATGTCTTCTTAATTCCTTAATGAGTGAATTTAAACAAGTAAAGTATGTCCATCCCAACACTAAATAGGTTATGATATTACCAATAAAAACATTAAACATAAATATTTGTTAACACATGATCAAAAAATGAAAGGTTTTGATGTCTTACAAAACAACCCCAAAGTGTTCACTTGGGATTATACATATATGAGAAGAATTCATTTGAGTATTTATACCCATCACATTTACACAAGGTAATACAAATCAATTAGATACCCATAAAGATGGATAAATCTATCATTATGAGATATAGTAAAAATTAAAATTAAGAAATTGTTAGATGTAGGATTTATTTACCCTATTTCAAAAACCTAATGGATTTTTCCACTAGTAATTGTACCAAATAAAAATTGGGAATGGAGAGAGTGTATATGTGTGTGTATATTATTGAGAGTTAAATAAATACATTATAATTCATTATTTTCCTCTTCCTTTTATTGATCAAGTGCTCGATAATCTAGTAGGAAAAATTAGTTTTCCTTCTTAGATAAATTTATTCAATAAAACTAGATAATAGTGGTAGTTGAAGATGAAGACAA
The DNA here is from genome assembly GCA_037957365.1 of Torreya grandis. Taxonomy (NCBI): domain Eukaryota; kingdom Viridiplantae; phylum Streptophyta; class Pinopsida; order Cupressales; family Taxaceae; genus Torreya; species Torreya grandis. The sequence goes on along the minus strand of JARHVA010004082.1, from coordinate 157,288 downwards.
AACCACATTCACCTATCTATGGGTTACATTTGCTTATACAATTTTATAGTTTGTTATTCTTAACACCACAACTAATTTTCAATTATTAGTTTTAGCCATTTTTTATACTTTGACTAATGATTGTGTGGAAATGTACATGGTTGACTTCATTACTCATGGAGATGCATTTGATGAAGCATTACATAATCTTGACAAGGTCTTAAATAGATGTTAATAACACTAAATATCACTAAGTCATGAGAAATACTTGATGATGATAGATCAAAGCATAGTAATAGGGCACCACATCTTTACTAATAGAATCCAAGTAAATCCTTAGAAATTTGAAAAAAAATTCAACCTACCTATCCTACAAAATCAAATTGATATGATGAGTTTCTTAGGTCATGCTAGGTTTCATAGATGTTTTGTAGAAGAATTTAGTAGAATTTTTCTCCTATGTTTGATTTATTGGCAAAAGATAATAAATTTATGTGGAGTGATGATTTTCAAAAATCCTTTGAATCTATTAAAGAAAAATTGAGATCTACAACATTATTAAGAGAACCTAATTGGGAAAAACCCTTTCACATTTACACTGATGCTTTTAATTATGTAATGGGGGTAGTTATATGACAAGAAATAAGAATGATCATATGTATATCATTTATTACATCAACAAAAATATCATATCAACTAAAAGGATTTATACAACCACATAGAAATAAATCCTTTCTATAATTTATTCCATCAAAAACTTTAAATATTATATTATAGGTTATAAGGTCTTCATATACATAAATCATTCATCCATAAGGTATATCATGAATAAACCTATAGTAGGAGGAAGAACCATAAGATGGTTGTTAACTTTGAAATAATTTGATATACCCATCATTGATAAATGAGGAAAATTTAATGTGGTTATAGACTTTTTATCTATAATAAACATTGCAGGTAGTGAATAACTATTTGAAGATAGCTTTCTAGATGAACAACTATTAGCTATTTCAGTAGAATCCCCATGGTTTACTAATATAGCCACCGATTGGCCATAGAGAAGTTTATTTATCATTTTAATTTAAAATAGATAAAACATTTCATTAAATAAAATTATTCATTTAAGTGGATTAATGTCATGTTATTTAAGTATGTACTTGATCATGCATTTATCAAGTGTGTAATATATAATAAATCCTATGACATCATTAGAGTTTATCATGATAAACTAGGAAGAGATGATTATTCAACAAAAATAAACCATGCATAATATCCTAGGAGCAAGATATTTCTGGTCTTCCCTTTATAGGAAAGTAAAGAAGTATATTAGATAATGTGATCCATGTCAAAGGATCTGACAACCTACACTATCAACACAGATGCCTCTTAATCCATAAGTAGTATTAGAACAATTTAAGAAATAAGGAATAAACTTTGTTTGTATCTTATATCCTCCATATAAAGGGAAGAAATGCCTCTTGATATGTAAAGATTATGTCACTAAGTAGTAAAAAAGTTTTCATATTTCAAGATCATGCAATAGTTTCATACACCCAGGGATATTGTTTCAAATTAGAGACCATACTTTATGTCTAATATGATCAAAAATTCCAACAAATTATAACAAGTCAATCATAGGAAATCTTCTCCTTATTATCCATAGTCCAATGACCAAGTAGAATTTACCAAATGAGATCTAGAGAACATTCTGATCAAGATAGTCAACATTAGTAGAAAAGATTAGTAACCAAAATACCATATGTAGTATGGGCTTATAAAACTACTTAGAAGATAACCAATGGGTTTTCACCTTATGAGATAGTGTATGGTAAGAAACCTTTACATTCTATTTAATTTGAATTATAAACTTTGAAAAAAATAATGGAAGTAGGCATTGATTTGGATAATTCACAATAAGATAGAATTTTTCAATTAAATAAATTTGATGAGATGAGGAAAAAATCTTTAAAAAAATAGAAATGATGTAGCATCAGAGAAAAATATGGCATAATTCCTACATCAAAGAAAAAATATTTAAATAAGGATATTGGATACTCTTGTTTCACTCCAAGTTTCAAAAATTCAAATGTAAGTTGAGAATAAGATGGTTAGGCTCATATTAAATAGAGAAAAAACTCTAGAATGGATCAGTACAAATTTTTTCAATAGGTAGAAATCAAAAGACTTTATTGGTTAATGGACATATATCTAAATTATATCAAAAACATGTCAATAAGGAGTTTTTTCAAAATATTAGGCATGAAGTGGTTTTCATGGAAGGACCTAGTTCTTCAATGATAATAACTCAATGATGGAATGTTTTGTAAAACAAAATAAGGAGACCACTTCTTCATTTTCTTCTTCCAAAAAAAATATATACATATACATATACATATACATATACATATACATATACATATACATACATACATATATATATATATATATATATATATATATATATATATATATATATATGTATATGTATATGTATATGTATGTATGTATGTATGTATGTATGTATATACATATATATATATATACACACACACACACATACATACATACATACATATGTATATGTATATGTATATGTATATATATATATATATATATATATATATATATATATATATATATTGGAAATCCTTTTTAGGATGCTATTGACAATGTTGATTAAAAAACTAGCTTGTTGGTTGTTCATGCATTGAATAAAGAGTCTTGACTTGAAAACATAAAATGGTTTGTCAAGGGAAAAATAAATAAATAAATAATAATAATTGATTGGTTTATTTTATGCAATAAAATCACCAATATATTTATTTTTATACATTCTTAAAGACTACTTCATGTATTTGTTCTCTATTTAAAATCAAGTGGTAGGAAAATAACAAATGATATGAGTATGATTAGGTAAGTAAGGTATTTTATTTATCTACATTAGGCTAGTATAAGTCTTTTTGACTCATGTATAGTCATGTTAAAGAGTAGGTTTTGAACATAAGACATCTTACAAGCCATGAAAATAGTAACCAAATAGTAGCATTTGATGACATGGAAAGGTAATAAGTAAAAGGACACACAAGTAAAAAGAATGACATGTTGAATTTATTTACACGTACAAACCATCTACTTACTCAATTCATAGTACTTTAAATAATGATGATGTGTTTTATTATGAACATATGTAATAAGTGTGAAAATATATTGAATCTACTTCAAAGATAATTTTAATTAAAACCTCCATGCCATATCATTCTTCACCTCAAGTATGACTAAAAATAAATTAAATATAGGGTTAACCTCCACTAATACATGTATGGATCCATTCATGCTTTGGCCACTAATAAGTTAGCTCCACTTCATGACAATGACCTTATCCATTTGATTATTCAACATCATTTCCTTTAGTAAATTAAATCAACATGTAAGAATTTTTGGAAATCCAAAATTAGTCTATTTTCAACATTTCTTCCAAAAGCCTATGTAAAAACACCAATAACCAAGGCAAAAGAACAGGCTTCCTATTCCAGGGTTAAGGTTTTACCTAGTGAAATATGATATAATAGATCACAAATAACACATGTTATTAAATATATATTTTATCAAACTCTAACAAAAATGAAATTAAGACCTAGGGTTTCATAGTCTCCTATAAACCTTGAATCTAAAGATATCCCTTCAATAATCACAACACAGGTACCTAAAAAAAATAGAACATCATAAGAATATGAGGATACCTATTTAAAGAATCCTAGTTCACCTACACAAACAAAAAGAAAACACAAAAACATAATATAGGCATAAGATGATGATGAGATAGAAGTAACTACAACCCTTGATAGACTTTGACAATAACCACTATTTTCTTTACCAATGATAGTATAGAAAACAAAACTTCATGAATAACATATCATAATAGATATTATTGAGTCAAAAATAGTGTCTTCTATTGAGGAAGCTATTTAGGAAGGAAAGATACTCATAAAAGAAATTATAGTACCAGAAGTAGAATCCCCTCCATCTTATTTAGTTCCTAATATAAGACTAGTACTAGACAAAGGGAAAAGTATTAAGGTCTCTGAAGAGGAAAAATCATCCATTCCATTAAAGATCCATAATTTTAGATCATCCTTGCACTATCTAAATTTTATGTCATCATCAAACAACAAGCTATAGATATTGTTGATCTTTTAGCTTAGTGACAATGTAAAGATTTCCTCAATTGTTTTTAACTAAAGAATTAGATAGTTTATAAAATAATTATTTGGATCACATGAATAAAATCAATGGAATTGAGGAATAAGTAAAAAATTTTGATGATTAAATGGTAAATTATTGGATATATATCATTGAATTATAAGAAGAAAACCTATTGTTAAAACATCAACTCCAAAATTCTTGACAACAATAACTTTACATGCAAACTTCATCTTCTTCTTATAAAACTTCAATTGATCAAGCTTATAAAACTAATGTTTCTCATTATTACTACCTAGACAAATGGAATCAGGTGTGTTTTGAGTTTAGGGAGTTGAAGTAACATAATAAATCTTTATAAAATGAAAAATAGAAAATGAAAGAAAATTTACAGAAAGAAAACTAGTAGACCCAACAAGTTAAAGGTAATCTACAAGTTTCATGTTAGATAGGGGGAATACCTTATATATTGTAGAAATCCTTCTCCCTCTTAAATATATTATTTACATGAACAATTTTATAGGTGGAAGCTCCTAATAGTATCATGTGATCTACCTCATGACATTGAATATTTGCCTATGTTTCTGAACATTTTTTAAGAATCCACTCCAAAACAATAAGATTTATTGAGTAAATTTTATTTGTGTAATCTAATATTAGAAAATTATAATAATTTTATGGTCAATCTATAGATGAGATATTTTCATCTGAGGACTCTTCTTTCCACTTATAAAAATTAGATAGCATGGAAAGCTAGACATGAGGAGTATATGACAAAATCCAAAACAACATGGCTATGTATTTGACCTACTTTTGCCAATGCCAATAATTTATTAATTAACTCTAGATCTACTTATCTTATTAATATAAACATCAAGTATTATTAATTATAGGATTTTTATAATAGTATTGTCTCTTTGGATCTATATACAAGACAAAAGTATGATGATATATTTATTGCTAGTGTCAGGCATTGGGATACATTGACAAGTCCATTGAAGAGAAGAGAGGTAATGTCTCAAAAAAATTTAAGATGGAGATTATTAAGATCACAAGACATAAATGACATTATTTTTTATGTCATTAATTTAGGGGGTGAAAATTTTTGGTTTGGCATGAAATTCTGGACACCACTTCTTTTTACTCTTATTCCACCATGACATAGATGAATTCCTCAAATAGATGACCGATTTAAAAATTATAAATAGATGGTGTAAATGTATAATGGTTTCACAAATCTTTGAGATGATCACTTAGCAAATAAATTTAACATATATGACCTTAATCAACATTTACAAGCTAGAATTCAGGGTTATAAGGGGATGAGCAACAACTGAGTTTGCAAAAGGGACTTGCAAAAGGTAAAAATCATGGTGGAAATGATGAGTCCAAAATATGACTCAATATTAATATCAATTTTTTAATTTTCCCTCCATTACCTCTCTTTTGGATTAAATAATGAAATTATATTAGGCTTGCATCTAATCCTAGTGTAGTAAATGGATGATTTATCTTATTTAATGTAACTAAAGTCTAAGTTACTAATTATATCATTTAATTTTAACTCTTTTCATGTTTAATCTCTCAATTTTATGTATATACAAATGATACAATAGTCTATAATGAATAAGAACCTTTTTGATGATCTTCTAAATTAACCTATATGAAAAATCTTAACTTTTGGCAAGCTACAAACTCATTGGACAAACTTTTGGCTCATTCAATCTTCTCCAAACTTAACTATGAACTTGTCTAGTAGTTATAGACTTAGAAATTCAACTGTTATAGACTCACCCAATAGATATAGACTCACCTAGTCTATAGTTATTATATTTCATTATTCACTAAAGAATTCTACCATTTCTATCAGTCTAACAAACTTTTTATTGAATTCTTTAGCATTTAGGATCCTTAAAGCATGTTGCTATGGACTTCACTAGGTTTTCATATAAATGTCTCCAGACTCTACCAAAACTGGTCTAGAATATTCCAAACTAGATTATAAAGTTGAAAAACTAAATATCTATAATTTCCATCTTTATCAACACACTTGAAGATTGTTTTGGTTAGTTATTACTTATAGTATTACTATAAATAGACTTTATATATATATATATATATATATATATATATATATATATATATATATATTAGTTGGTGCAAATATGACACATAGTCATTCATAAGGAAAATCATTCTAATAGATCTAGGAATTCATCCTTAGTAGATATGAATTAGATTTTCTAATGGATGGATCTTCCTATTTCAGATCATCAATCACCTATTTTGAAGAACCAATAAAATTAGGTGATTTATCTTGATAACAAAAGATTAGATACTGAGATCTAGGGCTCTATAGTTAGAACATTATATAAGTAGATCTCTATGTCTTAATAAAAAAGATATAAGAGAGAATTAAATATATTATTATTCTTAAATGAATATTATAGCATTGTTATAGTTATATTTATGAAATCTATTTTGATCAATTAATGAAAATATCTCCAATTTTCAAGTACTAAGTTTTCTTTTCGATTCTTTTCCCAAGGAGAGCAAGGGCCCACTCTCCTCAATAAATAGTAACATATTTTTGTATGGTATTTTATGTATTTGCAATTTTTAGTAATTATAAATATATTTAGTTTTCATAACCTAGAATAAATTATCTTTTAGTTCAAAGAGTAAATTCAAGATTGTAGATTAGTGTATTTACTTTTAGTAGATTGTTTGCATTCAACAAGTGTGTTTTCTTTTAGAATATTGTTTACTTTTAGAAAGTGTTATTAATTTCAACATAGTGTTTATTTTTATCAAGTGTGTTCATTTCAATAAATTAGATCACAGAGTGTTTTAATTCTACAAGTATGCTTCTTTATTACAAAAGCAAATCCTTTATATAATAGATTAAATTATAAATTTGGAAAGGAAAACAACCACCAAAATCATCTTTGCAAGACCTATAACCATAAGTCTTGTTGTAGATAGCTTTAGACATTGCCCCTAGTTTGAATGACATCAACAAAAAAAAATTAATTAAATGAATGGATTAACAACATCCATTAGTAAGCCTATGGAAATGCTTACAAGATAAAATATATGGTAAATATAAAGAAACATATAATATATTCATATAATATTATGTGAAAGGGTCATCCCTCAAAAATATCCTTATCACAACCTTTTTCGCATAAGTATAACACTTATCACAAAGGTGAAAATCCAAATAATACTACATAGAATTCCAAGGTTGCTGTGTCTTATGATTTAGATAAACACAAGAAGAAGTATTTTGATAAGTGGTGCCATCACCATGAATTACACACCCATGATGACTTGTAATTTATCACATATAAATCCTTTATTTCCTAGTCTACATTGGGTTATGGGGCATTAGATGGCACTAAACCAAATGTTAGTTGTATAACTCTTAGGACCATTATGATATATACATTTGAGAAGTGCATACACCTTTTTCACACCTTTTTTTTGGTAAAGGGTTAACCTCTCCATGTCATCACTTTAAAATGTAGTTAAAATAACATCATTTCACATTCCACATCACAACACCTTAGCCTTACCATTATTGCGCATCTCAATCTATACTCACTATGGTGGATCTAGCAGGGGAAGGATAAATAGGTCCAATGATAATGTATCTTCTAGTAAAAACTCAATCTTATGGAGAACACTATCATTTGTGACATCACACCTTTAGAGGTCTTGAGATATTTTAATTAAGGCCATATTTGTATGACCATGAAGATACATATAAATCCAAGACAAAATTTTGGATTGTTCACATACAATATATATTCATCAACCTCTTTGAGTCAATTCCCATGACCAAAATCACCTTAGTATTTTATAAAATATTATGGAAACTAATTTTTCATGTGAAATTTTTTTTGTTACTCATGTTTCATCCTAATTCATTTACATGAGAGCAAAAATAATCTTTGGCAATGTATACCATGTAAATAATATCATAACAATAGTATCTCAAAAACTTAATAAAGTGACATGATGATGTATTCACATAACTTTAAGGTCTTCCAACATAATTTATAGTACATAAATACATTTATTTAATCCATATATCCCATCTACTAAACAACCATTTATATTAAAAACTAGTTTGAGAGAATGATATAATCTAGTGTTAAATACAAGATCTCCTTGATTGAGGAAATATCAAGCCTACCTCTTCTCATTTTGGGAGAATAATAGTCCTCATGCCTTAGAAGGATGGGTCATACCATATTTACATATACTATTGTATACTCAATAAGATCATGATGAAGAATCAATATCCATTACCACACATCGATGACCTTTTAGACTATCTCAGAGGTGAACAATACTTGACCAAGTTTGACTTGAAGTTTGGTTACCATTATTTTATAGTCAATCTTGAAGATTATAGATGAAAAAATTTAAAAAATAATAAGGGTTTTAAGAATGGATGGTTATACCCTTTAGATTAACTGATCCACCAACCACTTTCAAGAACTTTAAGGAAGATTTATTCAATCCTTTCCTCAAAATGTTTATTATCATCTACTTAGATGGCATTATAACTTTTATAAATAATTTATAGGAGCATATGGAACATATCAAATGTGTCTTAGACACATTAAATCAACATTTGTTGTAGGCTAATTTAGAAAAGTGTATATTTGGTAGTTCAAAAATTTAGTACATGAACTTCATCATTGAATACATAGGAATTATTTTAGGCTTCAAAAAATAAATTTGATCAAGGATTGGCCCAATCCATGTAAACTCATAGAATTAGGGATATTTGTTTGATTTGCAAACTTCTACCAAAAATTTGTCCTTGGTTTCTCGCAGATCTTTTGGTCATTCAATCAGATAACATATGTAAATACTAAGTTTGATTAGAAACATGTACAACAAAATTATTTCAAGGCACTCAATAAACACCTCTATGAAACACCTATACTAATAATTATTAAAATTTCACACTCCTTTAAACTTCAAACCAATTCATCTATCTATGAACATGGTAGAATACTCATGGACATGGACATCTAGTCATGTAAAATTCAAAGATATTCAAAATCATGGTGAAAAGGTACTCCACTTATGAAAAAATAATTGTGTTATATTGTATTAAATTAATCTATAAAATAATTACATCTTGGAGAAGGATATAATTATTATTTTTCATAATAATAGACTTCAGTTCTTGTAGACATAAATCAATATTGAAAATGTGCTCCACATGAAATGGATGATTTGCCTACAATAGTTCCATATCATGATAAAAAAATAGGCAGGAAAAAAGGTATTATATTTACCTAACCAACTACTAATTCATGCATTCATCATAAGGTTGGACAAGTTCAACCACAAATTCATAGATTGGGTATTTCTCTACTTAGTTGATCAAAAATTCATAGACACTTATGTTATCCTTATGAAAGGTAAACAAGTTTAAGAGTTATACTTGTCTGACCATATTATATATAACCTTAAACATATATATGTTCATAATGGCACACCTTAACAAATACTCATTTTAGAGGTACATTATTCCTAGACCTCAAGATAATTTGGTATGCCAAACACTCTAATCATATTTTAGTTACACTTTTACTATCCACACATGTACACAAATGTGGAGTGACACACCAAATATTTCATTCATTATTTCATTTCCAATCCCATGAATAAGAATTTAGGAATTTACACATCTCTATCAATTCCATCTAAACCATGGGAATATATTAGAATGGATTTCATGACTTGATAACTTATCACAAAATACTAGAATGAAATTATGCTCATTGTAGTGTGTTGTCCCCAAAAATGAGTGACATTTTTGGGACAACCTATGAACTATTTTGGTTCATTGGACCAAATTCATCTCTCCCCTTTTCAAAAAATTGTTTTGAGCATTCGGGTTCTTCATTTTTCAAAGCTTTTCCAAAAATCTATAGACTCTGCAGGCTTGAATCTATAGACTCTATAGGCTTAGAACTACAAAATTCATAGATGGTTTCTATGGACTCCACAAACAGATGTCTATGGACTCTTTCAAGGTTAGAGAAAACTATGAACTTGGCTTCTACGGACTCTGCAGGCAGGCTTAAATCTGTGAACTCTCAAGGTTGGTTTCTATAGACTCTATAAGAAAGAAATGGGTTCAACACTTAGCCAAATAATGAAGAATGAATTGATAAAACCATTGAACCATTGAACCAAAGTTGGTTCAATCAGTTGGTTTGATCGGTAGGTTCAAGGGGCTGCCCCAAAGCCAAAGGAACAAGTGCCCTAGCGGGGGGCCGTAAGCAAAAGCAGGCAAAAGTTAGGAACCCCTTAGGAAAATGGCTAAGTCTAAGAGGATAAAAGAATTTTATTGGGAAGATTTTCTTGGAAAAATGTTAAGGAAAAATTCCTTCAGACTTTTTATCTGAAGGAATTCACTCAAAGAAAAAGTCTAAAGAAATAGAAAAGAATGAATGGCCAAGTAAGAAGAAACTTTCCTTCAGACATTTTGTCTGAATGAATTCTTTCAGGCTTTTTGCCTGATAGAAAAAGTCCAAAAGCCAAAATCCCATCAAAAAATTAAGAACCTACCAGGGAAGTTAAAATCCCAAAGGGTAGATACCCTTGTGAGGGACACTTGACATCAGAGAAAGGACCGTTTTAAGAGCTCAAAGGGATACCTTCCCTTTGGCACATTCCAAAGGCTAAATAAAGATGCAGAAAGGAACTTTTATAGACTTAGAAAAAAAGGGGCATCAAAGAATGAACTGAATGAACCGATTGAACCATTGAATCATTGAACCAAAAGGTTCAACGGATTCAAGGTTCAAAGGTTCAACCAGAGCTTAGAAAGATAAAGGAAGTAGTGTTTGAGTGAGACACAAAATAAACTAATGAACCGATTAAACTTTGAACTGAAAGAGTTCAAAATTTAATGGTTCATAGGTTCAAAATTTCAAAGGAAAGCTCAGTCAAGAAAGAAGCAACAAACAAGTGGTTCAACAGATGGTTCAACCAAGAAGCGACGAAGCATTTGAACCAAGAAGTGATAGAGCAAAAGAGATGGAATGAACCAATGAATTAATGAACTTTTAGTGGTTCAATAGGTTCAGGGTTCAACATGAATCAAGAGATAAACTAAAAGGAGAGCCTGAAGACTCAAAGAGAGAAGATCAATGCAAAAAACTAGAAATGTCTTTGAAAGAGTTATTTCCAGTATCTGGAACAGTGGATCAAGTAGACTTCTAAGTGCACCAAACTAAGGATGCAACTTATTTTTCTTCCATGAAGTAAATACAAATTGGAAAAGGACCAGATGGTCCATACCAAGGAAGAAACATCTTAGATGAAGGGACGTGCCATAGTTATGGCAACACACTATTCTCAGCATGGTCTCTCTGGGTAAGACTGAAGACACATTGAAGACGTTGACTATAGGATGGGCCGTCCCATGGAAAAAGGTGCCAATCCTTATGTAGTTGCTATAAGTTTGTATTTTCTCTCATTTGTAAGAGAGACTTTTCATTTTTTACAAGAGTGAAACTTTGCCCATTTTAAAAGAAGAAGGCTGAGACTTTGAGCTCAGATTGTAAATTCATTTTCATTTTTATCTGAATGAGAAAGCAGGTTGTTTAGAGACTTTGTGTTGTTTTGGCTTGTATCATTTTAGAAGATAATTCTTATGTTTGTCTTCTAAAGGTGTTCTTATTCATTTAATTTGGCAAGCAGAATTAGTGAAAGTAATAGGGAACTATCTTGAAACCAATTGTGGGAAGACTTTGTGCTTTCACAATTGTTTTTAGTTTATGTTTTTCTTTTCTTTTTGTGTTGAGGATTTTGGGATGAATTTGTGCCCCAAATATCCTTTATAATATACTCTTTGGGCAGTTCAGGTAGAAACTTTGTGTTCTATTTCATCCTATTGTTACTACACCCTTTGGTTACTGGTTATTTTACTATTTGAAAGAAACTCTTGCTATTTCCTGCAAGAACACTTTTGAAAGAAGAGAAGTGCCTTCAATGTTTACACCAAGATTTTCTCCTTTATTTGTGTGAATCATCTCTAAAATAAGAGAGATGGATGGTTTATTCTACCCCCATGTGTTATTTTATACTTATTTATATTATGTATAGCTCTTATGTATATATAGGGAACCTCCCCTTGATGAGAGGAGAGATTTGTCTCTGGTTGATGTAGTAAAGTTGCACACCTAGCCAACCAATCTTCCTGCTATGGTTGATTAGACCTATTTTGTTGATCAGTATGTTGATTAACAAAATATTCACCCAATAGTTTTTGGTGACTCCACTAGGGATGAATATGTAGTCTAAAACCTCAAGTTTTAAATTGAAGTAGTTCCTACCCTTATCCATTACATAGTCTGGTGACTATGTTCCATGTCTTACCCATTATCATTATAGCCTTACCATCTTCCTCCATCTCCATTATATTATCTGGTCTACAAAACTAGAGCCACTAGGAAGAGCACGTATTTTGAAGTCTCAAGCTTCAAGCTAAAGCAGATCCTGCTCTTTTCCATTTTTGTTCTATAATCTGGTAACTCCACATTATAAAAGAAGCCAAAAATCTCAAGGTGTTGTTGAACCTAATTTTGAGTTGGTGTGGTAGAGTAATTTTTAGTTGTTTCCTCCACAACCTCACCTTCAATGAACTAGGAGTCTTCCTCCTAGCCCTACCAGGTCACCAGCATAAGGAAAATATTCTTTTTCTACTGCTAGAAGAGCTTTGCCTATCCATTCTCCACCCAAATTTGTGATCCCACTTTTACATAATCAAATCATGGCTCAAGGCCCCTGGGGTAACTCTTTTGGTCCACTTAATTTGACTCCACCCCTACATGAGCTTCCATGCAGTTCAAGGAAAAATTTCCCCAAATTCTTTGGTGATGGGAAAGTTCATCCTGATGAACACATTATAGCTTTAAGCAATAGGGGTGGAATTTGAAGACATAACAGTCAGGCTGTTCATGGAGACACTATAAGGCACTATTACAGACTGGTTCTACCACCTATAGGCTAGATCATTGACTGATTGAGACACTCTAAAAGACAAATTTGAAGCCAAGTTTAAGCCTATAGAAGATTCACATGCCTTACTAGCCCATCTCACTCAAATGAAGAAAGAGCCTCATGAGCCTATGAGGGATTTTATTGCCAGGTTCGACAAGCTGAGGCACAGGATTCCCATGGTCACCTAGCTGACACCTCAGAGCCTCAAATGTTTCTTCATCAACTCACAACTACCTAAAGTGAGTTTCTTGCTGAGATAGGCTAGACACATAGACCTTACTGCTGCTCAGGACTTGGATACTAAGGTAGAAGATGACCTTATCTTGGTAAGAAAGATAAGGAGAGACCTTAATAAAGATAAATTCTCTTCATCTTTTGAATACTCACCTTCAACCACCACTGATCCAATGGTGCATAAGCTAGCAAATGAATTGCTAGTCCTCAGAAGACAAATGGCCCAAGTTATCTCTACTTCTCCTAATCAGGATATGACAATGAGGACATTTTAGAATCAAGCATATCAAGGCAATGCTGCTAGGAATCAAAGGTAGCCATATCATCTCCCCCCCCACAAAGGAACCTTGCCCTTGAAGCACCTCCAACCAACTCAGTAGTTGGATATTTGGAAATAGAACATGGTTTTTCTTTCCAACTTGAGTTTGATGAAGAAAATGGCACTGGTCTCTTCATGGAGGATCAAGAAGAATCAGCTGGTGACTCCCACATTAGTTTCTTGAATTAACATGATGAACCCAGAAGTAAAGGTGAAGTAGTCAAGGGATCATATGCAATATTCACCTAGTCCAAGAATCAGTCAACCCAATAAGATGATAAAGAAAGAATAGAGGAGCGAGCTCAGCCTGTAATTATAATTGCTAAGCATGGAACCACTCTGCCCTTCCAACCAAAGGATTTGGTGATTACAAGAAAGGTAAGTACCTCAAATGCCCCTACACCTTCTACTTCAAATGTCCAGTCTAGTCCTCCCCATTTCAAAAATTAAAAAGATAAACTCCCATCCTCTGCTCCTGACTCATTCCAGGCATTTGACATAATTAACCATATAAATAAAACCAATATTCAAATGTCTAAATTTGAGTTCCTACAGTTTAATCCTGAGCAATTAGATAAGTTGGTTTAATGTGTCAAGAACCAAACCATCCCTACAACACAAGAGGTTAAGAAAGTAACTCATGATCTCCTAAGGAACATGCCCATCCCAAAAAATCTTGTCATTACCCCTCATGCTACCCCTAAGAAAATAGATCCTTTTTATGTTTCCCTGTTGATAAATGATCACCAGCTCAACAATTACATCATTGAGTCTGGGGATTTAGATAATGTCATGCCTGCTAAAGTGGTAGAATCTCTGGGTCTCACACTGACCAAGACATTTGGGAGATGTCTCTCCATGGAGAACAACTAAGTGCCACTATTGGGGCAAATTAAAGATGCCCAATTTGCATTTGCTGCCATTTTAAACAAGTAAATCAAGATGACTGTCCTAGTGGCCGACATCCCAGCATTATATGGCATCTTTCTTGGGTGGAACTTCTATAAGGATGTTGGAGGGTAATTAAGCATGGACTTATCTCAGGAAAGAATCCCTGTGAAAGGTGTAATGTAGAGGTTGCTTCCTGAAAAGAAGGTAAAATATGTCATTACTCAGACATCAAGGCCTGAAGCTCAAATTCTATTTGATTCTTCGGGTAGGGGTAATTATTTTCTGTCTACTAAAGACATTCATGTTTTAGTGGATGAAAATCCTATAGGTGATGATCTAGAAATTGGTTCAGATGGAACAACACCAAGTATGCCTGATAACGCTAATCATTGGTATGTGTTGAATGGGAACAATCAAATCATGTGATGGATTGAACCATAAGAGCAACCAATTACGGTAATGGACCATGCTACTACACATCAAAATTAGGAAAAGGAACTCTTTGCCAACAGAGAAGATATTCATGGTTTTTAGATAAAAAGTCAAGTCCTGCTATGGGGCAAGAGGAGAAAACCAAAGGGAGGACATAGAAAATTGGTTTCCTAGTGGAGAGTTCTATTCACCCATCACTGATTTTGGGGAGAAAATGGCTTCTTGCTAGTTTATCAGGACAGAGTGCCATTTTCACAGCCTTGCAGGAGGCAGCATCTGAAGCACTTCCATTCTTGAAGTACTAGATAAGTTCACATGTACATATGTACATTTGTATAGTCTTTATTTCTACTTTGTGTTGTTCATTTTCATTTTTTGGGGCCTTTCTTTTTAGGTAGCATGACTCCATATCCCAATGGCACACTTCAAGGCACTAGAGATTCAGGTTTCTACTCCCTTCCACTATATTCCAAGTTTTCAACTGAAGGAAGTTCCCCAACTAGAGCTAGCTATTGTCCCAAAAAATGAGTGACATTTTTGGGAAAACTTATGAACTATTTTGGTTCATCAGATCAAAATCATCTCTCCCCTTTTCAAAAAATTATTTCGAGCATTCAAGTTCTTTATTTTTCAAAGATTTTCCAAAAATCTACAAACTCTGTAGGCTTGAATCTATAGACTCTGTAGGCTTGGAACTATGAACTTCACAGATGGTTTCTATGGACTCCATAAATAGATGTCTACAGACTCTTTCAAGGTTAGAGAAAACTATGAACTTGGCTTCTACAGACTCTGCAGGCAGGCTCAAATATACAGACTCTCAAGGTTGGTTTCTATGGACTCTATAGGAAAGAAATGGGTTTAACACTTAGCCAAATAATGAAGAATGAATCTATTTACCATTGAACCAAAGTTGGTTCAATCGGTAGGTTCAAGGGGTTGCCCCAAAGCGAAAGGAACAAGTGCCCTTACGGGAGGCAGTAAGCAAAAGTGGACAAAAGTTAGGAACCCCTCGAGAAAATGGCTAAGTCTAAGAGGCTAAAAGAATTCTCTCGGGAAGATTTTCTTGGAAAAATGTTAAGGCAAAATTCCTTCAGACTTTTTGTCCAAAGGAATTTACCCAGAGAAAAAGTCTGAAGAAATAGAAAAGAATGAATGGCCAAGTAAGAAGAAACTTTCCTTTGAATATTTTGTTTGAAGGAATTCTTTTAGGATTTTTGCTCAATAGAAAAATCTCGAAAGCCAAAAGTCCACTGAAGAAGTAAGAACCTGCCAGGGAAGTTAAAATCTTGAAGGGTAGATACCCTTGTGGGGGACACCTAATGTCAGAGAAAGGACCATTTTAAGAGCCCGAAGGGACACCTTCCCTTCAAGACATTCCAAAGGCTGAAGAAAGATGCAAAAAGGAACTTTCATAAACTTAGACAAAAAGGAGCTTCAAAGAATGAATTTATTGAACCATTGAACCAAAAGGTTCAACGGGTTCAAGGTTCAAAGGTTCAACCAAAGCTTAGAAAGATAAAGGAAGGAGTGTTTGAGTGAAATGCAGAATAAACCAATGAACTGATTAAACTTTGAATTGAAAGAGTTCAAATTTCAGTGGTTCATAGGTTCAAAAGTTCAAAGGTGGCCTCAGTCAAGAGAGAAGTAGCAAACAAGTGGTTCAATAGATGGTTTAACCAAGGAGTGAAGAAGTGATTGAACCAAAAAGTGATAGAATAAAAGAGACAAAATGAACCAATGAACTAATGAACTTTTAGTGGTTCAACGGGTTCAAGGTTCAACATGAATCAAGTGATTGACTAAAAAGAGAGCCCAAAGACTCAAAGAGAGAAGATCGATATAAAGGATCAAAAATCTTTTCAAAAGAGTTATTTCCAGTAGCTGGAATAGTGGATCGAGTAGACTTCTAGTCACACCAAACCAAGGACATGGCCTATTTTTCTTCCATGAAGTAAAGACAAATTAGAAAAGGACTAGATGGTACATACCAAGGAAGAAACATCTCAGATGAAGGGACATGCTATAGTTATGGTAGTGCACTATTCTCAACATGGTCTCTCCAGGCAGAACTGAAGATGTTGACTGCAACATGGGCTGTCCCATGGAAAAAGGTGCCAATCCTTGCGTAGTTCCTATAAGTTTATATTTTCTCTCATTTGTAAGAGAGACTTTTCATTTTTTACAAGAGTGAAACTCTACCCATTTTGAAAGAAGAATACTAAGACTTTGAGCTTAAATTGTAATTTCATTTTCATTTTTATCTGAATGAGAAAGTAGGTTGTTTAGAGACTTTGTGTTTTTTTGGCTTGTATCATTTTAGAAGATCATTCTTACATCTATCTTCTGAAGGTGTCCTTATTTATTTAATTTGGCAAGCATAATTAGTGAATGTAACAGGGAAGTGTCCTGAAACCAACTGTGGGAATACTTTGTGCTTTCACAATTGTTTTCAGTCTATGTTTTTCTTTTCTTTGTGTTGAGGATTCTGGGATGACTTTGTGCCCCTAGTATCCTTTATGATATACTCTTTGGGTAGTTGAGGTGGAAACTTTGAATTCTATTTCATCCTATTGTTACTATGCCCTTTGGTTACTGGTTACTTTATTAACTAAAATAAACTCCTACTGTTTCTTGCAAGAACACTTATGAAAGAAGAGAAGTGCCTTTAGTTTTTACACCAAAATTTTCTCCTTTGTCTGTGTGCATCATCTCTGAATGAAGAGAGATGGATGGTTTTTTCTGCCCCCATGTGTTATTTTCTACTTATTTATATTATATATAGCTCCTACGTATCTATAAGGAACCTCCCCTTAATGAGAGGAGAGATTTGTCTCCGGTTGATGTAGTAAAGTTGCACACATGGCTGACCAATCTTCCTATTATAGTTGATCAGACCTATTTTGTTGATCACTATGTTGATTGACAAAATATTCACCCAACATAGTGGATAGGTTTTCAAAGATGTCTATCATTGACATCTAAAATAAATATATTAATTTAGTTAGCATTATATAAGAATTATTCAACCATGTTTAGGTTCACATTAGACTCCAAACATCCTTCACATCTAATTGAGATTCATGTTTTGTGATTCATTTTTAGCAATCATTATGGGATTTAATAGGAATTCAATCATTATGATATTATTTCTACATATTTTAAGGAACTATTTATATGAAATATATTTATAGTATTATTGAAAACAGGTATTTCTAAAGTAGGAAAGATATTTATATTATTTCAACTATTATGACTATTTAAAACATAAATTTATTTGAGTAAAATTAATTAGCCAAGATTATGATTGATTCTCTCCAACTTAATTAAAAATTTATTGGAAATAAAAGAAAACACCTAGATTCTCTCCAAAAAACTAGAAGATGTGGATTTGTGAATCTAGAATTTCCCAATATTTTCCCCTTATATAATTGGGATTGTTCCTACTCTCAAAATAATGTAAGAATAATTTTTTTTATTATTATATTAAAATAATAATCAATTCAAAAATTGCTTTGATATGTTGTTATCCTAGAATAAGAATCATTTTAAATTGATCTTTTAGGTTGTTAAGATTAGGATATTAGTTCTAAAATTGATTTGTTAAGTTATTATTTGTGAAAAAGAAGATTATGAAGGAATTGTATTATAAATAAAATATTTTCATTTAGACTTAGTATTATAAAATAAATTTTAAAGTTGGAAGGAAGATTGAAGAAAAGATATGAGCATTTATATAGTTTCCTGATTTTAATCTTTTTCTTAAAGGGAGAGAAATGGTCCACTCAACTTAAGGAATAAGGTTAGTTTGTATTTATGTTTTACAGTTTTTTTTTTTTTCATTTATAAATATTATTTTCATTATTAGATTCTAATTTAACCTAAACACTAATTGGATCCATCTACCAATAGTTATTTAGTTTCATTTCATGAAATGCATGTTTCAAATCCTGTAATTTTAATTTTGCAAGTGTGTTTACTTTTTTTTCAAGTGTGTTTAATTTTATTGAAGTGTTTTCACTGTCCTATAACTATGTTTAATTCTATAATTCCAATTCATGCAAGTGTGCTATTAAGAAAATAGCTATCACTTGAATGTATTATGTGCCCTATTTCATACAGCCTTCAGACACTAACATTGGTTTGATATCATATTACCTAAATTTAGTTGATTGAATTAAGAGTATTGAAAACCCCTATTAGATGATAATTTATATCTTGGCATAATGGTATATTTCCTTCAATCTATAGTAGAAATAGTAGGTTATCTTAAAATATCATAGTTTTTTTAGGAGTTAAATCTCATTCCAAACAAATAAATACCCAAACAAACTAATTAAATTGGGTGTTATTATACCAATATAAATATAATCAAATATTTATTATTTTATCTAAGCTTTAGGGAAAAATAAACACAAATTTAACCACTTATAAATTTGGGAGATGATAGAAAATGAAAGTGATAATACTCAAAATCAGCTCAGTTATATTTAATATAAAATATGGGTAGAGATGTTGATATCTATGTAACTATGAACTTATCAATATAAAAAGTTAGGCATAACAAAAAATAAAGCCTTACCATGCAGATAGTACTCATATTTAAAATATTATTATCCCATGATAAAATAAATAGGCTTTTCTCTTCTAGATGTCAACATTGCTCTCAATGATGAGGATTTATCAAAAGTTTATTTTCTTTCTAACTTGTGGGTATCTAATTATGTATTAATAATCAAACTCCTTTCATTTATTGTTAAGAGTATCCAATCTATAAAATTCACCAAGAATTATTATACTTATACATATTTCTTAATCAATATTTCCAAAAAAATATCAAACTTTAAAAAACCTCATGAGCCAGTACCATATTCATATTCTACATATAGATGATAAAAATAATCTAATTGTCTATAAAGTAAAAAACAAGAAAGTGGGTTGAGGTGATTTATTTTTAAATTATGATGAGGATTTATTAAAAGAATTTATTTATCCAACCATGCAAACAAATATTTTTGTTGGATTTATCTATATATTCTTATATGTATTTAAAATGAAAATTAACCATGAATAAAGTAAACTATAAGAAAGATATTTTTTTTCTTAAACTACAGAAATATAGCTTACAATTTGAGGTACGGTGAACTATATATGCATCTAAGATTAAAAAAACCACTAGTTTTGAGGTCTATGGTATGATTAATCCATGAAATTTTTGGAGTGATATATTTGAGGATTATAGTTGAGTGGATATGTATATTAATGTGTAAGGCATTATTCTTGCATGGTTTAATTTCACTCCTTTGTATTTTAATGTATACAACAAAAGTTTATCCAAAGCTTTGAATAAATATTCTTCTCTTATAATAAATTTAACACCTTAAGTAATAATATTCTTACTAAAGTAGTAATCTATGGTAGATTCAATGATGCAAGAGGGCTATAATTCAAAGTAAAAACCATTTGCTTACCTATCATTAAATGAAAATTATATGTTAAGATTGTCTACTAAAGTGGAAATGAGTAATGTGTAAATCCATGTTAAATGGGTATTTTATTAATCTTTGATTGATTATTTTTCATTTATTGAACTAAAAAAAAAATATATGATATTTTTAAACTATTTTTTAGGAGAATCATTCCCCCTAATGTTTTAGGGATTTGAATTTAGTTTCATATATATATATATATATTATTTTTAAGGATTTGAAATTTATTAATTGATGTGACAACATATTTCACCATTATACACATATTTCTTGTTGGTCAAACTAATTTTTTAGGTTTTGAACACTGTTTTTAGTTTAGTGTGAAAAAATACGTCAACAAATGATGTGTATTGGGAGTGTGTATTATATGCTTAAAAATATAATATATGCCAAGTTCATCAAGGAACCTATAGTTTGATTTAATATTTGTGGTGTGGATGGGTACACCATTCTCACCCACTTCAATTTTTGAAAAATATTCATCAATCCATGCCAAATCACAATTAATGCAATATTCTTATACATGAAATCTCTTTCTTGATCCTATATATTCTTGTTTTGATAAATCTTAATATAGTGTGAGACCATGGGTATAGTTTTATGCAAGTTATCTCTATTTTTCTCCTCCAGATATGCACATAAAATTATGTAAGTGATATGCTATATTATGAGCTTTCTACTTTCACTCCTAGTGTAAAATCTAAAGCTTCTACATTTGGAAGGTAGTAACTAGATGGACATGCTTATTTTAATTTCCAATTTATCATGAGATACCCTATAATTTTTTGCCTAATTTTTTCCAAAAGTTATGCCACTTGAAAGGAATTCACAAGATGTTGATTTTCATCACTTTTTAATATTTATAGTTCTTTTGACATCTTGATGGGCCAAATAAGATATTCATTAGGATATTTGGTTTCACTACACCATTATTCAATAGTTAATATTTTTCTTATATAGTTATGCTTCATTTAATATAAATACATATAAATAATACATTCATAATAACATCATATGTAAAAAAATTGGGTAGAATATATATTGATGTTGCTTTCAAAAATATAAATCATTACTACTCAACCTTCTCCAATTATATTTTGTAATGGGTTATCACTATCTATCAAATTATTTTATGCCACACCCTACTAAAAATGTCCCTACAATTACAATACATGGGTTTTGAAACTTTAATTGTTTATCAAATCTTGATTAAAATGTTTAAATCCATGCTTACAACTAAAAAATCATGGAAATCATTCCATAAGTAAAGAGGGAATATTATTTTATTTCCAAGCTCTTAAATTTATCATTAACAAATCCATTCAATGATAATTAAATAAAGTATCCTCACAGATACATTTAATAACCCATAATAGTTTATTAAATATTCAAGTTCCTTACGTTAATTTACCTACCAAGAAAGGATTTGGAAAATTTTGACATATACCTTCATTGAGTCATTGGTGTGAATATTTTTTTCTTACCTAAATAACTCTATCTGAAGTCAAACATAATAATATGGATATAAAGTAAAAAAATTTAGAATAGTACATGAAACCAATGGTCTCTTCAAAAATCTCAACTTACATGTATGGTAGCGAGGTAGTGGCCATGATTCCAGTAACATAATTCTATTTAATTATTTTTGGGTTCAATCTAAAGCTCCTTAATAAATTTAAAAAATAGGTAGTGGTTGTATCCACCAATTGACCAATCAAAAACATAATTATAATTATAATTTCATTAAAATATAAATAACTTATTATTGAATAAAAAAGTATCTTATATTTTTTTGGACATTCAAATTTTCCCCATGTTGAGAGGTTGACACTTCATTATTTTTATTTATCACTTATTGATACATTTTTTAACCGTGGATAATAATAGTTTGATATTATTTTTGTTTGCATATTTCAGCCAATACATGTATTTATAACTTGCTTGAAATCCTCCTTCTGGGTGTTTGTCATAGAGGACAATAGTCAATATTTTGATATGACCAAGTATTTATTAACTATACTTTATTATCTTGTGAATAATTAATTAAATTTAGGAATCTTTTATATATAATTGACATGAAATATTGTTATGAAGTGATACTAAATATCAAACTATCTATATAAAAATATATTGTTGAAATTCCTTATATATCTTGCTTAAGTTTTCAGTAAAATTTTGACTAGGTTTTACTTACCTATGTATTAGTATAAATTTTATTATTTTTATCCATAAGATATGGTTATGCTATGGATAGTAGACCTATAAATTTATTATAAAGTGGTATTAAGCTTTGTTTTAGTTGAATAAATTTTTTGAATGAATGTTTCTACATAGATGTTGTTTTTCATATGTTGTTAAGTTAAAATTTGGATAGAAAAGTATGCATGGAGTTGTGATAGGATGTTTATTTGTTAAACATGATTAGTTTAATTTTGTATAATAACTACAATATTAAGTGAGGTAAATATATTACTTACCTTATAAACATCGATGATATGTGGTTCAATGTCATTTAAATTGAGTGTAGGTATTAAGAACATTGAATATATATTATTTATGTTTTTAAAAATAAATGTTATGTGTTTAATTTATATGTAAGATAACTCATGAAGAGTATATGCATAATAAATTTAAGGAATCCAAAAGAAAGGAGATTTCATCTGGAGCAACAAAAAGAAACCAACTATTTCTATATCTTCTACAAAATTATAATATAGAATTTCTATATAAGATAATAAAAAAGCTATGTGGTTATGAATATTATTATAAGAACTAAATATGAGTGTATCTCATAGTTAAAATCTTATTTTTGACAATTAAATTTTTATATCCCTAGTGAAAAATTAAATTCAGCCAAAAATAGTGAAGCATATTAAACGTTCATGTGCATTTTATTAGAGAAATATTCGTTAACAAAAACATTGAGCTAATTTATTTTCTAGTAAATGATGAAGTGATAGATATTTTATATACAATATTTTTAAAAATTTATCAAATAATGATGCTTTACATCTTGTAGTAACCCATCGAGACTTAATCTCTTAGTGCATGCCCTAAGGGGTACACTAGGGAAGGGGTGGGCAAACCTTTCATGATTCATAGGATTTTTGTCCCTTATTTACACATTATTACCAATATAACCAACTCACAAAACCACTCCCTAAGCTATTTATCCTCCCTTGAATATTATTCAAATAATTTCATATTTTCATCCCTCCTCTTTTAGTCTTAAACCCCTTTTCATCAGTTGGATGTACTAGGTCGACTGGGTCGACCCATTATAGTTTATGGATATTTTTAACTTTCTTATCTTGTTAGTATTTCATCTGACCTAGCTCAAACTTAGTGAATTATCAACAAAAACACATTGGGTCGATTGGGTTGACCCTATATAGCCAATGTTTATAAGAGGATTTGGGGCCATATCTACCTATATATACAAGATAATTTCATCACTATTTCATATATGCAATCAAGAGTTATTATTTACTCATGCTTATTCACAATATGCTCTTCCATCATTCTACTTGAGGAGACTTAGCTTATTTTTCTTATTTGGAGAATCTAGTCTTATGGATAAGTCTTAGATGTTTTGGCCTTTCTTAGTGATCCTTACAAACCATAACAACCTCTTGAGAATACCCTTTGGCTAAGGGAGAGATTGAGTCTTGATGGGTTCACATTTAGATAAGTATATTATAACTTTGTTCTCTTCTCTTTTAGTAGATAGAATTAGCATAAGTGTTGGATCGAATAATACTATCTTTCATATTTCATGTATTAGGGTGTTACTCATACATACTTTAATTGAGGTTCCATATACATATTTATTATATTATTTCAAACCCCCACATTGTTCCACAAGCTTTGGTGTGCACCAGATTAGATTTATTTTTCTTGTTATTAGAATAAGTGAATACTTTAGACCTTAGGACTCTGTTAGGGTTGTTTTATGATTGTGTTATATTTTAGGAACTAAAACCATTCTTAACATGATATATTGTGAAAATTTATCCCCTAATCAGCTCTAGAGGATCCCCATATTGGTCATGCTCTCACTTAACAAGTGTATCCCAATCATAAGTATAGGTATGCTCTATCTTCTCCAAGCTAGGATTGATTTCTAAACATGATGCATATATGATTACATACAAATATCCTCTATAAACCTCTATGTAATGCAATATTTTCAATTTCTAAGAAATTATAGGTCTTTTAAACTTCTATTGATGGGGAGTGTGCATGATAATTTCACCTCCTAATAGTCATGTTTTTTTATCTTCTTCTCTATTGTAATAACATTGTTAAAAGTCACTCTATGTGATTTTTATGTGTGTAAAATTAATAATATGTGAGTCTAATATGAATTAAATAAACCATTTTAAAATTGAGGTCCTTATTTTATAAAATTATCCAAAATATTATAATCATACCTCCATGATAAATTTTGGGATATAGTCCTTGTATAATGTTATCTAAGCCATCACTTTTATTATATGGATATTAAATTTTTTTATATGAGAAGGTGTTATTGGCATGAATAAAGTATTATAAAAATATTTATTCTATACATGCTATCCTATAATATTGATCTAGTTTGTGGATTATAAAACCTTTTATATAAAAAGTTTTGGCTTGTGTCCCCGCTAAAAATTATGGGTAGGGGGTGTTAGAGAATTAATATTTATGGATCGAATACTTGTGTACAATTATTGATCAATATAAAATAAATTAAAGTTATTGAAATTATAAAATGAAAATATTATTTAATAATTATGTTAAAAAAAACTAACACAACCATTCATTGGTATAATTATTTACATATAACAAAGTTATAATTATATATGGGTATAACCACTAACATCAATTTATAAAGATGTATTCCACATTGTGGAATATATCAAAATATTTGTAAGAGAGAGGTAATAAGAAAGAGGAGATACTATATTATGCAATAGTTATCAATATAATGGATTGTTCTTTTATTTGTGGGGTTTTCACCCATTAATAGGTTTTCCCACATTAAATTTGTCTAATGTGTTCATAATTTCTTTGTACTTTATTTGATTCCTTGTTTTGATGCACATTTACATTCATGGTTAAATTAATTAGATGAGAAACATTTTTAGCATACTAACTTTGACATTACCAAGTATAATTATTATTAGTCTTACCCTTTAGGGACCACTTCTCATTAGTGGTGGTACCTTCATGTTCTTGTGGCCAAGTACGTTATACATAGTGACACCATGTGCTTGTTATATTAAAATATAAAATTATTTGCATGCATAGATAATATTAGTATTAAATTTTATTACATGACTTTTAAATTTGGATCTATGGTGTTAATTTGGATGGCCTTCATATTACTAAAAATATTTACTACATCAAGTGTTTTAAGTCCATGCTCAAACATGATGTAATATGTTTTTTGAGAAAAGGTGCCAAATATAAAGATGTATTTCGTGCCACTTTCATACCATCTAAAATTATGCAACATATTATCATTCATTGTAAATTTTACACTTGTATCCTTGAATTATTAGAAATCTCACACCTATCTCCTATAATGCCAACCACCACATTGTCACTGTCATTGAGTATTTTAATAAGTGGGTGGAGGTCTTCTCATTAAATATGGTTTCAAGGTATATTATATCCAAGTTTTAAAATAATATTTCCCCTTTAAAAATATAATAAGTTCATGCAATATGTGAAAAATATTACATGTCTGACCACACTACATCTTTGTACTACTACATTATGAATTAGTGTTGTAAATTTCTCATCTCAAAATTCAATGACCCTCATTCTATGGTGAATGTTAAAAATGTTGAATTTTCAAAACCATAAATTAAAAAATAAAAAAAATTAAACATTCAATAAATAAATACCTAAATCCAATCTATTAGAAAATAAATCATCATTGTCACTTTGTAAATTATTTAAATAAGATCATTAAAATATGCATAAAAATCCAATTAATAACCTTCACTTTAATAAAGTTAACAACCTATCAACAAATTACATTATTTTGTATTCATATAAATGGACCTAATCACATCATAAGATATTAATAAGAATTAATTATACAAAACCTTGGAATGATGGAAAATCATGTTGACAAATAATCTTTATTTTATTATTTAGTTGTTTCCATTCAATTTATATTTGATATCAAATTATCCATGCATAATACTTGTGATACATATAAAACTATCCTACATGCTCATACTATGAAATCCCTTGCACTCATCTATGTTGATCTTGATCTCGATCTCATTATTTTGCAAATAGATCCCATTTTTTCATGGACCTATGCACAAAAATTGCACCAATTCATAATCTTACACACTCCATTATGTGAAGTGGACTTGAAGTCCCACACCTCACTATAACTAACTCATAGATTGAAATATTTACACTTTTGTAAGATATAACATATACAAGTGTCAACCTACTCTGATAACATGGATTTATAAGTGTTAATTCCCAACCTCAAATCTATTAGTTATCAACTTAGATAGTTAGTTGCCACATATTTGGAATATCAATTATCACCTAGTAAGGAAGATTAAATGAATAAAAAATATCTACTTTATAACTTAAAAAAATTGTAACTAATTATTCTATTTCATGAATAATTATGTATCCTATACATCCAATAAATGGTAAATGTGATCCATATTCAATTTCATACATATTCATAATGGCAGGTAGTATGTTATGCATATCTATTATATCATACACATATTATACATCATAGAATTATTTTACTTACTCTCATTAAAAATAATTTAGTTTTATGTAATTATAAGACTTTAAATATAGTTGATTTTTTTATTGTCTTCATCTAAATATTTTTGCACGTATTCCCTCTACATAACCAGACACATTATCTCTAATGCATGCTTGTACCCCACACACCTAGTCTTGGGCCCTCATAGTCTGGATAATTAATAATAGAATTTATCTCTTTTATATTATTATAAACATCAAAGTGCAATGAGATAAATAATGTCTATTAGTCTATTATATTTCATACTACTTGGATGAATGTCATAGTGATTTTAAGATGGATAACATGCATAAGAAACCTAAGGTAGTCATAGATGTCAAAAGTTTCATTTCAAATGAAATTGAGGCATAACACATCAAATAATTTATCCAATTCCATGTTTTTATGTTGTATATAAATTTTACATCTTCTAATTATCCTCTAATGTTTGCTCATAAAATATTTCAACAATAAGCCCCATTCAAAATCCAAGTTATTCTTGATATTCTTCTGTTTAAATGTAAAATAAATGCCAAAGAATTGAATGTATATATTAGATATCTTGAGGCATAATTATCAATGGATCACTTCATTAATGTAAAAAATCTCACCTGTGTAGTGTTTAAGATTTCCATTATAGTGTTTCACTAGTGGGAGAAATTATATTCACAATGTAATTGTGTGTTACAATTGAGTCTTAGAAGACCCATTTTGACACATTGAATAAGTATTACCCTCATCATCACTTTGATTATGAGTAAACTTAGTCACAATAATTATTATAACATAAGCATAAACTTGTGGAATACTAAACCATCACATTCCATTATTACTCTATGCACCTATGGGATAACATGAGGTAAAAACAAAGGTGATGAAGTACATCAATATCATATCACCTTATATTAATTATAACATGGAATTATTGAATTATGATGCTCTAGGGTAATTGATGAGTCCAAAATATGACTCATTATTACTATCATGTTTCTTCATTTTCTTTCCATTACATCTCCTCTTGACTAAAAAATGCAAGGATCTTAGGCTTGTATCTAATCCTAGTGTAGTAAATGGATAATTTATTTTATTTAATGTAAATAAAATCTAAGTTACTAATTTTATCATTTAATTATAAATCTTTCAATGTTTAATATCTTAGTTTTATGTATATAGAGTTGATACAACAATATATAATGAATAAGGTCCTTTTTAATGATATTCTAAAGCAACATATATGAAATATATTGACATTTGGAAAGATAAAAAATCAGTAGACACACTTATAGATCATTTAAGTCTTATTTAGACTTAGATATGATCTTAAATAGTAGCTATAGACTCATACAATCTATTGCTATGGACATGCCTAGTAGCTACAAACTCACCTAGTCTATAACTATAGACTCATTAAGATCATATTTCATTCTTCACTAAAGGATTCTACCATTCCTGTCAGCCTTTCAACCTTGTCATGGACTTCTTCAACATTTAGGATCATTGAAGAATGTTGATATGGACTTTACTAGGTTTTCATAAAAATAGATCTAGACTCTAACAAACTTGATATGGACTTTGCCAAAACTGTACTAGACTCTTCCATTCTAGCATATGAGCTTGTAGAACTAAATATCCATACTTTCCATCTTTGTCAACATACTTGAAAATTATTTTGGATTCTTACTACTTATAGTATTAATATAAATAGAAGATTTATAAATAGACATTGTGTGTGTGTGTGTGTGTGTGTGTATATATATATATATATATGTTAGTGTAAATATGTCACAGTATTTTATAAGGAAAATCAATCTCATAGATCTATGAAGTCATTCTTAGTAGATATGTAGTGGATTTTGTAACAGATGGATTTTCTTATTTCAAACCATCAATCACCTATTTTGAAGAACCACTGAAATTAAGATATTTGTTTTGATAATAGAAGATTGGCTACTGAGATCTAAGGATCTATATTTACAACATTATAGAAGTGGATCTCTATGTCTTCATAAAAAAATATATAAGATAAAATTAAATATATTATTATTATTATTCAGTTAATATTATATCATAGTTATAGTTATATTCACAGAATCCATTTTTCTTAATTAATAAAGATATATCCAATTTTCAAGTAATAATTTTTCTTTTCATTCCTATTCCTAAGGAGAACAAGAGCCCACTCTCCTAAAAATTAGGTACATATTTTTTTATGGTATTTTATGTATTTATATTTTTTAGTAATTATAAATATATTTCATTTTCATAACCTATAATAAATTATCTTTTAGTTGAAATAATAAATTCAAGATTGTAAATCAGTATGTGTATATATATATATATATATATATATGTTAGTGTAAATATGTCACAGTATTTTATAAGGAAAATCAATCTCATAGATCTATGAAGTCATTCTTAGTAGATATGTAGTGGATTTTGTAACAGATGGATTTTCTTATTTCAAACCATCAATCACCTATTTTGAAGAACCACTGAAATTAAGATATTTGTTTTGATAATAGAAGATTGGCTACTGAGATCTAAGGATCTATATTTACAACATTATAGAAGTGGATCTCTATGTCTTCATAAAAAAATATATAAGATAAAATTAAATATATTATTATTATTATTCAGTTAATATTATATCATAGTTATAGTTATATTCACAGAATCCATTTTTCTTAATTAATAAAGATATATCCAATTTTCAAGTAATAATTTTTCTTTTCATTCCTATTCCTAAGGAGAACAAGAGCCCACTCTCCTAAAAATTAGGTACATATTTTTTTATGGTATTTTATGTATTTATATTTTATACATAAAATATAAATACATAAAATACCATAAAAAAATATGTCAATAAGTGTGTTTACTTTCAATAAATTGTTTACTTTCAACAAGTGTGTTTACTTTTAGTAGAGTGTTTATTTTTAGCAAATGTGTTCACTTTAGTAAATTAGATTATAGAATGATTTAATTTTTAAAGTATATTTCTTTATTCCATGAGTAAATCCTTTCTATAATATATTATATTAGACATTTATAAAGGATAAAAACCCCCTAAATCATCTCTATAATACCTACAACCACAAGCCTTATTATAGATATCTTTGTATGCTTCCATTGGTATGAATGACATCAATATAAAAGGTTGATTAAATGAAGGGATTAACAACACAAATCATTTTTTTCACCTTTTTTAGGGACTTGTAGGTGTGAGTAAGGTAATCCTTATTGGTCTATAGTAAAAAACCAAAAAACATTAAAAAAAACCAATAAAAATAAATAAAAAAATCAAATTTATGAACTGACTTAGAGACATTAAAGGAAGGTTCATCTCCAAAGATCCTTCATTTGGCCTAGAGGAGAAAATAATAAAAAATTTGATTGAGAGATATAAAAATATAATAAAAAAACATGAATCATGATCAAATTCATCACCAAAACTAGGATCATCCTTATAAAGAAACCCTGTAAGAAGACTCACATTTGGGAGATCTTTTCCTATAGAAAGAATTAATCTAGAGGGTCCTTTGTCTAGAACAATAGGTCTTGGAATTAAATATTTATAAGATCAAGAGGAATACATAAATTATATATTTAATATATGTTGGGAATAAATAGAAAGGAAATATAGAAAATCCTAAAGAAAATAGAATGCAATTTCAATAGGATAAAAACTTTTTCCTTTCCTGTAGTCATAGATACAAAATATTAAATCTTTATGAAAATAATTTCACCATAAATTCTACCAAATTCTAGGGTTAAGTTCTCAAAGCATATAAATAAATTCCTATATGAGTTAAAAGTGTTATGCCAAACCTTCGATTATACAACTAACAATCAGAAACTCAAACTGTTCCCTTCTACACATAAGGAGGCAACCATGAGGTGATTCATGGGCCTTTTAGGTGATGCTATTAACATATGGAGAGACATGGAAATTAAATTTATTGATAATTATCAAGATTACTATAGATTAAGGGATAATAAAGAGTATTTTTTTAAGATCAAACCAAATGAAGATGAAAGCTTAGAATATTATCTAGATATATTCACATTTACCCAAGAACGTAGTGGTTAACCAATTACAATAGAAGTAGTGAAAATGGTCTTTCTTAAAGGACTAGATGATGACATTCTCAAATTAACATGCCACCAAATTTCAAATTTATGTACCAATTATTCTAGGATAAAATGAAAACTAGGTAAATTCAACGAAGTCAATTGATTGATGGAGGAATTTGATAATTTGAAAGCTAAAATTTTGGTCCAATTAAATACTACATTATATGTTATTAAATTTAAATCCAATTCCACCACAAAACCCTTAGACATATGTTGTGTAAAATATAAGTTAAAACATGCTCTTAAAGATTTTTCTTTAGATAAAATAGAAATTTGTGGGATATGTGATATTAAAGATCATGACACAAACCATTTTAACAATATTTTTATTTTTAAAAATAAATTGAAACAAAATGAACAACCAATAAAATATCTCAAACATATCCAAAGATAAAATCCATTTCCACAAAACTAGATCCAAGATCAGTTTGACCTATGAAATCCAATTAATCCATGGATGACACCTTGGATTACTAAGGCACCTCAACCTATGTGGGGAAAAGTATACCCATAATGGTATAATCAAGAATGGATGATGCATCAACCTTGGATGATTCCTAAACAACCATGGATACTTAAACCACAATCACAACAATGGGGAAATACATAGTGGAATAACAATTCACAGTTTAACCCCTAAAAAAGGTTTTCACTATAACAAGCTTTGATGACACCCCCTACAACTCAACCTATAGAACACATTTATAATCCATAATTGATTTATAAATTTTTATCCACCCCTAATAATATACCATAATCCCATATCTATGTAAATAAACAAGGAAAAACTCTAAATTTATTAGCCATTGATTTTTTAAATATTCAGGCTAGATCAGATAGAACAATTCAACAGCCTTATATTACCATCTCTAAACTTCCCAATGAAAAAACAAAAAAATATAAACCTTAACCAATAATTATAAAATAGGAATCCAAAAAAAGGTTAAAAAAATATAGAGGAACATATTACTACTCCTCTACTTGTTCCTTTGCCTGATAGATTGAAGGAAATTGAAACTAAGTAAGAATTTGATTTGATTCAATAATTAATAAAATTGAACATTGAAGTACCCTTGTTACAATCCATCAAGGATATTTTTGAATTAAATATATTTATTAAATCATGTTTCAAGACACTTGAAAGAAAGAAACAATACCCAAAGACCACACATGTAGATGGTAAACTAGCTGATCTTTTAGAAGGAAAACTACTACTACCTAAATATGTTGACCCATGTAGCCAAATAATAATAGTAACCATAGGGAAGAAATAAATACCCAATATTTAGATATATTTGGGTGTAATAATAATTTTAATCACAACTAATACTATCCAAACACTGTCTCTTATAGGGATGTAACCTACCTCTACCATTCTCCAAATGGTTGATCAATAAGTTGTTAAACTAAAAGGCATTATAGAATATGTACCTATAAAAATTAAGTCATGGGAGTATCCAGTAGATTTTATGATTCTACAACCTAAAACCAAGAATTTAGGGTACCCTCTCATTTTACGAAGACTTTAGCTAGTTATTGTAGCAACATTAATTGATTGGATATCAGGGGATATGACTATTTTGATTGGTATAAAAGTAAAATGAATGTCCTTATAACCCATAAAAAATACTCATTAAATTACACTTAAACACTTTAGGTAGATGAACCAAAAAAATAACATCTTTTCATCCTTAGCTATGATAATAGTAAAAAGACACATGAAAGAATTAATTGATGAGTTAGCACAAGATATAGAAGAAGCCATTATCTTCATGAGTTTGTCTTCTAAAAAATATATTAGTATATTCACTATGGACCCTAATATTCTATCTATTATATATGTTATAAGTTTGTTTGCTACAGACTCTATCAAGTTTTCTACTACAAACTCTGCTAGTCTATCTACTATGGACTTTATCTGATTCTTGGCTATAGACAATGCCAATCCATCATCTATGAACTCCACTAGACTTGTTACCACAGAATCAATATTTGGTAATTTAACTTATGACCATAGACCATTACAAGAAAGTATTTATAATTAGGAAGAAGACAAATAAACTAATTTTTTAACTACACTTTATTATCTAATAGCCAGAATCATTCCTCTAGGAAATGTTTTTATAAAAAATGTAACTAAATTTCATCTTTTATTACCACATACATGTATTCTTAATTCCTTAACAAGTGAATTTAAACAAGCAGAGTCTATCCATCCTGACACTAAATAGTTTATGATATTATAAGGAAAAACATTGAATATAAATTAGTTAGTTAACACATGATCAAGAATTGAAATTTTTTGATGTCCTATAAAAACACACAAATAATTTTATTAGTATTATAAATATATGATAGGAGTTCATTTGAGTATTTGTACCCATCACATTTACATGAGCTGAGATAAATTAGATAGATAATCACAAAGATGGATAAATATAACATTAAGGGATATAATAAGAACTGAAATTGAGAAATTATTGGATGTAAGATTCATTTACCCTATTTCTAATAGCCAATGGGTTTCTCCACTAGTAATCATACCAAATAAAAATCAGAAATGGAGTGTGTGTGTGTGTATTATTAAGAGATAAACAAATCCACTATAAGGGATTATTTTCTTGTTCCTTTTATCATTCAAGTGCTTGATAATCTATCAAGATACAAATACATTTCCTTCCTAGACAAATTTAGTTGATACAATAAGATAATAGTGGTAGCTGAGGATAAACACAAAACCACCTTTACCTATCCATGGGGTACATTTTATTATAGAGTTTTATCATTTGGTCTTTGTAATGCCACAACTAATTTTCAATTAGAATTTTTAGCCATATTATCTAATTTGACTAATGATTATGTGGAAATGTACATGAATGACTTCAATACTCATGGAGCTACATTTGATGAAGCCTTACACAATATTGACAAGGTCTTAAATATATGTGAATAACATGGATTATCACTAAGTCATGATAAATACTTGATGATGATGATGGATCAATGCATAGTACTAGGACACCACATCTTTCCTAATAGAATCTAAGTGAATCCTAAGAAAATTGAAATAATTTCAGGCCTACCTATTCCATAAAATCAAATTGATATCAATAATTTATTAGGTAATGTTAGTTTTTATAGATGTTTTATAGAAGACTTTAGTAAAAAAAAATCTCCTGTGTTCTTTGTTGGCAATGTATAGTGAATTTATGTGGAGTGATGATTGTGAAAAATACTTTAAATGCATTAAATAAAAATGAGCTCTGCACCATTATTAAGGGGACCTAATTGGA
>JARHVA010004082.1:2500-117500 GCA_037957365.1 Torreya grandis | reverse complement strand
GAAATATATGGTGTAAATGTATCATGGTTTCACCAGTCCCTAAGATGATCACTTGACTAATGAATTTAGCATATATGACCACAGTCAACATTCACAAGATAGAATTCAAAGTTATGAGGGGATGAGTAGCAACTGAGTTTGAAGAAGGGAATTTAAAAAGGTAAAGCATGGGCAAAATGATGAGTCTAAAATATGACTAAATATTACTATCAATTTTCTTCATTTTCCTTCGATTACCTTTCCTTTGGACTAAATAATGCTAATATCTTAAGCTTGTAACTAATCCTAGTGTAGTAAATGAATGATTTATCTTATTTTATGTAACTAAAGTCTAACTTACTAATTATATCATTTAATTTTAACTCTTTTCATGTTTAATCTCTCAATTTTGTGTATATATAGATGATACAATAGTCTATAATGAATAAGAACCTTTTTGATGATATTCTAAATCAACTTATATGAAATATCTTGACATTCAAAAAGGTTAAAAACTCATTGAACACACTTTTTTATCATTCAAATCTTCTCCAAACTTAACTAAAAACTTTTCTAGTAGATATAGACTCACATAGTCAATTACTAAAAACTCACACAATAGTTGTAGACTCACCCAGTCTATAATTATGGATACATTTAATATTAGATTTCATTCTTCATCAAATAATTCTACCAATCCTATTAGCCTAACATAATTTTTATTGACTTATTTAGCATTTAGGATCCTTAAACCATGTTTTTATGGACATCACTAATTTTTCATAGAAATAGATTTAGACTCTACCACAACTACTCTAAAATATTTTAGTCTAGCTTCTAAGGTTGCAAAACTGAAGATCTCTACTTTCCATCTTTATCAACATACTTGAATATTATTTTTGTCAGTTTCTACTTATAATATTACTATAAATAGTAGATCTATAAATAGACTTTATATATAATAGATCTAGTCTTTTATAAGTCAAATTAATCTAATAGATCTAGGAAGTCATTCTTAGTAAATATTAAGTGGATTTTGTAATGGATGGATCTTCCTATTTTAAACCATCAATCACCCATTTTGAAGAACCACTATAATTAGGAGATTTGTCTTGATAACAAAAGATTAGATACTGAGATCTAAGGATATACTGTTACAACATTATATAATTGGATCTTTATGTCTTAGTAAAAATGGTATAAGAGAGAATTAAATATAGTATAATTATTCAATTAATATTCCAACATAGTTACAATTATATTCATGAAATCTATTTTGATAAATTAATGAAGATATCTCCAATTTTCAAGTACTGAGTTTTCTTTTCATTCCTTTTCCCAAGGTGAATAGGGTCCCACTCTCCTCAAGAACTAGGAACATATTTTTGTATGGTATTGAATATATTTAAAAATTTTAGTAATTATAAATATATTTCATTTTCATAACTTAGAGGAAATTATCATTTAGTTCAAAGAGTAAATTCAAGATTGTAGATTAGTGTATTTACTTTTAGCAGATTGTTTACTTTAAGAAAGTGTGCTTAATTTCAACATAGTATTAATTTTTATCAATTATGTTTATTTTAATAAATTATATTATAGAGTGTATTAGTTCTACAAGTATGTTTATTTATTTCAAAAGTAAATCCTTTCTAGAATAGATTAGATTAGACTTTTGGAAAGGAAAACAAGCCCCCCAAATCATCTCTATAAGAACTAAAACTGTAAGCCTTGTTATAAATAGATTTGAATGCTTCCGTTAGTTTGAATGACATCAACAAAAAAAATTCATTAAATGAATGGATTAAAAACACCCATTAGTAATCCTATGGAAATGCCTAGAATTTAAAATCTAAGGTAAATATGAAGAAACATATCATCTCTTCATATAATAATATGTGCAAGGGTCATCCCTCAAAAAATTCCTTATCATAATATTTTTCACATAAATATAACACTTATCACAAAGGTGTGAATCCAAATAATACTACACAAAATTATAGGGCTCCTGTGTCTTATGATTTAGATAAACATAAGAAGAATTTTGGTGATAGGTGGTGCCATCACCATCAATTACACACCCATGATGATTGAGAATTTATCACATACAAATACTTTATTTCCTAGTCTACATTAGGTTATGTGACATTGGATGACACTAAACCAAATGTTACTTATATAAGTCCAAGGACCACTATGATAGATACCTTTGAGAAGCACATATACCTTTTTCACATAATTTTTTTGTTAAAGTTGTTGGGTGAATATTTTGTCGGCCAGCTAACTAGTGACCAAAAAAGTTCCTATCACCATAGCATAGGGAGATTGGTCATCCAATGTTGTAGGTTTACCACATCCAAAGGGGACAAATATCTCCTCTCATCAAGGGGAGGTTCCCTATTAAATATACAGAGGCTATATACTATATATATAAGCAAAAAGTAAGACACAGGGGTGGGATAAACCATCCATCTCTCTTTTTTTAGAGATGATGCTAACAAATAGAGGAGAAATCCTAGGTGATTGGTGAAGATACTTCTCTTATTTTAGAAGCAACATTTAGCCAAGAGCCAGATCCCTTCCTGGATAGTATAAATCCTGATGAAATGATAAAACACACTTCTCTTCTTTCAAAAGTGCTTGTTCTTTTAAACAACAAGAATCTTTCTGGTAAGTAACAGGTAACCAAAGGTGCAGAGTAACTAGCAACCTAAAATGTATCACAAAGTCTCCACCTTGACTACCCAAGAGTGAAATATGAAGAATAATGGGGGCATAAAGTCATCCCAAGGTCCTTTACACAGAAATAAAAAATAAACACACACTGAAGACAACTATGACAGGACAAAGTCTAAAAGTAGCTAGCTTCAGGACACTTTCCTTATCACCTCCACTAGTTCTACTTGTTAAATCAAATAAATAAGAATGCTTTCAGAAGATAGACATAAGAACAATCTCCTAAATTAGCACAAGCTATAACATCAAAAAGTCTACAGGTAACTTGCTTTCTCATTCAATCAAAGAAATATGAACTACAATCTAAGCTCAAAATCTCAGTAATGCCTTTCAATTTGGGTAGAGTTTCACTTCTGGTAAGGGGAAGATCTCCTTCAAACGGTATAAGAGATTACATTATATAGAGGCTTGAGGGAGGCTTGGCACTTTGTCCCATAGAGTGACCCATTCAGCACATTCAATGCCTTAGATGCATTCTTGGTCTTATTAGGAAGGGCCATGTTGGAGTAGGGTAGTTGCCTTAACCGTGATGTATTAATTCATCTCTAGTGCGTCCTCTTGAGTCTAAATCTCTCATTCTGTCACCTGCCTAGCTGCATAACTGTCTATTCTACCTTTATCTTAAAGGGGAGAAACAGGTTACACTTTCAATGTTGGCAGGCCCCAAATAACTACTCGGTGAACTATTTTACCCACTAGAAATAACTCCTGAGTTTTCCTCTTTGTCTCTTCCTCCTCTTGGGTCTAGCCTTAGGCTCTTTGAATGCATTTAGGTTCACGCCTTGAGTCTACTAGAATCAACAAACACTTAAATGCAACTAATTTGGCATTCACATGTCTTTCCTCTATTAAAGGTTAATGGCTAGCTAGTCACTCCAAATTTGATGCCCATAGGCCTGTTGGTCCTTTATTTCCTTTAGACAAAATGTTTGAAGGAATTCCTTTGGATAATTTGTTTGAAGGAAATCTTTTCCTTTGCTTCATGCATGCCTTTACATTGTGAGGTGCTCTGTCCTTTGACATGTGGTGCCTTTCACCACTTCAAACAAGTGATATGTGGCATCTTTCATTAAATCTTACTAGGGACACATGGCATCATCCACCTTCTCAAGATTTTGTGACATCACAAAAATGTTTGGGGCTTAGTCGGGCTCTCATGGACAATGACACTTGTCAGCCTCCACCACTCTCTACATAAGATATGTGGCACGGTCCATTGGTCTTAGGAAAACAAAGTAAAACCTTTCATAGTTGCCACTTGTCACCCTCCACAAAGTTTTAGCATAAGCTTTTTTGAAAGAGACCCTATAACAGTCACATAGATGTAGACACGTGACAGCCTCAGCTTCATTTAGTCACTCACCCCTAGGCCCACCATGGTCTTTACTGAATACAGTGGAATGTAAGGAAGGAAATGTGGATGTTGACATGTGGCGGCTTCCAATGAGCTTCAAAAAGGGACACGTGGTAGCTTTTTCTACTTAGGAATAAGGCATAATGGCTCAGTCGATGACACTTGGAAGTATCCACTTGACTCTTTTTGTTGCACACATTTCTCTTCATAACTGAGGCCATCTTTGAACCTTTGAAACTAGCACATTGAATTAATTAAACATTGAACCTATTGAACTGATGAACCAAAATGGTTCAAGATTCAATAGTTCAAGCTTTTGAGACTCATTAAATGCTCAGGGCTGCAGAACTTTTGGAATGGTTAAACTTTGAACTTTGTCAAATGCACCTTGCTCTTATTGAAGACATTGAACCTTTGAACCTGCTAATCCCTTTGCTGAAAAAGCTTTGAAAAAATGAGGAATTTGAAAGCCCCCAAATAAATTTTGAGAAGGGGAAGAGAGGAATTTTGGCCCTGTAGGTCCAAGAATGGCTCATATGTTGTTCCAAAAATAAGTGACATTTTTGGGGACCAACAGTTGGCTCTAGTTTGGGAACTTCCTTTAGATGAAAACTTGGAACAATTGAGGGGAGTAGAAACCAAAATCTCCAGTGCCTTTAAGTGTGCCATTGGGCTACAGAGTCATGCTACCCAAAAAGAAAGGCTCCAAAAAATGAAAAAGAAAAGCACAAAATAGAACTAAAGACTATATAGATATACATATGTATAGATGATCTTATCTGATGCCTCAAGATTTGAAGTGCTTCAGATGTTGCCCATTGTGAGATAATGAAAATGGTGTGCTATCCTAATAAACCAATAGGAAACCATTTTGTCCCCAAAAATGGTGACAGCCAAATGGAACTCTCCACCAGGAAACCAATTTTCTGTGTCTTCCTCTTGGCTCTTTCTTCTTCTTGCCCCATGGCAGGACATGGTCTTCAAATTGAAAACCATAACTCCTTTCTCTCTTGGTGAAGAGTTATTTTTCCTGACTTTGTAGTACAACAGTATGTTCCACCACCATAGCTTGTTATTATGCTAGTCCAGTATAGCACATGCTTTGATTGTCAGCATCAAACTCCTGACAAACCATCAGCTTAGCATATCCTTTAGTGTGAAGGAGTTTGATATCTTCATCTTGAGCAGTCTTCAATCTAAGCAATAGAGATTCACATCTAGCTATGTTTCTAGTGTTGCTAAAATGCAACTTGCATGAAGGAAAAATATCTCCTTGAAGAGATATCAACACAGCCCCAGCTCCAACATTAGTGGAAGAATTGCTGCCATCAGATTTTAGGATCCAAGCATCATCAAAAGCTGATCTTCTATTAGATTTCTCTTCATGGGAGATGGAAGATCCTTCTTGATTTATACTGCACCCTACCAATTGTTTTGATGCCTTATTTGGATGAAATCCTAGATTCCCAGCTATAAGACTTTCATCAGCTGGGACATGAGCATCCTTTGTGGTCAAGAAGTAATTACCCCTACCTGAAGGCTCAAACAAAATTTGAGTAGTAGGGGTTGACATTTGGGTAACCACAATCTTTGCCTCAGATAGGTCCACACCTAGTTCTCCACCAATCTTTAATTGCTCAAGA
Organism: Torreya grandis; assembly: GCA_037957365.1. Classification (NCBI taxonomy): domain Eukaryota; kingdom Viridiplantae; phylum Streptophyta; class Pinopsida; order Cupressales; family Taxaceae; genus Torreya; species Torreya grandis. The sequence continues at coordinate 111,788 of JARHVA010004082.1, read as the reverse complement.
TTGGTTTGCAGGGATTCAAACTCAGTCATTTGAATTTTAGATTTCTTGACATGATCAATCATGGCAAATGATTGAGATGGACTTGGAAGAGAGGATGGGAGTTCATCTTTTTGGTTTTTGAGAGGGGGAGGACTAATCTATGAATTTGAAGTAGAAGGTGCAGAGATGTTTGATGTACTTACTTCTTTGGCAATCACTGGGTCTTTTGACTAGAAAGTAAGAGGGATTCTCTACTCAATAATTGAAATTTTTGGTTGGGGTCACTCCTCTATCTTCTCTTTATTGGCCTACTAGGCTGACTAATTCTCAGACCTGGTGAATACTGCATATGATCCTTCGACTACTTCACCTTCACTTCTGGGTTCATCCTAGAAATTTAGGAAACCAATGTGGGAGTCACCATCTAATTCTTCTAGATCCTCCCTAAAGAGATCAACACCATTTTCTTTCTTGAACTCAGGTTGGAAATAGGAACATGTTCTATTTCCAGATATCCAACTACTGAGTTGGTTGGAGGTGTTTCAAGGGCAAGGTTCCTCTATGGGGGAGGAAGATGATTTGGTTTCCCTTGACTTTTTGCAGCATTGCCTTGATATGGCTAATTGGGGAATGTCTTTCTTGGCATATCTTGATTAGGAAGAGTAGACATACTTTGGGCCATTTGCCTTTTCAAGGCTAGCAGTTCATTTGCCAGCTTTTGCACCATTTGATCAGTGGTGGATGAAGGTAGATACTTAGAAGATGAAGAGGATATACCTCTTTTAGGATCTCTCCTTATCTTTCCTACCAAGATAAGGTCATCTTTTAGCTCAGTAGCCAAGTCTTGAATAGTCTCAAGGTCTATGTGTCTAGCCCATCTCAGTAAGAAACTCACTTCAGGCAGCTGTGAGTTGATAAAGAAACACTTGAGATTTTGAGGTGTCAACTGGGCGATCATGGGAATCCTGTGCCTTAGCTTATTGAACTTGGCAATAAAATCCCTCATAGGCTCATGAGGTTCCTTCTTCATCTAAGTGAGCTAGGCTAGCAAAGCATACACATCCTCTATAGGCTTGAAACTGGCTTCAAACTTGGCTTTAAGAGTATCCCAGTCAGTCACTGATCCAACTTGCAAATGGTAGAACTAGTCTGCAGTAGCACCTTGTAGTGTCTCCACAAAAAGCTTGACTACCATGTCTTTGAACTCCACCCCTATCACACCACAGGCTATGCTGAAGGCTGTAATGTGTTCATCAGGGTGAACTATCCCATCACCAAAGAATTTGGGGAAATTCTTTCTTGAATTACATGGGAGTTCATGCAGAGGTGGAGTCAAGTTGAGTGGGCCAAAAGAGTTACCCTAGGGGCCTCAAACTGCCATGATTTAATTATGAAAAACATGGATAACAAATCTATATGGAGTGGCTAGATTGCAGAACAAAAATGGAAAATAACTGGCCCTACTTCAGCTTGAGGCTTGAGGCTTCAAACTCCACACTCTTTCCCAGGAGCTCTAGTTTTGTACACCAAATAAAATAATGGAAGTGAAGGAAGAACGTAAGGCTATAATGATAATGGGTAAGACACAAAATGGAGTCGCTAGAGTTTATAATGGATAAAGGTTATAATGATTATGGGTAAAACACAGGTGATGTTTCAATTTGAAACTTGAGGTTCCAAATCACACAAAATTACTATGTTCCCAGCAGAGTCACCAAAAACTATTGGGTGAATATTTTGTCAGCCAGCTAACTAGTGACCAAAATAGTTCCTATCACCATAGCATAGGGAGATTGGTCATCCAATGTTGCAAGTTTACAACATCCAAAGAGGATAAATCTCTCCTCTCATCAAGGGGAGGTTCCTTATTAAATATATGGAGGCTATATACTATATATATAAGTAGAAAGTAAGACACAGGGGTGGGATAAACCATCCATCTCTCTTTTTTTAGATATTATGCTAACAAATAGAGGAGAAATCCTAGGTGATTGGTGAAGATACTTCTCTTCTTTAAGAAGTAACACTCAGCCAAGAGCCAGATCCCTTCCTGGATAGTAGAAATCCTGACGAAATGATAGAAGGCACTTCGCTTCTTTTAGAAGTGCTTGTTCTTGCAAACAACAAGAATCTTTCTAGTAAGTAACTGGTAACCAAAGGTGTAGAGTAACTAGCAACCTAAAATGTAGTGCAAAGTCTCCACCTCGACTGCCCAAGTGTGAAATACAAAGAACAATGGAGGCACAAAGTCATCCCAAGGCCCTTTACACAAAAATAAAAAATAAACACACACTGAAGACAACTATGACAATGCAAGGTATGAAAGTAGCTAGCTTTAAGACACCTTCCTTATCACCTCCACTAGTTCTACTTGTTAAATCAAATAAATAAGAATGCTTTCAAAAGACAGACATAAGAACAATCTCCTAAAGTAGCACAAGATATAACAGCACAAAGTATGCAGGTAACTTACTTTCTCATTCAATCAAAGAAATATGAACTACAATCTGAGCTCAAAGTCTTAGTAATGCCTTTCAATTTGGGCAAAGTTTCACTTTTGGTAAGGGGAAGATCTCCTTCGAATGGTACAAGAGATTACATTATATAGAGGCTTGAGGGAGGCTTGGCACTTTGTCCCATAGAGTGATCCATTCAGTGCATTCAATGCTTTAGATGCATTCTTGGTCTTGTCAGGAAGGGCCACGCTAGAGCAGGGCATCTACCTTAATTGTGACATGTCAATTCATATCTAGTGCCTCCTCCTGAGTCTGAATCTCTCATTCCATCACCTGATTAACTATACAACTATCTATTCTACCTTTATCTTAAAGGGGACAAACAGGCTACACTTTCAATGTTGGCAGGCCCTAAATATCTACCTAGTGAACTATTTTACCCACTAGAAATAACTCCTATTAAGTTTCCCTCTTTGTCCCTTCCTCCTCTTAGGTTTGGCCTTAGGCTCTTTGAATGCATTCAGGTCTGTGCTTTGAGTCTGCTAGAATCAACAAACACTTAAATGTAGCTGATTTGACATTCATGTGTCTTTCCTCTATTAAAGGTTAATGGCTATCTAGTCACTCCAAATTTAACACCCATGTCTGAAGGAATTCCTTCAGACAAAACATCTGAAGGAATTCCTTCAGATAATTTATCTAAAGGAAATCCCTTCCTTGGCTTCATGCGTGCCTTTGCATTGTGAGGTGCTCCATCCTTTGACATGTGGCACCTTCTACCACTTCAAAAAAGTGATATGTGGCATCTTCCATTGAATCTTACTAGGGACACATAGCATCATCTGCCTTCTCAAGCCTTTCCAACATCACAAAAATGTTTGGGGCTCAATCAGGCTCTCACAGATAATGACACTTGTCAGCCTCCACTGCTCTCTACATGAGACACATGGCACAGTCCACTGCTCTTAGGAAAACAAAGTAAAACCTTCTACGGTTGCAACTTGTCACCCTTCATGGAGTTCTGGCAGAATCTTTGTCAAAAGAGACCTTGTAATAGTCACATGAATACAAACACATGGTAGCCTCAGCTTCATTTAGTCACTCGCCCCTGGGCCCACCATGGTCTTTACTCAATACAGTGGAATGGAAGGAAAGAAACATAGATGTTGACACGTGGCAGCTTCTAATGAGCTTTAAAAAGGGACACGTGGTAGCTTCCACTACTTCTTAGGAACAAGGCATAATGGCTGAGGTAGTGACACTTGGCAATATTCACTTGACTCTTTCTATTGCATGTGTTTCTCTTCATAACTAAGGCTATCTTTGAACCTTTAAACCCAGTGCATTGAACTGATTGAAAATTGAACCCATTGAACCGATGAACCAAAATGGTTCAAGGTTAAACGGTTTAAGATTTTGAGACTCATTAAATGCTTGAGGTCATGGAACCTTTGGAATGATTAAACTTTGAACTTTGTCAAATGCACCTAGCTCTTGTCGAAGACATTGAACCTTTGAACCTACTAATCCCTTTGCTAAAAAATATTTGAAAAAATGAGGAATTTGAAAGCCCTCAAATAAATTTTGAGAAGGGGAAGAGAGGAATTTTGGCCCTACAGGTCCAAGAATAGCTCATATGTTGTTCCAAAAATGAGTGACATTTTTGGGGACTAACAAAAGTGTTAGCCTCTCCATGTTATCATCAAAAATGGTAGTCAAAATAACATCATTTCACAATTTACATCACAACACCTTATACTTACAATTATTTCATAACCCAAGCTATACTCACTATGGTGGCTCTATCAAGGGAATGATATATGGGTCTAATGATAATGTATCTTATAGTAAAAAAATCAATCTTATGGAGGAAACTGTCACTTGTGACATCACACCTTTGGATGTCTTGACATATTTCAATTAAGGCCGTATTTATATGACCATGAAGCTATATATAAATCCAAGACAAAATTTTGGATTGTTTGCATACAATATATATTCATCAACCTCTTTGAGTCAATGCCCATGATGAAAATCACCTTAAAATTTATAAAAATATTATGGAAACTTATTTTTCATGTGTAAAAGTTTATATCACTCATGGTTCATCCTAATACACCTGCATGAAAGAAAAAAATATTTCGTAATGCATACCATGTGAATAACATCACAACAATAGTATCTCAAAAATTTAATAAAAAAACATAATAATGTATTCCCATAAATTGAATGTCTTTTAACATAATGCACAATACATAACTACATTTATTTGGTCCATAGATCCCCTCTTCTAAATAACCCTTTATATGAGCAACCAATTTGAGAGAATGATATAATCTAGTGCCAAATACAAGAGCTCTTTGATCAAGGAAATATCAGGCCTACCTCTTCTCATTTTTGGAGCATAATAGTCCTCATGACCAAGAAGGATGGGTCCTAACATCTTTGAATATACTATTGTATAGTCAAATAGATAATGATGACGAATCAATATCCATTACCATACATTGATGACCTTTTAGTCTAGCTCAGAGGAGCACATTACTTCACCAAATTTGACTTGAAGTTTGGTTACCATTATTTTTTATTCTATCTTTAATATTATATATGACAACATTTAAGAAAAAAGAAGGATTTTAAGAATAGTTGGTTATACCCTTCAGATTAATTGATGCACCAACCACTTTCATGTGATTTATGCAACATTTACTGAGTCCTTTCCTCAAAATGTTTATCATCATCTAGTTATATGGCATCATCACCTTGAGAAATAGTTTATAGGATCATATGGAACATATCTCATGTGTCTTAGACACATTAAATCAACACAAGTTGTAGGCCAAGTTAGTAAAGAGTACATTTGGAGCTTTAAAAATATAGTACTTGCACTTCATCATTGATTACATAGGAATTCTTGTAGGCTTCAAAAAATAAAATTGATCAAAGATTGGTCCAATCCATGAAAAATCATAAAATTGTGGATATTTATTTGACTTACAAACTTTTACCAAAAATTTGTCCTTAGTTTCTCCCATATCTTTGGTCATTCAGTCAGATAACATATGTAAATACTAAATTTGATTATAAGCATATGCAACAAAATGCTTTTGAGGCATTAAATAAACACCTATGTGAAAAACCTATACTAATAATTATTAAAATTTCACACTCCTTTAAACTTTAAACCAATTCATCTATTTATGAACATGGTATAATACTCAAAGCATGGACATCCAGTCATGTACTATTCAGAGATATTAAAAATATTGATGAAAAGATAATCCACTTATAAAAAAATAATTATGTGTGATAGTGTATTAAATTAATCTATGGAATAATTACATCTTGAGGATGGATATATTTATTCATTTTATTGTAATACAATTCATTTCTTGTAGACATAAATCAATCTCAATAACGTGCTCCACATGAAATGGATGAGTTACCTATAATAGTTCCCTATCATGATTTATATAAATAGGAATGGAAAAATGTATTATATTTACCTAACCAACTACTAATTCACACATTCATCATAATTTTTGACAAGTTCAACCACAACTTTATAGACTAGGTATGTATCTACTTAGCTAATCAAAAATTCATAGACACTTATGTTAGCCTTATGTGAGGTAAACAAGTTCAAGAGTTATGCTTGTCTGACCATATTATATATAAACTTAAACATATCTATATTCATAATGGCACACCTTAACAAATATTGATTTTTGAGGTGCATTATGCCCATACCTCAAGATAATTTGGCATGTCAAATAATCTAGTCATATTGTAGTTACACTTCTACTATCTACACTTGTGGAAAAATTTGGAGTGACACACTAAATACTTCATTTGTTATTTCATTTCCAAGCCCATGAATAGTAATCTTGGAATTTACACATCTCTATCAATTACATCCAAACCATGGGAATATATTAGAATGTATTTCATGACTTGATTACTTATCATCAAATAATAAAATGGCATTGTACTCATTGTAGTGGATACATTTTCAAATATGTCTATCATTGTCATCTGAAATAAATTTATTAATGTAGCTAGCATTATGTAAAAATTCTTCAACCATGTTTGGGTTCACTTCGGACTCCAAACATCCATCACCTCTAATTGAGATTCATGTTTTGTGATTCATTTCTAGTAATCATTATGGGATAGAATAGGAATGCAATCATTATGAGATTATTGCTACCTATGTTAAGTATTTAAATAAAATATATTAATAGTATTCTTGAAAATAGTATTTCTAAAATAGGAAACATATTTATAGTGTTTTAATTACTATAATTATTTCAAACATCAATTTAATGGAGGAAACTAAATTGGCCAATATTGTGATTGATTCTCTCCAAAAAAATTAAAAAATTATTTAGAAGAAAACAAACACCTAGAGTCTCTCCAAAAAACTAGAAGATGTGGATTTGAGAATCTATAATTTCCCACTATTTTCTCCTTATATAATTTGGATTGTTCCTATTCTAAAAGTAATGTAAGAATAATTTATTTTGTATTATTATCCTAAAATAATAATCAATTTAAAAATCAATTTGATAGATTGCTAGCCTAGAATAAGAATCATTTTAAATTGATTTTTTAGGTTGTTAAGATTAGGCTATTAGTTCTAAAATTGATTTTTTAAGTTTTTATTTGTAAACAAGAATATTTTGAAGGAATTGTATTATAAATTCAACCTTTTCATTCACACGTGGTAGTAGAAAATAAATTGTAAAGTTGGAAGGAAGATTGAAGAGAAGATATGAGCATTCGTAAAGTTTCCCAATTTTAATCTTTTTTCTAAAGGGAGAGAAATGGTCCACTCAACTTAAGGAATAAGGTAATTTTGTATGTATGTTTTATAGTTTAAATTTATTTATTTTTTGTTTTCATTTATAAACCTTTATTTCATTCTTAGAGTGTAATGTAGCCTAAAAACTAATTTTATCCATAGATCAATAGTTATTTAGTTTCATTTCATGAAATGTTTGTTTCAAATCCTATAATTTTAATTTTGAAACTATGTCTACTTTTTTTCAAGCATGTTTAATTTTATGAAAGTGTTTTTACTTTATAATAACTATGTTTAATTATATAATTATAATTAGTGCAAGTGTGATATTAAGAAAATAACTATTACTTGAACGTATTATGTGCCCTATTGCATATAGACTTTAGACACCAACATTGGTTTGATATCACATTAACTAAATCTAGTTGATTAAATGAAGAGTAATGACAACGCCCATTAGATGATAATTTATATCTTGGCATAATGGTAGATATTCTTCAATCTGTAGTAGAAATCATGGTTTGTGTTTTAATATCATAGTTTTTTAGGACTTCAATCTCCTTCCCAACAAATAAATACCCATAATAATTTATTAAATTGGGTGTTATTAGATAAATATAAATATAATCACATATTTATTATTTTATGCAAGGTTTAAGAAAAAATAAACAAAGCTTTAACCACTTATATATTTGAGAGATGATAGAAAATAAAAGTGACAATACTTAAAATCAAGCTCAGTTATATTTAATATAAAATATGGGTAGAGATGTTGATATCTATGTAACTATGAACTTATCAATAAAAAAATTAGGCTTAAATAAAAGGAAAGCCTTATCATGGATGTAGCACTCATATTTAAAATATTATTATCCCATGATAAAATAAATAGAATTTTCTCTTCTAGATGTCAACACTACTCTCAATGATGAGGATTTATCAAAAGTTTATTCTATTTATAGCTTGTGGATATCTAATTATGTATTAATAATTAAACTCCTTTGATTTACTGTTGAGAGTATCCAATCTATTAAATTCACTAAGAGTTATAATATTTATTAATATTTGTTATTAAATATTTCCAAAAATAATATCAAACTTTAGAAAACCTCATGAGTGAGTACCATATTCATATTCTACATATAGATGATAAAAATAATCTAGTTATCTATAAACTAAACAAAGATAAAGTTGATCAAGGTGTTTTGTTTTGAAAGTATCGTGAGGATTTATCAAAATACTTTATCTATCCAGACATGCAAACAAACGTTTTTTTTTAGATTTGTCTATGTAGTCTTAATGTATTTAAAATGAAAATTAACCATGAATAAAGTAAACTATAAGAAACAAAAAATGTGTTCTCAAACCGTGGAAATTTGGATTACAATTTATGTTACAGTGAACTGTATATGCATCTAAGAAAACAACACTAGTTTTGAGGTCTATGGTATGATTACTCCTTGACATTTTTATAGTGATATTTTTGAGGAGTATATTTGAGTGGATATGTATTTTAATGTGTAAGGCACTATGCTTTCATGGTTTGATTTCATCCCTTTATATTTTAATTTATAAAGCCAAATTTTATCTAAAGCTTTGAACAAGATATTCTTCTCTTCTAAAAAATTTAACACTCTCAAATAATAATCTTCTTACTAAATTAGTAATTTATAAAGGATTAAATGGTGCATGAGGGTTATTATTCAAGGTAAAAATCATTTTCTTACCTATCATTAAATTATAATTATATGTTAAGATTGTCTACTAAAGTGGTAATGAGTAATGTGTAAATCCATTTTAAATGGGTATTTGATTAAGCTTTGATTGATGATTTTTCATCTATTTAAGTAAAACAAAATTGATATTCTTAAATCATTTTTTAGGAGTATCATTCCCCCTAATGTTTTAGGAATTTGAATTTAGTTTCATATATATTTTTTATTTTTAAGCATTTGGACTTTATTAATTTATGTGACAACACATTTCATGATTATAAACAAATGTCTTGTTGGTCAAAATAATTTTGTATTTTTTGAACATTGTTTCTATTTTAGTGTGAAAAATTACATCAGCAAATGATGTGTATTGGGAGTGTGTATTATATGCTTGAAAATATAATATATGCCAATTTCATCATAGACCTCATAGTTGAGTTTAATATTGGTGGCATGGGTGGGTACATCATTCTCACTCCCTTAAATTTTTGAAATTTTTTCATCAAACCATGCCAAATGAAAATTTAGGTAAGTCTTATACATGAAATCTCTTCTTTGATCCTATATACTCTTGTATTGATAAATCCTTATTATAGTGTGAGACCATGGGTCTAATTGTATGCAAGCTATCTCTAGTTTTCTCCTCTAGATATGGACATAAAAATGCGTAAGTGATATTTTATAGTATGATCCTTCTACATTTGTTCCTAAAGTAAAATCTAAAGCTTTTGCATTTCGAAGGTAGTAAATGAAATGAAAAGACATGCTTATTTTAATTTCCAATTCATCATGAGATACCCTCTAATTTCTTTCCTAATTTTTCATAAATTCTTCCACTTGAATGGAATTCACAAGATGTTAATTTTCATCACTTTTTTATATTTTTGGTAATTTTGACATCTTGATGGCCAACTAGGATATTCATTAGGATATTAGGTTTCACTACACCATTATTCAACAATTAAGATTATTCTTATATAGTTATGCTTCATTTCATATCAATACATGGAAATAATATATTCATAATAACATCATATGCACAAAATTTGGGTAGAATATTTATTGATGTTGCTTTAAAAAATATAAATCACTACTCAGCCTTATGCAATTATTTTATGCCATACCCTACTATAAATGTCACAACAATAAGAATCCATGGGTTTAGAAACTATATATATATATATATCAAATCTCAATTAAAATATTTAAAACCATGATTACAACTAAAAAATCATGGAAATCATTCCAAAATTAAAGAGGGAATATTCTTTTATTTCCAAACTCTTAGATTTTTTATTAACAAGTCCTTTCAATGATAATTTAAGAAAGTAACCTCATAAATACATTTAATACCCCATAATAATTTACTAAACATGTATGTTCCATACTTTAATTTACCTACCAATGAAGGATTTGGAAAATTTTAACCTATACCTTCATTGAGTCATTGGTATGAATATTGTTTTCTTATCTAGATAACTCTATCTGAAGTCAAACACAAGAATATAGATAGAAAGTAAAATTTTTTAAAATAAGACATGAAACCAATGGTCTCTTCAAAAATATTAACTTACATATATGGTAGCTAGGTGGTGGCCATGATTCCATATGGATTTATTTTTAAATAAGTAATATAATTCTATTTAATTATTCATGGGTTCAATATTAAGATTCTTAATTAATTTAGAAAATACGCAGTGTCTATATCCACAAATTCACCAATTAAAAACATAATTATAATTTCATTGAAATATAAATAACTTATTATTGAAAAAGAAAGTATCTTATATTTTTTTGGATATTCAACTTTTCTCCATGTTGAGAGGATGACACTTTGTTATTTTTGTTTATCACTTATTTATACCTTTTTTTAGCATAGATCATAATAGTTTCATATTATTTATGTTTGTATATTTTAGCCAATACACATATCTATAACTGGCTTTAAATCCACCTTGTGGTTGATTGTCATATAGGACAATAGTCAATACTTTGATATGACCGAGCATTTGTTGACTATGATTTGTTACCTTATGACTAATTACTTCAATTTAGGACTCTTATAAATATAATTGACATGGAATATTGTTATGATGTGATACTAAATATCAAATTATCTATATAAAAATATATTTTGGATTTCCCTATTTATCTTTCTTAATTTATTAGTTAAATAATGACTGGGTAATACTTATCTATGTATTAGTATAAATTGTATTATTTATATCCATAAGATATGGTTAGAAGACCTAAAAACGTATTATAAAGTGGTATTAAGTTTGGTTTTATTTTTATAATAATTTTGAATGAATGTTTCTACATATATGTTGATTTTCATATGTTATTAAGTTAAATTTTGGATAGAAAAGTATGCATGGAGTTTGTGCAAGGACGTTTTATTTGTCAAAAATGGTTAATTTACTTTTGGATAATAATGAAAATACTAGGTGAAGTAAATATATTACTTAGATTATACACATTGATGATATGTGGTTTAATGTCATGTAAATTGAGTGTAGCTATTGAGAACATTAAAAAAATATTATTTATGTTGTTAAGAATAAATGTTATGTGTTTAAAATTTATATGGAATATAGGTCATAAATAGGTTATGAAAAATAAATTTAATGAATCCAAAACAAATGAGATTTCATCTGAAGTGAAAAAAAGAAACCAACTATTTCTATTTCTACAAAATTAGAATATAGAAGTTTTATATAAGTAATTAAAGAAGCTATGTGGTTATGAAGATTGTTGGAAGAACTCAATATGAGTGTATCTCAGAGTAAAAGTATTATTTGTGACAATCAAATTTTTATATCCCCAACGAAAAATTAAATTTAGTATAAAATAATGAATCATATTGAAGTTCATGTGCATTTTATTAGAGAAAAAGTCCTCAATGAAAACATTGATCTTAGTTATTGTCTAATGGATGATCAAGTGGTAGATATCCTTTCTAAACCTCTATGTAATGAAGTTTGTTTTCAAGTTATAAGAAATTATACATCTTTAAAACTTATATTAAGGGGGAGTGCGCATGATAATGTAACCTCCTAAGGGTCATGTTGTTGATCTTATTCTTTATACTTATTATCTACTGTAATAACATTGTTGAAAGTTACTCTATGTGATTTTTATGTGTAAAATTAATTATATGTGACTTTAATATGAATTGAATAGACCATTTTAAAATGGAAGTCCATATTTTATATAATTATCCAAAATATTATAATCATATCTCTATGTTAAATTTTTGGATGTACTCCATGTATCATGTTAGCCTAATCCATCACTACTGTTTTATGGATTTTATATTTTTTTATATAAGGTGTTATTGGCATGAGTAAAGTATTATAAAAACCTTAAATTTTTTCATGTTATCCTATAATATTACTCTAGTTTATGTATTATAAAACCTTTTATATAAATTTTTTTGGCTTGTTATCCTACTATTAAGAGAAAATAAACTTCCAAAAAAAATGTGTTTCGACTTTCCGAGGGTTCCCCCAAGGTTCCCCTCCTATTTTCATCAAAAATGGCCTAGATTTTGGACCATTTTTGGACCATTTTGTCATAATTCTGACTGTCCCTTAGATCTCTAAACTCTTATAAACTCTTATAAACTTTGTACCTTCTCTGTACTGTATAGAGTGAGACTAGGCCTCTATTTTATTCTCTTCTTTCCTTTAGACCTCTCTGTACCAAATAAAGAGATTATATACATCACATGAAGTCTCATCTCATCTCGTTGAGTTCATATATAGGTTTAGTTTAGAGAGTAGAGGCACTCTCCTCTCCTCTATAAACTCCTATATATCTATCTATCTTAATATCTATATACCTAGATGCCCCTCCCCTTCCTAACCTAACCTAACCTAACCTAAAAGGTAGAGGCCCCAACCCAAGGAGAGGCCCCTCTAAAAGAGATCCCCTCTTGGGAGAGGGCCCTCTCCTTCATAAAGAGGTAGAGGCCCCAACCCAAAGAGAGGCCCCTCTCCTTCCTAACCTAACCTAAAAGGTATAGGCCCCAAAGAGAGGCCCCTCTCCTAAAAGGTAGAGGCCCCAAATCTAGGCCCCTCTTTTAGAGATCCCTTCTTGGGAGAGGCCCCTTCCTTCCCATCCCCTCTTTATGGGTAGAGTATAGTCTATCTATCTATCTCTCTATCTTAATAGATAGATGATCTAGATAGGCACTCGCGACCGAAGGGAGCTAACCGCTCCTGCGAATAAATAATACCCCCCCAGGGGGGTAGGGGGTTATAATTCTCTATCTATTCATAGAGAGGGGGAGTTCCTTACCTTATAGGAGAAGAGTTAGTAGAGTTATCTATCTATCTATTCGTATAGAGGGGGGAGTTCCTTACCTTACCTTATAGGAGTTAGTATAGTTTAGATAGGTGGTTAGTTATATCCCCCCTACGGGGGGGATATAACTAATTAGTAAGATAGTCTAAATATATATCTCTCTCTCTAACCTAACCTAATATAGGTGTTATTTTAGTTATAGAGTTTAGGAGAGTTGTCTATCTAGATATAGTTAGATAGAGTTGTCTAGATAGACTATAGAGTTGAGTAGAGTTGAGTAGAGTTTAGAGAGGTTGTTTATAGGTTTAGTTTAGAGAGGTCCCTTACCTAGACCTCTCCTCTCTCTCCCTTACTAGACCTTACTATCCCTTCCCTCTCCCTCTCCTTACTATCCCTTACCTCTCCTATCTATTTATTAGTAGAGTTGATTTTAGGGAAGGTAAGGTATAGAGAGGTGGGGTTTGGTTTAGAGGGGAAGGACCTCTACTTAGAGTAGAGGGCCCCCCCTCTACTTAGAGGTCCCCCCCTCTAATCTACCTACTTAGAGAGAGGCCCCCCCTCTACTTATATATAGGCCCCCCCCTCTACCTAACCTACTTATATTAGATAGAGGGGCCCCCTCTACCTTACCTACTTTTGTAGTTTAGTTTAGTTTAGTTTAGAGAGTAGAGGCACCCGAACCGTGACCAAAGGGAGTTCCCCCACCTTGGGGGTAGGGGGGTTATAATTATATCTCTATTCATAGAGAGGGGCTATCTATTCCTATAGAGTAGAGGGGGAGTACCTTACCTTACCTTATAGGAGTTATAGAGTTATCTATCTATAAGTAGAGAGGGGGAGGGGGTATGATATTCATAGAGAGGGGGAGTTCCTTACTAAGGTATAGTGGGGTTTAGTTGTAGTTTAGTTTAGAGAGTAGAGTAGAGTAGAGGCACCCGCAACCGAAGGGAGCTCCCCTCTTCAGGGGGTAGGGGTTATAATACTCTATTCGTAGAGAGGGGGTGGGGGTATGCTATTCATATAGAGGGAGAGGGGGTAGATATTCATATATAATGGGAGTACCTTAACTTATACGAGTTATAGAGTTATTTATCTATTCATAGAGAGGGGGAGTACCTTACCTTATAGGAGAAAGTAGAGTTTATCTAGGTGTTAGTTATATTCCCCCTTCAGGGGGGATATAACTAATATATAGATAGATAGTAGTTAGTTGAGTTGAGTTGAGTTTAGATAGGTGTTAGTTATATCCCCCCTTTGGTGGGGGGAGATAACTAATCTAATAGATAGATAGATATCTAGATAGATAGTAGATAGGTGTTAGTTATCTCCCCCCTTTAGGGGGAGATAACAAATATAATATCTAGTAAACTAATCTAATATCTAGTAGATAACTAATATAATAGATAGTAGTTGAGTTGTATCTAAGTGGTTAGTTATATCCCCCCTTTGGGGGGATATAACTATCTAATAGATAGGAGCTTCTCTATAGGACTGAGAACACCCCACCTCTCTAGACTATCCCTTACCTAAACCATACTAGACCTCTACCTCTCCTTACTATCCCTTACCTAGACCTCTTCTATCTATACCTTACCTCTCATAGACCTTACCTATCCCTCTCCTAAACTTCCCTACTGGCCTTTAGCCTTGTCCGCTACTGCCCTAGTTACTGAGTATAGGTGTCGGTCACCCCCTGACTGTAAAGTGCCCTTTCACTTTAGCTATCCTAAGCCCTCCTAGCCTCCTCTATATAGGGATGTAGGGAGGGAGGGACGGCCTAAGAGCTGGCTCCAAGGGAGGGGAAGAGAGGGAGGGATGAAGTCCCTCTTCCTCTTATCCAAGCTAGAAAAGAAATACAAGCCCCTCTGCCTCTCTCTCCTAAACAAGCCCCTATCCCTCCTAGACAAGCTATAAAAGACAAGCCCCTCTCCCTCTCCCTCCTCTATAAACAATCCCCTCTCCCTCCTATCCAAGATAGATAGAATTAGACCTTCCTCCCCTCCTAGAGAGAAGGGGTCCTCCCCTCCTAGAGAGAATGGGTCCTTCCCTCCTAGAGAGAAGGGGAGATCACTCCCCTCTAAAAGATAAAAATGCCTCACCTCTACAAGTAAAGGGAGACAAGTAAAGGGAGAGAAGGGGATATCACTCCCCTCTAAATAGAGTAGAGTAGAGTCTAGGGGAGGGAAAGGGCCTAAGTCCTTCCTATCTAATCTAAAGAATAGGTAGAGTAGAGTAGAGTATAGAGCTAAGATAGCGTAAAACCCAAGCAACCCAACCTACTTGAATTGCTTGGTCAGTGAATTAACTCTAGAGTTGCTCCTCTCCTCTAAATATAAAGGAGTCTGGGAGAGGAACTACTCTAGAGGTCCCCTTAGATAGAGCCTATATAAGCAAATTAGAGTCTAATTAAAGAGCAATTATCCTCTCCTCTAATAGAATAGAATAGAGTAAAGCTCAATTAAACTCTAATTGAAGTAAAGAGGGCTCTAGATAAGAGTGGGTTTCTATGATCGTGGGTCCCATCATTCTGTATATCATACTGGCAAGAGAAGAGCCTCTATCTGAGTCTTCATCTTACCAGCACCCCAGCTCTGGGGGGAGATAACTAACACCTATCTATCTCTCTATCTCTCTATCTAGATAGATATCGATCTCTCTAGATAGATAGATATATATCTAATAGAATATAGGTGTTAGTTATATCCCCCCTCTGGGGGGGATATAACTAATAGATAGTCTAGATATAGAGATATCTATCTCTCTAGCGATCTAGATAAATATCTCTCTATCTATCTCTCTAGATAGATATCTATCTATCTCTCTAGATATCTATCTCTCTATCTAGATATCTATCTATCTATCTATCTATCTATCTCTCTAGATATCTAGATATATATCTCTCTATCTATCTCTCTATATAGATATCTATCTTTATATCTCTCTAGATAGATATCTCTCTATCTATCTATCTATATAGATAGATATCTATCTCTCTAAATAGATAGATAGACAGATATCTCTCTATCTCTCTAGATAGATAGATATATATCTATCTCTCTAGATAGATAGATATCTCTCTATCTATCTCTCTATCTCTCTATCTCTTTAGATAGATATCTATCTATCTCTCTAGATAGATAGATATATCTCTATCTATCTATCTATCTCTCTATCTCTCTAGATAGATAGATATCTATCTCTCTAGATAGATAGATATCTATCTCTCTAGATAGATAGATATCTATCTCTCTATATAGATATCTATCTATCTATCTCTCTAGATATCTATCTAGATAGAGATATATCTCTCTAGATAGATAGATATCTCTCTATCTATCTCTCTAGATATCTATCTATCTCTCTAGATATCTATCTCTCTATCTAGATATCTATCTATCTATAGTAGAGTTTAGGAGAGTTGTGTATCTAGATAGAGTTTTCTATCTCTATCTATAGAGTTGAGTAGAGTTGAGTAGAGTTTAGAGATAAGTAGAGGGGAGGCCCTCTATCTAAGTAGGTAGAGTAGAGTAGAGTAGAGTAGAGTGGAGTAGAGTAGAGTATAGGGGGGCCCCTCTATCTAAGTAGGTTTATCGGTCACATACTTGTGTAAACTTATTGATCCATATAAAATAAGTTGAGGTTATTTAAATTATAAAATGAAAATATTATTTAATAATCATGTTAAAATAAAACTAACATAACAATTCATGGGTATAATTAGTTACATGTAATAAATGTATAACATATATGGGTATAACCATTCACTTCACTTTATAAAGAGATTTTACACATTGTGGAATATATCAAAAGATTTGTAAGATAGAAGCGATAAGAAAGAGAATATACTATATTATGTAATAGTTATCAATATAATGGATTATGAATTTATTTATGGGGTTTTCACCCATTAATAGGATTTCTAACATTAATCTTGTGTAATGTGTTCATACTTTCTTTGTACTTCATTAGATTCATTGTTGTGATGCACATTTATATTCATGGTTAAATTATTTGGATGAGAAACATTTTTATCATACTAACCTTGACATTACCAAGTATAATTATTATCAATCTTACCCTTTAGGGGATACATCTCATCAGTAGTGGTGCCTTTGTGTTCTTGTGGCCAAGTATGTTATACATAGTGACACCATGTGCTTTTTATATTACAATGTAAAATTAATTGGGTATATAGATAATATTGGTATTAAATATTATTACATGAGTTTTAGATTGGGATATATAGTGATAATTTGGATGGCCTTGATACTAATAAAAAGATTCACTACTTCAAGTATTTTAAGTCCATGCTAAAGCATGATGCAATAGAGTTTGTTAGAAAAGGTGCCAAATATAAATATTTATTCCATGCCACTTTAATACCATGTCAAAATATGAAAACTATTATCATTAATTATCATTAATTTTAAATATTCCACTTGTATCCTTGAATGATTAGAAATCTCACACCTATCTCCTTTAATGCCAACCACTACATTATCACTGTCATTGATTATTTCAATAAGTGGGTAGAGGTCTTCCCATTAAATATGGTTTTAAGGTATATTATATCCATGTTTACAAATAATTCCCCTTTAAAAATTGAATAAGTGCATGAAATATGTGAAAATTATTACATTTCTAAGCACACTACATCTTTGTACTACTACATCATGAATTAGTGTTATAGTTTTCTCATCTCTAAAATCAAAGACCCTAATTATATGGTGAGTGTTAAAAATGTTTATTTTTTAAAACCATAAATTTAAATTTTTTTAAAATAAACATTCAATAAATAAATACCTTAATAAAATATATTAGATAATAAATCATCATTGTTACTTTGTAAAATATATAAATAGGATAACTAAAATATGCATAAAACTCCATTTAATAACCTTTACTTTCATAAAGTGAATAACCTATCAAAAAACTACATTATTTTATATTAATATAAATGGTCCTCATCACATCATAAGATATTAAAAAACATTAATTATAAAAGAGCATTTAAATGATGTAAAATAATATTGACAAATAATCTTTATTTTATTGTTTAGATGTTTCCATTCAATTTATATTTAAGAATATAATTATCCATGCACAAATATTATGGTACATATATAAATCTCCTACATGCTCCTATTATGAAATCCCATGTACTCATATATTTAATTTTAATCTCATTATTTTGAAATTAGATCCCATATTTTCATGGACCTATCCATGAAAATTGCACCAATTCATAGTCTTACACACTCTTTTATGCCAAGTGCACTTGAATTCCCACACCTCACTCTAACTTACTCATAGATTGATAAATTTAAACTTTCATAGATCTAATTTATACATTTTTCAATATAATATGATCACATGGATTTATAAGTGTTACTTCCCAACCTCAAATCTATTAGTTATCCAATTAGATAGTTAGTTACCATGTACTTGGAATCTCAATTATCACCTAACAAGGAAGAGTGAAGGAATCATAATTATCTACTTTGTAACAAAAAAATGTTGAAACTAATTATTGTATTTCATGAATAAATATGTATCATATGCATCCAAGCAATGGTAAGGATAATCCATAGTTAATTCCATACATATTCATAATGGTAGGTAGTATTTTATGCATATCTATTATATCGTACAAAATTTATAAGACATTATATTATTTTACTTATTTAATATAATTAAAAATAAGTTACATTTATGTAAGTATAAGACTTAAATTATAGTTGAATGTTTTTTTTTCTTCATCTAAATATTTCTATACATATTTACTCTACATAACTAGATACATTATCTCTAATGCATGGTTTTACCCCACACACCTAGTCTTGGACCCTCATATTGTGGATCATTAATACTAGAGCATACCTCTTATATATGATTGTAAACATGAAATTGTAATGAGATAAATAACGTCTATTAGTTAGTTCTATTTTGTTCTACCTAGAGGAATGTCATAGTAATTTTAAGATGGATAACACCCATAAGAAACCTAAGGTAGTAATAGATGTCAAAAATTTCATTTCTAATGAAATTGAGGCATAACACATCAAACATTTTGGTCAATTTCATTAGTTGATGTTGTATCTAAATTTTACATCTTCTAAGTCTCCTCTAAATTTTGCTCATAAAATATTTTAATAACAATCCCCATTCAAATTTCAAGTCATTTTTGATATTCCTCTATTTGAATGCAAAATAAATTCCAAATAATTGGATGTATATATTAGTATATTGAGGCATAATTCTCAATAAATCACTTCATTATTTTGAATAATATAACCTTTGTAGTGTTGAAGATTTCCATTATGGTGGTTCACTACTGGGAGAAATCATATGCATAATGTGTGTAAGTGTGTGTTATAATTGAGTCTTGGAAGACCTTTCTTGACACCTTGAAGAAGTATTACCCTCTTCTTTAGATTCAATATGTATACATCAAGTTCCAACAATTTTTCTAACACAAGCATCAACTTGTGGAAGACTAAACCAACACATTCCATGACTACTCTATGTAGCTATTAGATAACTTGAGTAAAAAATAAATGTGTTAAAGTACATAAATATAATATCACCATATGTTCATTCAAAGATGGAATTATTGACTTATGACACTCTGGGGTAAGTGATGAGTCTAAAATATGACTCATTATTACTATCAATTTTATTCATTTTCCTTCCATTACATCTCCTCTTGACTGAAAAATGTAAGGATCTTAATCTTGTATCTAATCCTAGTGTAATAAATGGATGTTATATCTTATTTAATTTAACTAAAGTCTAAGTTACTAATTATATCATTTAATTCTAACTCTGCATGTTTAGTCTCTTGATTTTTTATATATATAGATGATACACTAATTTATAAGGAATAAGTACCTCTTTGAAGATATTTTAAAGTAATATATATGAAATATATTGACATTTGGGAAGTTGTGAACTCATTAAACACACTTTTAGATAATTCCAGTCTTCTACAAACCTAGATATGAACTTGTATAGTAGCTACAAACTCACATAGTCCACTACTTTGGACTCACCTAGTGGCTACAGACTCACCTAGTCTGTATCTACAGACTCATTAAGATCACATTTCATTCTTCACTAAAACATTCTACCATTCCTATCAACCTATTATCATTGTTATGGACTTATTCAAAATTTAGGATAATTGAAGCATGTTTCTATGGACTTCGCTAGGTTTTCATATAAATAGCTCCAAACTCTAATAGAGTTGTTACATACTCTACCAAAACTACTCTAGACTCTTCCATTCTAGCATCTAAGCTTGTACAACTAAAGATCCATAATTTCCATATTTGTCAACATACTTGAAGATTTGTTTGGTCACTTACTACTTATAGTATTACTATAAATAGTAGATCTATAAATAGAGTTTAAATAATAGAGATAGGTTTTAACATAGGAGTAGGGGTAGGTAGGGAGGAATGGTGGATGCCATAATACAGTGTCATGTGGATCAAATAGAGGAGGGGATGAAAATAGTAGTAGGGCACGAAGAAACACAATAAAGGATAATAGAGAATAATTTTATGGCCTATAAAGTATGGCATTGGATAAAGGGAGATGGAGCATGAATAGAGAAGGTATTAGAGCATGGTAAAGGAAAAAGAGGAGCAAAACATAGGGTAGAATATAAAGGGGAGGTTGATGGAATATAAATGATGGGAAGAGATACAAAGGAGGGGATATTTATACATTAGAGAGATAATGTTGGTGGAGGTGTAAGGGATAATTAAGCATGGAGGACATAGTAGAGACAAGAAAATATAGAGATGACTAGGCAATAACAAATAGAAAGGAATAGAGAATGGAAATGAAGGAGGAAGGAAGATGTAGTGGGAATGACAAGAATGATAGGGGAATGAGAAAATTACAACATGAGGGGTACAAGAAAATACCATGTAGGGGATTTTTTTGGCTATGGTTTGGTGTCTCACTTTTGGGTATGAATTTTTCATCTACCATTGGTTTTCCTTAGTGGGAGGAATGTATTATTTCTCATATTCTGCAATTTATTTGAGCTCTACATTACTCCAAATGAGTCTTTATTGATTATAAGTTAGCTAGATTCTCTTGGAATAAATAATAAGAGCCTTTACAATAAACATAATCCTAATAGCTCTCTTTTTCCCATAAATTGGAAAAAAGGAAATAGACTTTGTTACTTGTTTTTATCAAACATTGTTATGGGTTAAAATCATGGCCATCGATACATCTTATGTGAAGAACTATTTTATTTCCTAATTAATAGGGGTATGTTATGACCTCATAAATAAAACCTACTATTATGTTTTATTATGATTTTGTGTTTAATTCATAACCCTACCCTTGAAGGATGTCAAGAAATAAAATATGGTGTATTATGTACCTACCATGTAATAAATGCTTAAAACTAGTTCCTATTAAAATTAGATGCCTCATCATACCCACTTCATGGTATATGCAGGGATTGTTATTATATGTTACCACTAAACTAAAATTAACTTGGAGAATATTAACCCTTTAAGATAGATTTGGACCATGATTATTATTTACATATCATATTTAAGATGATTGATTTTGGGTTTAACCAAGTAATCTATGTTTTACTCTTATGATCAGAGTGGGCTTTTCCACAAGCTGGTCAGGTTGAAATTACTAGTTAATACTAATTGTTGGGTTTTTCTATTAATTTAAATTAGGTCACATCTCATTCAAGTTATGAGTTGATGAGTGGCCTAAAGGAATTAATGTTGAATGTACCTAGCAATATTTAAGCTAACTGAGTTAAAACTTGTAAATAGGCATTATGCTTCTTCTTGTTGAATCAATTGAGTTATGTGGTTATTAGAAGTTGGTTTCCTTATGTTTGTTATTTTATTATTAGATAATACCTTGGGATATGTGATTTTATTTTGGGTCAGGTGTGTTGTTCTTTTGTCCTTATTGACAATTTTGTAAATCCTTGTTGGTGGCTCAGGTTATGTGTATACTTCTTACCTCACCTGAGTACCTGGTTGATGAAACCCTAAACCAAGCTGATGGTTGGGTGGTAAGGGCCACTAATGGTTGGGATCATAGGGCTGGTATTGAGGGGTGTTCTCCTTTTTGCATTCATTTATCTTTGTTATTGCACTTGTTTAGTTTATGATAGCTTACTCTTGTCCATGCCTTTTAGCATATGATGTGGATGTGTTGGATTATGGTTGGATATTTGTTTATGTTATGATCTCTTCTTATTACCTTATGTAGTTTTGTACTATTGCTTATGTTATGAAAGGGACATTAATGTTTATGATATGAAATTTAAGGTAGTTAGAGGATAGTTTCTTGATTCTTATATATTCAACTAGTTGTATTTAGTTCTTTGGTGTGCCTTTATTTTAGGCTCTATTTATCATATGAGTAGTAGTGATTTTAGAATGCATCACATTATCCTTGATATTTATCAATTTTCATTGTAACATGGATATCATTAGAAAATGAAAAATCAAGTACCTTTATCCTTGAATTATATGATAAATAAGATAGTGTTGTTTTGTAATATGCTAAAAAAAGAAAGGGGTTGTATTTCTTGATGAAGTTTTATTTACATATTTAAATTTAATTATGATTATTATTTGATGGCTAATTTGAAAACTCGATTCATTTTATTAAATGTGCCTATCTCTTGGTTTTGTCATTAATATCATGAAAAATACTGATGATCATAAATGTGTTAGACTTGGGATTTTATTTAGTGCTCATGGACAAGTATACAAGTTGGTGTACAATTTTAAGTAATTCCATGATGATATTTTTTAATGATATTTCTTGGAATTCAAGATTGCAATTTTAATAACCTTAGCTAAAACAATCAGTGGAGCTTGATTCATGCAATTAGTTTTTTGTGATAATTTAAGACACTCCTCAACTAAATAATTGTTGATAAACTCATGGTTTTAAAATAATTACAATCCTTACTAGAAATTGGAAGATACAATGGTCTATACAATAGTTTCTTGATGATTCAAAGTAATATGCTTTCATTTCTATAGCATAATAATGAATATTATGGGTTAATATCATTGTAAGTGGGCTTACTTCTATTTCTTAAGTAATGAAGTATGCCAAATTATCAATCTTGGCATGTGAACCCACATTTTGGAGTATGGAATATATTTTTAATGGTGTCAAAGTGTTTAAGATGTATATTTGACATGTTTTTTTAAAGTCTTTTGAATAATGGGTTAATGGTGTCAAAGTGTTTGAGATGTATATTTGACATTTTTTCTTAAAGTTTATTATTTCATATAGTTAAAGTACATACTTGATCAATGAAAGGTGTCTATATTATCATGGATGATTCATGAGAGAGAGAGAGAGAGAGTGTGTGTGTGTGTACGCGCATGTGTGCATGTGTGTGTGTGTGGGGGGGGGGGGGGGGGGGGGGGGGGGGCGCGCGTGTGTGTGCACACATGTGCATGTGTGTGTGTGTGTGTGTGTGAGAATTCTTATCTGATTGACTAATGGCTTAATGGTGTCAAAGTGTTTGAGATGTATATTTGACATGTTTTCTAAAATTTTATTATTTCAAATAGTTAAAGTGCATATCTTGATTAATGGAAGGTGTCTATATTGTCATGGATGCTTCATGAGAATTGATAGCCATTAGTCAAATAGATATGAATGATTTTATAATCATTCCTATCTATTTGACCAATGGATATCAATTCTCATGAAGCATCCATGACAATCGGATGCTTCGTGAGAATTGATATCCATTGGTCAAATAGATAGGAATGATTTTAAAATCATTCATATCTATTTGACTAATGGTTATGAATTCGCATGAAGCATCCATGACAATATAGACACCTTCCATTAATCAAGATATGCACTTTAACTATCTAAAACAATAAACTTTAAGAAAACATGTCAAATATACATCTCAAACACTCTAACACAATTAAGCCATTTGTCAAGTAGATAGGAATGCTTACACACACACACACACACACACACACACACACACACACACACACACACACACACACACACACACACACACACACACACACACACACACACACACACACACACACACACACACACACACACAATGGTCTAGTGAGTAAACAATTCACCTTTTTGATGAAATGCTAAATCATAACCTTCCTTATTAAACAACCAAGTTAATATCTGAGACCATATAAGTAATGAATTCTTGCATAGCCATGTTAATGCTAATTGGATGGTGTGAATGCCTATATTTCTTTAATAATATGATATGTTAACTAAAAGATAGCTTAGAAATAATTAGGTGTGGGCCCTTATGGATAACTCTTGGGATGGTAATCTTGCACCATGCTATGTGACCCTATAGCATGAGGAGTAATTGGATTTCCAATGCCAATTATATGCTTAGTTAGTTGGATGGATGCATGTGTGATGTTATATAGATTGTGCTTAATTTTAACATTCTTATCTTATCTAGATTGATTTTTAGCAGTTGAATAACCAGACATTTATGAATGTGGTTAGTCCTATTTTGGTTGATTCTAAAAACATCCATTTCATATGATTGGGATGTTGGTTGTGATTCATGTGTGATTCATATTGAGTTTCTATGTTGCTTGAGTTACCTTCATTGTGCATCAAAACCATTTTATGTTCCATTATGTACTTTGATAGATAACTTAAAAAACCAAATTTTCTTAGGTTTGTTTCATCTGGTATTAGATCCTATGCTTAAGGGTTTTGGTTGAGTTTGTCTCTATATACTAATTTTTAGCATGTGATTGAAAATCTAGTTGAGATTTTATATGCTTATGCATATGCTTGCATGGGATTGTGTTTGCCTAATGTACTATGGGTGGTTGAAGATACACCTAGTATAGGTGCTAACACTTGTAGAGGCCTATTTTTCTATCATGTATGCATATGCCTTGAGAGGATTGAATGCTACTTGTATTTTTTTGTTTTCTTTTTTAGTCTGAATTGAAACCTTGGATGCTAGCATACATACTAGATCTTGGCTTGAATTATATACCTAGTATAGATTGTATATGCCTTATGTAGATTGTTATATATATTATATGCTTGAGAAGGTTATGTGGTGAACCTTATAAAGTAACTTAACCTCTTATATGGGTTAATTATTGCTTTTTTTATGAATGTCTAAAGTGTTGTAAAGTTCTTATATTATGGAATGTATATGTGTGTATTTGAAATTGATAATATTCTATAAGAGATATTGTGATGCTTATTTGTAGCTTGGTTAGGTCAACCATTCCCACATTAGTTTCATTGGGGCAAGCATCACTAGTTAACCATTAATTTATATAGGTAGGTCAATGTAAGATGGGTGATCATTATTTTGCCTTAGATTGAGGAAAACAATGTCCAATATCTATTGTTGACTTGTATGGGTGAGTCATTAGTAGATGCTTAGAACATCCTAACCTCTAAAGGACCAACGGTTGAGCTCAAACCTTGAGAAATATATAAGGAAAGGGTGTTTGATTTATTTGGATAAATGAGTGGGGCTTCAGATATCCACTTATAAGGTAATATCTAGAGTTTCACTAAGAGCTTGATCTTGTTTATATATTTAGTCCCCTTTGAGTTACATAGAGAGGCATGTGGATTTAAAACCCAAGGGATTAAAGATAAATAAGTGTGTACATGGATGTCTAATTCATATTTTGCATCATGATGTTGCTTTGCTTTATACATGTGTTTACATCAATGATGATTACTTGACCATGGATGGGTTGATTTCATGAGGATATAATGTTGACCATGGATATGTTGTATCCATGAGGGTGTTTATCTAATTTTGGCTCAGTCATGCACCCATGAGGATGCTTAATAAAAAAATTGGGCTATGTTTTGATACCCATGGGATGGATATTGTGATATAGATATGCCCTACACCCATGGGGGTGTGTATCATGAGTTAAATTAAGCTTGTTAATTATGAAAATGGTAATTTGAATGGTATTATTATAACATTCACCTCGCACCTTTGTTAATACCACCCTTTCCCAAAAGTGATGTTACATCCAAGTGAGCAGTTATTTTTAACCTTTGACTTGTTAGATTAAATCAATTGAAAGAATAGGGATGCAAGCTTGTTGTAATCATGAGATAATACCCTAATGACCATTAATAGTTTATAGTGGTAAGATATCCAATGATGTCGAGGTATAATATCTTAGGAGGTCCAAGGGTGTGGCTTGAGCTTGGAGGGTCTAGTAGGTGCATGTGGACAACTTGCTTTGGGCAAGTTGGAGAGTTTAGTGATTTCTCATTATTATTAGTTAGCATGATCCATCTATCCATGATGTTTAAATATTGTTGATGAATGTTTTGAAACTCATGAAGATAGATTTTGTGGCCTTATGGGATACAACCTTCATTGAGAGAAGGTGACCATGATTTGAGATCCTTGGGACTGATTATGTGTTTATATGTTGGATAGTTGGTGTCATTTTGATGACATTTAGACATCAGGTGACCCAATGTGAGTCATGGACCTTTATGCTTCTCCATCATACATCGATTATCATGATGTGAAAGTACCTTGGTATAATTTTTTGAACACCTGACTCATGTATGTGTGGTCTCTTTCATGTGATTCTTCATTATATGTAAAATGGTTATGTTGTATAATTATAACCTTTCATTGATATTATTAAATCATGTAAAATTTTGCCTTCATTATAATTGTGTACATGGTTAACCTTGTGGAATTTCAAATGATTATTTTGATACCAAACTTGTGTGAAATTTTATATTTCGTTGATTATGTCAAATACTATAAATTGGTACTTTTTACACCCATTGTGCATATAATAACCTTATGAGTTTCACTTTATCTTATCATTGTTATATGAGGATTTTACATTCATAGTCATATGTTGTAAATTGTTTAACGTGTGAATAATGTCAAAGTTACTTTTGTAAAATGATTGTTTACATATGGAATTAATCATGTGAATCTTACGTTGATCTATGTTTTAACATTTATTGCATAAATATTTTATGTACATGTCTTAGAATTAATGTGATTCATGTAGATTAACATATTTAGTATCTATTAATATGAGCATACCTTACTCATGTGATCTATTTTCCATCTTGAAACCAACTTATTTTTTATTGGACTTATCGTGGTATGATTTTGTATTATGTTGTGTGACCCTACATCCTCTACTCTAGCATTGAGTATTGGTGTAAGTATGAGGTTGAGGGTAGAGAAGCAATACATCCAAGATGTTTTGACTAGGTATGAGCTAGGAAGTGGAGTCTCTCATAGGTTTAAAATCCACTTTTCTACTTTGAACAAGTATCCACTTGATTCATTTAGAGTGTGCACCACATGGACATGAGTTGGCCATGGGATCTTATTGTATAATGGTCACTTTATGGATTTATAATTAATTTAGCCACCTCTTCAAGGATGTGGTAAAAGAAAGCATTATGAAGCTTTAATATTTTGCTTTATGAAGCACTAATTGGTCCTGTAGACTTGGACATTTATGTAATTTGATAAGATGTTATTTGTTGGAATGCATGCATGTGTTGGCCTATAGGTGTAACCATGTTTTGGTTAAGGTATTATTATTATACCTATTATAAATATTCTGGGATGAATATTTATGTTCTATTTTAAAAGCATTACTAGAATGTATGCTAATTTTTGTTATCTAATAGAGGAGTACTAAGCCCTAATCACATGGTGTTTAAAATCCTAAGTACCCACTTGACTCTTGGATAGAGTCATTAGAGTTGGGTGATGCCCTTAGATGGATATTTTTATTATACTTCCATGAAGTAAGTGAAGTGATATGGTGGGATTGGTATCCCTAGACCATCATGCAAGCTCATTTATGTATTGGAGAACATGATGTAAGCCTTCGAGTTGCATATGATGCCTTGTATGACTCTTTCATGGTTCAACATGATTGGTGTGGGACATTGCACTAACTCTTAAATAGTTGATGATATAATGGAGTAACCATAATAATATGGATTACTACCTTTATGATGTGACATTATATGATGAATGATCTTAGAATTATGCATGTGGCATAATGTTTTAGTGGAAGATTTCCACTCTTGGTTTATATTCTAGTTGAAATCCCATGAGATTTGATGATTGTAAGTTGTTGACCTCATATTATAAGTTTGTGTGTGTTGACACAAGTGACATTGACTCTAGTTAAGTTGCATCTTTATGATTATTGATCTAGTATAGACATCACATGTTATCTTATGGTTCTTTAGCTACATGTTCTTGCTTGGGAATGTTGTTAATATCCTTGCTAGGAAGCTTGTTAAGGAAAGTATGAGTTGTGTATTGGGACACTGTGTGCTCATGATGCTTGTAACCACCATCATAATGGCTAGAATGGTCAAAGTCAATAGTGTTGTATTAAGTTTAATAGTTGTTACCTTGAAATTTTTGTTGACTAATGTAGGCATTTTGGGTTTGGTGAACCTATTTTAGCTTGATTTTAGTAGATTTTGATGTGTTTCATGGCCTTTTTAAGGCATGAGATTAGACAAATTCCAACCATGTTGGCATGTTTGGTGGAATTTTATGTTATTTAAGGGAATATTTGCCTTTTAAATGTCATTAAGGAAATGTGAAGGTAGGAAGGAGGCCATTGCATGGTCATATGTATTAGATGATGCAACTATCCTAATGATAACAATTTTCGAATACTGTTGAGATGTCACTAAGACATTGCCACCACATGATGGATGGAAATATTGTATTGTAGTATTGATTAGTTTTTTTAGACTCTTGATAATAAATTTAGGATTGACTATTGATGGTCACTAGGATGCCTCCTCTTTAAGGAGTGGAGGATATCATGAACTGACCTTGTGGCCCCTTTAGACACTAGATTACAACTTGCTTAGCATATTTAGATAGACACTTTAACTTTTGACAATTGATATTGGGTTTGATTTCAGATTGTGGTGACATAGGTAGCTTGAATAGTTGATGTGACATGTGATGTCATAATTATTACTTGCATTAGATTTTGTATATCATGTTATGAATACTACCTACATCAGATTCATTCTATCCTATTTTATGATTATTCTACTTCTATTAGTACATTAATTTATGTCATTGATATATCATGTTTTCCTAATGCAGATTAACCGATGACTTTTGTAGATATTGATTATAATCATAAGACCAAATCTTGCCCCTTCTTAGCTATAAATGTTTATACTAATGTATTAATCATGATT
The DNA here is from genome assembly GCA_037957365.1 of Torreya grandis. Lineage (NCBI taxonomy): Eukaryota > Viridiplantae > Streptophyta > Pinopsida > Cupressales > Taxaceae > Torreya > Torreya grandis. The sequence goes on along the minus strand of JARHVA010004082.1, from coordinate 82,254 downwards.
TATGATTCATTCAAATCTGTTATTGTTACATTAACATCATCCAAATACTACTAATGTTTTATTTAATGGATATAAGAACTAGGACATGAGCTAGGCTCAGTGTTGGGTTTGGACATCTTGACTATATTCTCAAGTGATTGAGTAGTCAAAATGTCACTCTGATAGGTTTAACATGTCTTATTTATTAATGAGCTACCTCCTTGTCCTGTCTTTTATGTTATTAGTTTTAGCATTATTGGTCACACCTATCTATGAGCATGTATGTCTTGATATTATTTCCCATTGGATTTGTTGGTTCTAGCACCCTTTATTCTCTTTCCATCCCTTGAGTGTTGAGGGTTATATATACATTTGTGTTCTATTAGCCTTCTTAGGTTTCATGAACACTAGTTATTTAAGCCCTAAAGCAATGACTCAGTTTTTAGTCTTTTATGCTTGGTTATGTGTATTGATTATTTTTCCAAATTTCATCTTCATCTTGTGGCTTATCTTTAATTGTGTGGGTCAGGGATTTTCAAGGCCCATAAGGGTCTCTTGATCCTCAAAATATGCTTTTGGTTATATTTGTGGGAACTGACCTCCTTATGATCCATACCATATTATGATTCACATAATCATTTTTATTTCAACAATTATTAATATTTATTATTATATTAGGATTCTCGCTTCTCCTTATTGTTATTTTTGTATATAACCTGATAATGCTATATATTATTTTAATTATGATTTTACTTTTATTTCTATTATAATAAATTATGATTTTTATTGATTACTATTTTAATGATTCTCTTATCATATTTTTTTAAGGATTTCATTATCGATTATTTTAAATAATTATGAATTTTGCTCAATTAGTTATTTCATAATTTTATGGATTACCTTATATTAAGAGATTTTATTATTTTATATTATTTCATTTGAGGGTTTTACTATTCCTTTTCCTAGATTTATATTTTATGTTATTATTCATATATACATTATATTATTTTGATATATATATATATATATATATATATATATATATATATCACATTTTATTATATTATATTTAATGTGTATTCATTTCTAAATGGCTTGTCTCGAAAGCCTGGTGAGTAATATCCATACTTATATAGTCATATTTAATCATATTCAATATTTTATGATTATATATAATAATATATATACATTATATATTGATATATTTTTATATTTTATATATTAGTTTTTAGTTTCCATGATATGCACCTCAACTTAGAGGTAATGACATGGGAAAAAAGAGGGGTAAGATTTAATGTAGGATCAAGGGCAGGTAGGGAGGAATGAGGGATGTCAGAATAGAGAAGGTGTCATGTGGACTAGATAGAGGAGGGAATGAAACTAGTAGCAAGGCATGGAGTAGCATGATGAATGACAATAGAGGATAGGCATATGACCTATCAAGTATGGCATTAGAGAAGGGGAGATGGAGCATCTAGTAGAGAATGGATTGGAGGATGGTAAAGGAAAAAGAGGAGTAGAACATAAGGTAGAAGAAAAAGGGGAGGTTGATGGTGTAGACACAATAAGAAGAGATATAGAAGAGGGGAAATTTTTACAATAGGGAGACAATGTTGGTAGAGGTGTAAGGTATAATTAAGCATGGAAGATGTAGAATAGACAAGAAAAGATAGAGACAAATGGGCAGCAATAAATAGAAAACCATAGAGAATGGAATGGAATGGAATGAGGAAGGAAAATGCAATGGAAAAGAGAAGAACGATAGGGGAATGAGAAAATTAAAACATGAGGGGTGTAGGAAAAGACCATGCAGGGGATTTTTTTTGGCTATGGTTTGGTGTCTCATCTTTGGGTATGAATTTTATATCTACCATTGGTTCTCCTTAGTGGGAGGAAGGTATTATTGCCTAAATTTTGAAATTTATTTGAGCTCTACATTCTTCCAGGTGAGTCATTATTGACTATAAGTAGATCATATCTTCTTAGAATAAATAATAAGAACCTTTACAATAAACAAAATATTGATATTTATATTTTGCCAAAAAATTGAAAAAAAGGAAATTAAATTTGTTACTTGGTTTTATCAAACATTTTAATGGGTTAAAACCACAACCATGGATACATCTTATGCGAAGAATTATTTTTTTACACTAATTAATAGGGGTATGTTATGACCTCATAAACAAAACCTATTGTTGTATTTTATTATGATATTATTTTTAAGTTATAACCATACCCTTGAGGGATTACATGAAATCAAATTGGTTGTATTACATACATGTCATGTAATAAATACTTGAAACTAGTTCCTATTAAAACCAGATGCCTCATTATACACACTTCATGGTATATGTATGGCTTTTATTATATCTTGCCATTGAATTAAAATTGACTTGGAGAGTCTTAAACCTTTAAGAAATATTTCACCCATGATTATTATTTATGTATCCAATTTAGGATGATTGATTCATGCTTTAACCAATTAATATATGTTTTACTGCTATTGTCAAAATGGGTTTTTTCGCAAGCTGTTTAGGTTGAAATTACTAGTTAGGACTAATTTTTGAGTTATTGTGTAGGTTTAAATGAGTTCACCTCCAATTTGAGTTATGAATTGATGATTGGCTTGAAGGAATTAATGTTGAATATACCTGGTAATGTTTAAACCAATTAATTTAAAATCCATAAATGGGCATTATGCTTCTTCTTGTTGACTTGACTAAGTTATGCACTTATTAGATGTTGGTTTCCTTATGTTAGTTATTTTATTCTTGAATAAGGACTTAATATGAGTGATGTGATTCTTGGTCAGGTGTGTTGTCCCTTTTTACTTATTGATAGTTTTGTAAATCCTTTATGGTGGCTCAGTGTTATGTGTATACTTCTTACCTCACCTAAGTACCTAGTTGCCAAAACCCTCCACCAAGATGATGGTTGGGGTAGTAATGGCTACTAATGGTTGGGTTCATAGGGATAGTATTAAGGGGTGTCCTTGTTTTTTCTTTTCTCTTCATTGTTACACCTATTTGGTTTATGATATCTTATCTTGTCCATGCCTATTAGTATATGATGTGAACATGTTTGATCATGGTTGGATATCTATTTATGTTGTGATATATTCTTATTACCTTATGCAGTTTTGTATTATTAACTTGTTGTGCAAGGTAAATTAATGTTTATGATGTGGACTTGAAGGTAGATTGAGGATAGTTTCTTGATTTTTATATATTTAACTAGTTTTATTTAGTTCTTTCGTGTGTGTTTAGTTTGGGCTCTATTTACCATAGAGCAGTAGTGATTTTAGAATGCATCAATTTATTATTTATATTTATGCATTGTCATTGTAACATGGCTATAATTGGAAAATGAATACTCAAGTACCTTTATCCTTGAATTATATGATAAATAATATAGTGCTTTTTTGTTATATGTTTATCATAACAAGGTGTTGCATTTCCTGATGAAGTTATACTTACATATTTAAATTTCATGATGAGTATTCTTTGATGACTAATTCATAGAATGGATTCATTTTATCACATGGGACTATCTCTTGGTTTTGGCATTAGTATGAGGCCAACTAATGATAATGTATGAGGTGGTTATTTTGACTCATGATCATAAATGTGTTAGACTTGGGATTTAATTTCATGGTCATGGACAAGTATACAACCTGGTGTATGATTTTAAGCATATTCCATAATGGTATTTTATTATGATATTTATTAGATTTCATGATTGCATGGTTTATAACCTTACATAAAATAATTGGTGTAACTTTATTAATGCAATTACTTAGCCATGATAGTTTAAGACACTCCTTAACTATAATAGTGTTGATAAACTCATGGTTTTAAAATAATTATAATCCTTGCTAGAGACTATAAGTTACAATGGTTTATGTGCTAGTCTCTTGATGATTTAAAGAAATATGCTTTCATTTCTATAGTATAAAAATGAATGTTATGGGTTGTAATATCATTGTATGTGGACCTACTTTTATTTCTTAAGTAATGAAGTAAGTCAAACTATCGATCTTGGCATGTGAACCCACATTTTGGATTATGGATTGTATTTTTAATGGTATAAAAGTATTTGAGATGTATATTTGACATGTTTTCTTAAAAACTATTGTTTCATATAGTTAAAGTGCATCTCTTGATTAATGGAAGGTGTCTATACTATCATGGATGCTTCATGATATTTGATAGCCATTGGTAAGGTATATAGGCATGCTTATGTATATGGTTAGGTGACTAAATAGTCCACCTTGTTAATGAAATGCTAAATCATAATATTCATTATTAAATACCCAAGTTAATATCTGATATCATATAAGTGATGAACTCTTTCATTTCCATTTTCATGATAATTAGATGGCATGAATGCTTATATTTTTTTAATAATATGATATTTTAACTAAAAGATAAATTAGCGATAATTAGTTTTTGTCCCTTATGGATGACTCTCAAGATGGTAATCCTATAGCATGTTATGTGACCCTATAGCATGAGGAGTAATTGGATTCCCAATGATAATTATATTCTTAGTCAGTTGGATGTTCACATTTGTGATTTTATCCACCCCATGATTAATTGTGGCACTCTTATCCTAGCTGGATTGCTTATCTAGAAATTGAATAACCAAACATTTAGGAATGTGCTCAATCTAGTTTTCATTAATTCTAACCTCATCCATTTCATATGATTAGGATTTTATTTGTGAGTCACTTGTGATTCTTGTTGATTTTTTGAGTTTCTTTGCATTAACTTCATTGTGTAGTGGAACCTTTTTATGTACCATTGTGTATTTTGATAGATAACTATTTTAAAAATGGGGTTGTTTCACATTAAATTGCCCTTGTTGCAAGCCATCAAAGATATTTTGGAATTAAATAGAGTTACTAAAATTCTATGTGTCAAGACACCTAAAAGAAAGAAACAAGACCCAAAGACCATACATGTAGATGGCAAACTAGCTAATCTTTTAGAAGACAAAATATTGCTACCCAAATATGTAGACCCATGTAGCCCAATCATAATAGTAACCATAGGGAAGAAATAAATACCCAATTTTAGGATAGATTTGGATGAAATAATCAATTTAATCACAATTGATACTATTCAAACACTATATCTTATGGGGATTCAACTTACCTCCACCATTTCTAAATGGATGATCTATTAGATGCTAAACCAAAAGGTAATATAGAAGATATACTAATAGAAATTATGTCATGGGAGTATCCAATAGATTTTATGGTGTTGAAACCTAAAACCAAGAACTTATGGTACCCACTTATCTTAGGAATACCTTAGCTAGCTAATGTAGCAATATTAATTGATTGTAGATTAGGGGATATGATTATTTCAATTGGTTTAAATATAAAAAAATATCCTTATAACCCATAAAAATCCTCATTGGATTAAACTAAAACACTTTGGGTAGACGAACCCAAAAAAATGAATGCCCTTTCATCCTTAGCCATGACAATAGTAAAAAGACACATGCAAGAATTAACTAATGAGTTAACATAAGATCTAGAAGAAGCCACTAGCATTATGAGTCTATCTTCTACAAATTCTATCAGTCTATTTACTATGGACTCTTATAGTCTATCTACTATAGACTCTACCAATTTGTTTACTATAGACTCTACCAGTCTGTCTACTATAGACTTTGTCTAATTCTTGGCTACAGAATACACTAATCCATCATTTATGGACTCCACCATACTTGTTACTATAGACTCAATATTTTGGTGTTCAACATATGAACACAAACTATTACAAGAAAGTATTTAGAATTAGGCAAAAGATAAACCAACTAATTTTTTAACTACATTTCATTATGTAATAGCCAAAATCATTCTGCTAGGAAATGGATTTGTAAATAATGTAACTACATTTCATCTGTTATTACCACATCCATGTCTTATTAAATAATTAATTAGTGAATTTTAATAAGTACAATATGTCCATATTGACACTAAATAGGTTATGAAATTACAAGGAAAAACATTAAATATAAATTGTTGGTTAACACATGATCAAGAAATAATTTTTTTTGATGTTCTAGAAAGATAGTCCAAAGCATTTGCTTGGGATTATATATATATATATATATATATATGAGATGTATTATTTTGAGTATGTTTGCCCATCACATTTACAAAAGAAAAGATAAATTATATAGATAGCCACAAAGATGGATAGAACTAGCATTTAAGGATATAATAAAAAGTAAAATTGAGAAATTGTTGGATGTAGGATTCATTTACCCTATTTTAAATAGACAATGGGTTTCTCCACTAGTAATTATACCAAATAAAAATGGGAAATTGAGAGTGTGTAGATATTAATAATAGATAACTAAAGCTACTATAAGGGATTATTTTCCTCTTCCATTTATTGATCAAGTGCTTGATAATCTATAAGGAAAAAGTTACTTTTCCTTGCTGGACAAATTTAGTTAATATAAACAGATAATAATAGAAGTTGAGAATCAAGATAAACCCACCTTCACCTATCAATGGGGTACATTTTATTATATATTTTTACCATTGGGGTAAGTTTCCTTCTCATTTTACTTAGAAATAAATAAAAACATTTAATTAAATAAATGACTTCTGTTAACTAGATTAATGACATGTTATTTAACTATGTACTTGATCATGAATTTTGAAAGTGTGTAGCATATAATGAATCCTATGACATCATTATATTTTGTTATGATGAACCAAGAGGAGTTCATTATTAAAGAAAAATAAACCACACATAAGATCCTAGGAGCAAGATATTACTGGTCTTCATTTTATATGTAAGTAAATAAGTACATCATGTAATGTGATCCATGTCAAATGATGGGATAGAATACACTATCAATAGAGATGCCTCTTCATCCAAAGGTAATATTATAACCACTTGATAAATAGGGATAAACTTTGTTGGTCATATAGATCCTCCATATCAATGGAAGGATTACCTCTTGGTATGTAAAGATTATGTCACTAAGTGTGTTGAAGTCCAATCCTTCTCTTTTGATAGGGAAGTAGTAGCAAAGTTTTGTATTTCAAGATCATGCAACATTTTGGTACACCCATGGAGATAGTTTTAGATAAAAGACCATAATTTATGTCTAATATGATCAAACATTGTAAATAATTATATGAAGTCAATCATAGGAAATATTTTCCTTATTATCCAAAGTCTAATGGCCAAGTATAAGTTACCGACCAAGAGCTAGAGAACATTCTAACCAAGATAGTCAGTATCAGTAGAAAATATTGGGTAACCATAATACTAGAAGTATGGGATTATATCACTACATGGAAGACAACCAATGGTTTTTCACCTTATGATCTAGTGTATGGTAAGAAACCTTTAATTTTATTGAATTTGAATTACAAAATTTGAAAACAATAGTGGAAGTATTCATTGATTTGGATAAGTCACAACAAGATAGAATTTTTTAACTAAATTAACTTGATGAGATGAGGACAAAAGCTTCAAAAATATACAAAACATGATACATCAGATAAAAACATGGCATGATTTCCATATCAGTGTAATAATATTTCAAGAAGATTGGGCACTCTTGTTTGACTCCAAGTTTCAACAATTCAAAGGTAAGTTTTTAATAAGATGGTTAAGCCCATATCAAATAGAAAAAAATATTTTAGAATGGATCAATACGAATTGTACCAATATATGGAAATCAAAAGACTTTAATGGTCTATGAACATATATTTAAATTATATCAAAAACATGTCAATAAGGATTTTGTTTAAAGTATCATTAATGAAATGTTTTTTTGGAAGGACCTCATTATTCCATGATAACATATCAATGATAATATATTATGTAAAATAAAATAAAGATAACACTTCTTAGTTTTCTTCTTCAAATATATATATATATATATATATATATATATATATATAAAATATCTTTTAGGATGTTGTTGATAATGTTGATAAAAAAACTAGCTTATTCGCTAGTCATGCATTGAATAAAGAGCCTTGACTTGAAAACAAGAAATGGTTGGTCAAGGGAAAAATAAAAAAATTAAATATGTATGTATGCATGTATGTATGTATGTATGTATGTATGTATGTATATATATATATATATATATATATATATATATATATATATATATATATATATTGATCAGTGTATTTCAGGAAATAAAATCACTAATATATTTATTTGTATATATCCCTAAATATTAATTCATGCATTTGTTCTCTATTTAAAATCAAATCATAGGAAAACAATAAAGGATATGAGTATGATTAGGTAAATAGGGTATTTTATTTATCTACATTAGGTTAGTATAACCCTTTATATTTCATGCATATTCATGTTTAAGAGGAGGTTTGAAGATAAAATGTCTTGAAATCCATCAAAATAATAACCAAATAGCATCATTTGATAACATGGAAAGGTAATAAGTAAAAGGACACAAGTAAAAATAATGTCATGTCAACTTTATTCACACATATAAAATATCTACTTACTCAGTTCTTAGTACTTTGAATAATGATGACATGTTTTATGATGCACCTGTGTAATAAGTGTGATACTACATTAGATCTACTTCAAAGATAGTTTTAGTTAAAACCTCCATGCCATATCATTCTTCACCTCAAGTATGGCCAGAAATAGATTTAATATAGGGTTAACCTCCTCCAATACCTATATGGAGCCATTCATGTTTTAGCCACTAACACATTAGCTCCACTTTGTGACCATGGCCATATCTAATTGATCATTCAACATCATTTGTTTTAGCAAAGTAAATAACCATGTAAGATTTTATGGAAATCTAAAATTATTTTATTTTAAACATTTCTTCCAAAAGCTTCTATAAAAACACCAATAACCAAGACAAAAGAAGAGGGTTTCTCTTTTAGAGTTAAGGTTTTACCTAGTGAAATATGATAGACTAAATTACAAATAACACATGTGATTAAATAAAGTTTTTAGCAGATTCTAACAAAAATGAAATTAAAACATAGGGTTTCACAGTCTCATCTAAACCCTGAATCTAAAGATATCCCTTTAGTAATCACAACATAGGTACCTCAAATAACTAGAAAATCATAAGAAGATGAGGATGCCTATTTAAAGGAGCCTCGTTCCCCTGTGTAGATAAAAATAAGATGCAAAAAAATAATCTAAGCACAAGATTATGAGGAGACATAACCAACTAGAACCTTTGATAGACTTCAACAATCACCATTATTTTCTTCACCAACAATAGTATAAACAACAATATTTCATGAAGAAACTATCACAATAGATATTCTTGAGTTAATAATAGTTGTTCCTATTGAGGAAGATATTTAGGAAGTAAATAATCTCATAGAATAAATTTTATTACAAGAAATGGAATCCCCTCTATCTTCTTCAATTCATAATATAAGAGTAATACTAGACAAAGGGAAAAGTATTATGGTCTCTAAAGAAGAAAAATCATCTAGAACCACTAAAGATCCATAATTATAGATCATCCTTGCACTATCTATAGTTGATGTCATCATCAAAGAACAAGATATGGATATTGATGATCTTTAAGCTCAATGACAATGTAAGGATTTCCTCAATTCTTCTTTAACTCAAGGATTAGATAGTTTAAAAAAAAAAGATTTAGATCACAGGAATAAAATCAATAGGCTTAAGGAACAAGTAAATAATTTTCATGAATAAATGTTAAATTCTTGGATATATATCATTGAATTATAAGAATAAAACCTATTGATTAAACATCAACTCCAAAATTATCGGTAACAACATTTTATGCAAAATTAATCTTCTTTTTATAAACCTTCAATTGATCAAGATTATAAAACTACTATTTCTCATTTTGACTATCTAAAAAAATGGAATCAATTGTGTTTTGAGTCTAAGGAACTCTAATAACACAATAAATCTTTATAAAATGAAAAATAGATAATGACAAAAAATTTAGAGAAAGAAAAATAGTAGACCCAAAAAATTGAAGGTAATCTACAAGTTGCATGTCATATAGGGGGAACACTTTCTAGCTTGTAGAGCTATTTCTCCCTCTTAAATATTTTATTTACATGAAAAATTTTATAGGTGTAAAGTAATAAGAATATCCTGTGACCTACCTCATAATATTGAAGATCCTCCTATGTTTCTGAACATTTGTTAGGAATTCAATCTAGAACGATAGGATTTATTGTGTAAATTTTATTCATGTAATCAAATGTTAGGAAACTATATTAAGTTTATGGTCAATATATATATGGGATATGTTCAACTGAGATATCTTCTTTCCACTTATGAAAATTAGATAGCATGGAAATCTGGACATGAGGAGTATGGGACAAATTCCAAAACTACAAGGATATGTATTTGACTTATTTTTGCCAATGCCAACAATTTATTGATTAAGTTTAGATATAATTATTTAATTAATAAAAACATTAGGGATTATTACTTATGAGATATTTATAATAGTATATACTCTTTTGATCTATATACAAGACAAAATTATGATGATATATTTACAGCTAGTGTCAGGCATTGGGATACATTGACAATTCCATTGAAGAGAAGAGAGTTACCAATTTAAGATGGAGCTTATGAATATCACTAGACATAAATGAAATGATTTTTGATGTCATTAATTTAGGGGGTGAAAAAAATTGGTTTGGCATGAAATTCAGGAAACCACTTCTTCTAACTCTTTTTCCACCATGTCATAGATGGATTCCTCAAATAGATGACCAAATTCAGAATTGGAAATAGATGGTGCAAATGTATAATGGTTTCACAATCCCTAAGATGATCACATGGCTAATGAATTTAAAATATATGACCTTAATCAATGTTTAAAAGATATAATTTAGAGTCATGAGGGGATGAGTAGCATCTAAGTTTGAAAAAGGGACTTGCAAAAGGTGAATAATTCATGGGGGAAATGATGTGTCCAAAATATGACTCAATATTAGTATCAATTTTATTTATTTTCCTTCCATTACCTCTCCTTTGGACTGAACAATGAAATTATCTATTGAGACCAACATCCCCCCCCCCCATCTTTTTTTGGAAAGGGGACCCATGTGATTGTTTACCAAATTTCTATATCCTGGAATAAGTGTGAAAGATTATTTGATCATGTTTTTATGTTTCTAAAAATTGTCTTAAAGGTTATTAATTGTAGGTTCCATGAAAGAAGTTATGGTTCCCAAAAAATTAAACATAGTGATTTGAATTTAGACATTCATGAGAAAGTCTAGCAAGAAATTTTATGCATAATCAGGTTTTAGCTTAAATTTCATGCACTTTTGTAGATCTAACACTTTACACTTGTTCACTAGATTTGATCCAATAGTGCATCAATCTTGAAGTATCTTAGAAAGGCATATAGTTAATGATTTAGGCCCTAGTAAATACCAAATGGTGATCCCTTGATCAATGGTTTTAAATCTAATTGTTTGAAAGAAATATTTCATTGTCTTAAATTTGGTAGGTTCACCCCCATTATTTGACATTTGTGAAGACCTATTTAATAAGAAAAAAACCATCAAATTTAACTTAGACAATCCTAAAATATATGAGATTTCCCAATGGTTTTACATATGGCATTCAATTATTATATCAATAAGTTTCATTATTTTAAAATTGATAGGTTCACCCCCATCATTTCACATATGTGAGGACATATTTGACAAGGCCAAACCCATTAAATTTAAATTGAAATTGAAATATTTTATTGTCTTAAAATTGATAGGTTTACCACCACCATTTCATGTCTATGAGGATGTATTTGATAGGACCAAACCCATCAAACTTAACTTAGATAATCCTTGAAGATTTGAGATCTCCTTATGGTTTTACATGTGGAATATTAGTTATTAGATCAATAAGTTTATTGTTTTAAAATTAGCAGGTTCACCCCCATCATTTTATGTCTATGAGAACATATTTGATAGGACTAAACCCATCAAATTTAACTTAGACCTTTTTTAAGCCTAATCAAAGGGGGTATTTATAAAGAATTTTTAATAAAATCTTGGTTTTCTTATGAAGATAATATTGAGACATAAAATATTAGCCTGAGTCTTTTTAGTGATTAAAAGGGTAAGCTTCTTACAGGATCCAATGGTAATCACTTGCTCACCATATTTTATCCAATAGTGCACATCAACATGGAATCCTTAAGATCTCCTAAAGGATCTAATAGTAGTCGCTTGTGCACTAGATTTAATCCAATGGTGTGAGCTAATTGAAGACTTTTCAAAGTCTATAAAATCTTGATAGATGGCATAATCAATAAGCTCAAAGATCAAGAACCAATGAAATGTAAGGACCTATTTTTGTATTTTCAAATAAAAATAAAAGGGACTTTTGAAAACCAATGGTCACTCTTCAAATGGTATTTATGAAAATTGCCATGAAAGGCAAGGAACCCTACCACATAAGCTCCACAAAAGTATGGAAGATCCAAATCAAAGATATTTCATGATTGAAAAAAATAGGAGAGATGTTAAGAAAGGTTACATCATATCTAAGGCATGTATGAGATCAAAGTTGGATGTTTTGGTAAATAAAGTATAAATACACTAAACCCTACATAAAAAGGGCTAGAATCAATTCAAATTGATTAGGTGACACTTGAGATAATTGATAAATGAATTTAGAGTAGGTGCCTTAGTGAGAACTTTGATAGCTTTGTAGTTATAATACACTATTATTAATGGTATTGGGTATGTAATAGATGAATTTTGAAGTAGAGCTTTATCTAACATCAGATGGTGAAGGGTCTTTAGAGACATAAAGTTAGATTCAACAACATTGAATGTATAGGGAATAAGGAATTGGTATGAATTATTCTTCTTTGTCAAAGAGTTATAACCAATTTCTCAAGAAGAAAAGTGGAATGCTTCAATGTATAAAATATACAAGGATTTAGTATCATTTTAAATTATAGGCCTTCATCACATAGCTGCTAAACTAGAGGTAATGCATTGCGTTGACCTTCTTGTTCCTATTTTTGTTGACTATAGAGTAGATGGAGAATCAATTATTTATGAAGGAAATGTTAGTAAACTTACATGCATAACTCCCATGTATTTTGAGACTTATTATAATCTCCCTTTATCTCATTTTGATCTTCCTTCCTTGAGAGAATGGACAAATTCCCAAAACATGGATTTAGTTCTTTCACCTTGGTTAATCCAAGGCTCCCATGTTTTCATGACCCCTAATGGTGAGATTCTTATTACATAATTTAGAGAAGGTGTTAGGGTAGCTATGACCTTATTGAACAAAGCCTTTTGTGCATCTTCTATAACTTATGTGAGTAAGGTCTAGGTGTCTTATGTCCATTGCATGTTGGAGTGGAAATTAACCCCTCCCATTAGAGACTTGATAAGTTTATTCTTGGCCAAACAATTTATATTCATCAAGAGAAAGAGCTCCGTACATTTCTTTATGATGTCTTACCTTTTAGACTCACTCCTAGCCTCTATTAATTTCCTTAGCATCTAAAATTGGTCCCCTAATAGTAGGACAACCATTTCCCATCATTACTCCAAACTACATATTTTCAAATATAGGAATCATATATAATTCATACATGATGGTGTCTTCCCAATCATTTTTTAGACAATAACTGGTATTCTTATACCTAGACTTCATCCTCTAATCAAAAAATAAGTGGAGACCATGGGGGATTTATAGTTCTATCTAGATTACACTTTAATAAGGATAGAATGAATCATGGTCCAGCCATACAAACTACCCATATATGTTCCCAGTAAACTTGTAGAGCAAGAAATTGCTTATTTAATCATCCAAGGCATAGATTGGCATTATAAGAAGAATAAAAAGGATTAGATTCATCCCTTCCCACTAGACATTAGTAAAATTATAATCAAGGATTGGAAATAGTTAGAGATCATGGTGGTACATAGGAACTCTTTTGATTTCCAATTAGATGATCTTAAGATGTGGGACCCTAATAATAGAGTGGGTAACCATATTTAGGATATGAAGGTCTAAAATACTGAGTGAAAATCATCAACTAGGTGTGGGGTATGGTATTTACACAAGGACAAATAACTTTAAAGAAGTCTTATCTAGTGTTAAAAACTACAGCATAGCCTTAGAATGTAGGCTAGTCAGGGATAATAATCCTTCAGGAGAAATATGGTAGTTACATCCTTTATAGTATCACTTATTGCCATGGCCATTTGGGACTACACATCAAGAACCACTTATTGAGGGATAATATATTAAGCCTCAGTAGGGAGAATTGATGAAGTCACCTCAAATTGAGCAACTTGAGGATGCAGAAGGAAAAGGTAAAGCTATAAGTGAGGAGTCCAAGATTGAACAAAGACTTATTGAAAGCCCCTAAATTTAGGCATCCCCACCAAGGCATTCTTCCCCAATAGAAGTTATCAGCTTAATTACTTTGGAAAATAGATAAATAGTGGATAGTGCCCTTGTTAACATCATGGATACTTATGGTTCAGATAATGAAGAAGACCCATCTAAGGAAGCAGGCAATGCATTGGTTCCATTGAGTAGCAGAAAGAGATAGGCAAAATTAGGCTTAGTTCCTTTAGCTCCAAGAAAGATACCTAGGTTAAATTTCACTCACCCCACTAGTGAGATAAACCTCTTTAGTGATGAGAATCTTACTTATGGACCAACCATTCCTGATTGGTTTATTTATGGAAAGTTGTAGAAAATCCCATCTCTTTCTTCTTCAATGGCTTTGACTCAAGTGGACATAGGTGTTTAGGATAATGTCAAACCATGCATTTAGTATATGTTGAACAAAAAAGTAGAGAGAAGCATCTATATTATTCATAACAAGGAAAGACAATGGGTTGGTACCCTAGGAGCCTCTACGAGTTCAAATGTAGAGATTCTATAATAACCATAGGTGAAAGAGCTTGATCTTCAAGTCCAATTTAATATAAAGACATCAACTCTTGAAATAGTAGTGACCAATAAAGTCACTATTGATACTAAGGAGTTCACCCTATAGAAGGTGGAGCCATTTATAGGATTAAATCCTATTCTAGGACAAGCAATAGGTGAGCGTCCTATTTTTTAAGAGTATGTAGCTAGTGTGGTACTAGCCCAATCAGTAATTGCCTTGGCTAGAGTTCAAGGATTGAAATAGAGGATCCTCAACTTGGAAATCAAAAAGCAAAATTTAAAAGCTTAGGTCTTCTTGAAAATTCCTAAAAATATATTACAAATGCTAAATAAATCCTTGATGGATGCATTCAAGAATTTGAAATTCATTAAGTCTAGATTGTGTGCTTTGGACCATCAAGTTGAGATGGAACAAACCTTAATCATCTAGTGGTATAATTCTCAAGCTCAGATGAAGGAGCTCATCAAGGTGCATAAGACAAAGCAGTCCTAGAACTTAAAGATTATCAAACTCAAACATCTGGACATCCTCATGGTTGTTTTGGTAGATAAACAAGAAGATTTGATCCCGTGAAGGAGTGATGTTAAGGTCATTCAACTAAAGACAACTAGAAGACCCTTGATACCATTAATTTTGTAGGGAAGCAAATTAAAGAAGTATAATGTGTCAAGGAACTTATATCTTGGATATATAGTGAATTTGATATGGTAGTGGATAAAGAAGGGGATTGTCTAATGAAGCATGTAGTATATTTTGAGCTGATCAAGGAGAAATACACCAAAATGAAGGAATTTTTTAGATGGGGTTAATTGGAAGGACTCACCAATGGAATTCCTAAAAGAATATTATTGTTTTAAAGTATATGCTAGTCTATTAGCATATACTATTTCTTGTCAATTTGGCATTTTTTATTTAATTATAGCTTTATAGAAAGGACAACTATCCTTGTCTAGATCTAGATATTTTTGAAAGTTAACCAATTAATCACCTATGTTTACTATAAATAGGTAGATGGTTACCATTTTTAAAGAGATATTTTTTGAGAAATTGATACTAGGAGCATTTAATACTACTAAGGAATTTTGAAAAGATTATCTGATTATTTTTTAAATGTCTATGCTATCTCTCAATTACAGGGAGTTATCTTGAATTTGAATGATTCTTATTTTTTGAGTTACATTCTTTATCATAAAGTTGATAATTTTTGTTAAATTCTAAATTGATTGTAAAGATCTCAAATATACTTCATTTTATTCACTCTATATTTGAATGTACTTAGGTTATCCAAATCATAATAGCAAACCTTTAAAGTAAATCTGGTTCTTACTTGTGATTCATATTTTTTCCTTTGAATTTTGCCTAATTTGTGATATAATTTAATCTTATGTTATTTTATAACATAAATTGGTTCAAATGCACTCAAAGTAATTGAAATTTTGTCATAATATTTGAGATGAAAACTTGCAATCACGTTTCTTTCTTATTTACCCTTCTTTTTTCTTTTTTTTATGAAGATTCACTCTAGCTTAAAGGTCATTGTTAATAATCATTTAGTTTAACTACATAATCCTTAGAATTATTAAGTATTCAAATAGTATAGACCTTGGTGGCTCTTAACCACTAAATCAAATAAATATTTTGGATAGTTTTCATATTTTTCTTCTATTCCACCATAGACAATCATTGAATAGTCCTAAACTACAACTCATGTCATGGATTCTCAGAATTCTAAAATGAGAAGTGTTCTTCAACACTAAGATCATATGTGGTACAATTAGAAGCATCAATAGCAGAAGCTCCATTGGTGCTAGAAGGAGGGCCTATTTAAATATTCTTAATATTTTTAGAAGTGTATTTAGTCAGAATTATCTACATTTTACATAATTTTGTTTCTTTTAACATAAATTTTGTAAAGATTGGTAACCTTTACGAAAGTAAAAATTTTGTTGTTAAAATTTTATTTGTATTTGGAGTTAGGATAGCTTATTTTTCTCAAAATTGATAATTATTTGACTTAAGGAATTTATTTGAGTCATAAGTTCTAAAGATTGGTCATCTTTGCATAATGTAGTATATCTTTGAACTTGTTTAGTTAAAGATTGATGTCCTTTATCTTCTATTAACATTTTTTTTTTAAAATTAAGCTTAGTATTCATATTATGTGGAAATGAATGTGTTACACCATGTTTTAAAATAGGATCCTTAGTCTTCAAGATGGAATTACCAAGGACTAGGACCAGATCACATTCAAAGACTAGAGAACCCTTGCTCAAACTAGAAACTTATAAAAGCACTAGGAAAGACAGAGGTAAGAATAGATATTCTAAATCTCTACCATCATCACCTTTGCAAGGGATTCATGTGCTTGATCTTTATCCAAACATGGCATGTCTTGGAAGTTCCCCTATCAATATACTAGGTGTGGTTCATGATTTACCACATAATCTAGAAAAATATTTACCAATTTTTAGTCCAACTGGTATTATAAATACTGAAGAACATGTTAAATATTTTAAAGCTAAATTAAGATTGTTCAATGTTATTCATGAAGATGTAGAATGTAGGTTGTTCCCATTTATATTTAAAGATGCTACATATTAATGGTTTCTCAATCTACCTAACAATTGTATTATTTCATGGAATAATTTTGACACTATTTTCATTGATCAATTTAGAAAGATCGTAAGCCCTTACATCATTTATCATTAATTCATAATTGTTAAGAAGGGAATAAAAATAACCATTGATGACCTCTACCACTCATAACAATTATGGGACCCCTCTAAATACTATATTAAATAATAATCTTGAACCTCCTAGAGGAAGTTCTTCTAAGTTAACATTAACTATTGATCCTCCAAGTAAAGCTAGCTATAACATTGTGGAAGATATGAGAAAGATTAAAGCTAATATCACTCTACATGAGCTAATTCAAATTAAAGAATAAAGAGACTTAATCTTGGAATATTTATTAAATAAAAGTGGGAAACCCCCTAAGAATGATATTAAAAATGTAATTACACAAATAATAAAAGTAGAGTCCCCACCTTTTTTACTTATAGTCAAGATATTTAGAAAAAAATGTTCATAATTGTATTTTTGATTTGGAAGCCCCAACCAACATTATGCCTATTGGGATATGTGAAAAATTCAAGTTAATTCTAATAAAATATAATAAGGGAGTCACACAATTGGATAAATCCAAAGTTAATGTTGTAGGAGAATTATTAAATGTGCATATACAACTAGCTAGTGAATCAAGGGTTAACAATTCATTGATATCCAAGTGGTATAAATGCCTAGTGCTTATGGATTGCTTTTAAGTAGAGAATGGAATAAATCTTTAAATGGATATTTCTATTAATTATTCACACTTATGGCTTCCTTGGAAAAGTGTGCCAAATAAAATAAGATTAGAAAGGGAACCTCAAATGAAACACATGATAACAGAATATAATGTTGTTAATGAAAGGGTAAATTTCTTAGATTATAATTTGGGAAGTTTCACTTTGGAAATTACAAAATAAATAGTTTTTAAGAGTTCTTTTCAAATGTGTGGTTTTTTAAAGTTATAAATTGATGGTGCCAAGTGCAAATTAGGATCAAGAGTTGGTATTGTATTAATGAATCCTTCAAAAAAACAATACCACGCAACTTATAAGTTACAGTTTCCTTGCACCAATGACTTATCTAAGTATGAGGATCTCATACTTGGATTGTAGTTTTCCATTAAAAATAAAGTTAAAGAACTCCTTGTCTATGGATACTCTGAACTTGTGGTTAACCAAGTGAAAAGTAAGTAACAGTGCAAATTATGTTACTTAAAGAGATATAAGTTTAGGGTGTGGGATTTGATCGAATCCTTTGATGCTTTCAAAATCTTAGCTATTCTAAGAGAATAAAATAGAATTGTTGGTCAGCTTGCCTCTATTGTAGCTAACCTCATGCCTAATCATGATTCTCAAAGCATCAATATTGAACTAATACCATATATTTTAGTTCTTGACAATATAAATCATTTCCAAATTTTCAATGATTATTAACAAATCATATATTTATTAACTAATTATGGGGATTTTGAAGCTCAAATTATTGATGAGATTGATGAAACATCTCATGAGGAGGAACTTAATGGTAAAATCATCTAATTAAGTGATAATAAGATACCTAAAGGGATGATTTCATTAGAAAGACTAGTTGATTTTGACAAAATTTCTAAAGCACCTAAGAAACCCAAGGTAAATGGTAAGGATTATCATGTAATGAATCTTGGCTCACATGATCATCCCCATATGGTGAATATAGAGAAGGCTTGTATTGAAATGGAAAATATAAAAGCTAGAGAGTTGATTACAAAATACAAGGATGTAATTACTTGGTTTTATGAACATTTTACCGGAGGGTCATTACTCATACCATAACTCTTCAAGAAGGTTGTAAACCTTTTAGATAGAAGCAAATCTCAGTAAACCTTATTTAGAACACATTATTTTTATTGAAGTCAAGAAGTTATTGGATACAAGGATAGTGTTTCCTATTAATTAATGTGGGGGAAACTTTTCAAATGGCTATGGACCATGCTTTCCAAGGTTTAGTGGGTAAGTGTATCATCATATACACAGATGATCTTATAGTATTTTATAAAAATAGAGAAGAACACTTCATACATTTGAGACAAGTATTTGATAGATGTAGGAGGTATGGTGTATCTCTTAACCCTAATAAAAGCATATTATGTGTCACTAAGGAAAAATTGTTGGGACATGCCATTACCAAAGAGGCCATTTCTAAAATTCGATTTCCCAATAGTTGAAAAGATCTTAAGTCATTCATTGGTAAGATTTAATTTTGTGAGGAAGTTTATTTCAGGCTTTGCTAAAATTATTAAACCTTTGAATGACATGCTTAATAAATATGCTATAATTTCTTGGAATCAAGAATCCAAGAAGGCCTTTATTGAGATTAACAAGGTAGTTACTAAAGCTCTAGTCCTCATAAGTCCTAATTTTTTAAAGGATTTCTATCTATATTTTTTTGCTTCTGAGCATACTATGGTTGTATTATTAACTTAAAAGGTTGATGGGAATGATCATCATATAGCTTTCATGAGCACCAACTTAAAAAATGTAAAAATGAATTATTTTATGATTGATAATCAATCTTATGCATTAGTAAAGGCAATAAAAAAGTTTAGACATTACCTCCTTAGAAATAAGGTACATGTTATATTACCTAATCCAGCTACAAAACTTATGTTGAGCTAGAATGAGTTGGGAGAGAGAAGAGGCAAATAGATGGCAATTATACAAGAATATGATATAGAGATGATAATTGCCAAATTAGTGAAATGTTAGGGTCTAATTTAGATGATCACTAGTATTAACCCAAAAGTTCATATTATGTAAGTAGATCAACAAAAATTTCAACCTAATGAGTGGTATTACTCTATTATCCATTTACTTGTCAATGGTGTTTATCCCCAAGGATTTATAACATAACAAAAGAGAGCCTTAAGGCTCGAATAATCTCATTACCTCATCAAGAATGGAGTATTGTATAGGAGGAGCTTTGAGGGAATTTATTTGAGGTGTGTATCCAAGGAAGAAGTGACTTGGATTATGACTACCTTTCAATAAAAATTAGGAAGCAGACACTCTTCAAGAAGAACCAGAACTCATAAGATTCTTAGGGATAGGTATTATTGGCCCACACTCTTCAAAAATGCTCATAATAATGTGAGGGAGTGTCATTTATGCTAGATCTTTAGCACAAAGGAACCAAAGGTAGTAATGCCTTTACATCTTGTGATGGTAGATAAACCTTTTTCATAATGGGGATTAGACTTTATTGGAGTAATAAACCCTAATTATTTTGAAGGTCATAATTATGTCTTGACTACTATGGATTATTATACTAGCTGGACTGAGGTAGTAGCCACTAAGCAATGTAGAATAGAGGAAGTGATCAATTTCCTAAGAGAAAATATTTGTACTAGATTTGGAAACTTAGTTTCTTTGGTTTGTGACAATAGATCTGCATTCATTTCTATTGAAATGATGGAATGGGATTATGACCAAGGAATTACACTCAAGTATTACTATAATTAATATCCTCAAGGAAATGGTGTTTTTGAATCCATAAACAAAAATTTGATGAAAGCTATTAAGAAATCTATTGAAGATAAACATATAACATGGCATAAACTTCTTATGTTTGCATTACGAGTAGATCGAATCAGGATTAAACAAGCTCTAAAAGATTCAACATTTTTGTGGGTATATGGTTAGTATCCCATCTTTCCCATCACTTGAAACTTACCTACATTCATATTCATGTATGAATACATGGAAGACATTCGATAACTTGCTAATTCTTGACTGTTAGACATTATTCAAATGGAAGATGCTAGAGAAAAAGTATTTATAGACTTCAATATACACCAATAAACCATGAAAATATGGTTTGATAAGAGATCTAAAGTGAAGATATTTATTTAGGGAGATCTGGTCCTTCTTTGGGATAAGGCATTAGAGCCCAAAGTTAAACATGGTAAATTCACTCCTTTATGGATAAGTCCTCACCAAATTGCAGAAATCTTGAGCAACAATACATTCAGGTGGAAATATCTCTAAGGAGTAGAGTTCACATTACCTACGAATGGACAATATCTCAAACATTACTTTGTTGCTTCCCCACCAGAGGTTTTCATGGAATAAATGTGTAAGATTACTAAAATTAGAATAGGTAGGCTAGTTAGTTCTCTTTCTTGTTTTATTTTTTCTCTTGTTGGGTTTGTGTATATTTGTTTTGTTTGAATTTTTTCTCTTCTTATTTCTTGATGGGGTTCCTTGATTATGGTAAAGTCTCATGTTATTATTTTTTTGGTTTGGAATTGCTTGAAAGTATGGATATAAATCTTACAAAGGTGATCATGGCTGAAAATAAAGTATGATGATGTAACCAAGGATACTGGTTTAAATTGGTATAGGAATTTATTGTCCTACAAATATTTAAACCTTATTCTACATCAAAAATTGGTTTTAAGAAGAATCATATGTATATAATATGAGTTCAATTTATTAACTCATATTCATGCTTACACTTAAAACACATCCTTGCCATGGACTAAAGTTTAAATGAAAGGGGAGAGTATCCTAATGCTAGAGCATTTAACCAAATCCCTAAAACTAGGCTATATTGGTTTTTAACGTTTTCAAAAGGACCTAAAAAATGTAAAAAAAAGATAGATAATTACAAATTTATGGAGATAGAAGTAAAGGTGATTCAGGTAATCTCCACTAGGGTTATGGATGCCTAGCTGGCAGTGGAACAAGACCTTGAGTAGAACTAAAGGTATCTCTATTGGGGCTATAGATACCTGACTGGCAATAAAGCAATTCCCAAACCTATCCTAAATTGAGACTTATTATTCTTAAATAATATATAAAGTTCTCAAAGTTAAGTGTAATGTCCCGAAAGGATATGCACCTAGATTTTATTTCTTGAAATTCATGACAAATAGTAAGTGGAATCAAAGCACACACTACATGTTTACATTTTAATATCTAAGTTTAAATTTTATCAATAAGGAACTTATTTCAACTAAAATTTGATTTAGGAGAGAGTATATGTCCAAAAAATGGATATAAAATTTAGGTATAAGTTTAAACCAGATCTCTATGTTCCATCATATTGTTATATTTCCCCTGTGAGTCACCATTTTTTGAGACCACCACACTCCCATCTTTTTTTTGGAAAGGGGACCCATGTGATTATTTCCCAAACTTCTATATCCTATAATAAGTGTGAAATATTGTTTCATCATGTTTTGATGCTACTAAAAATCATCTTAAAGGTTATTAATTATAGGTTACATGAAAAAAGTTAGGGTTCCCAATTAATAAACCCTAGTGATTTGAATTTAAACATTCACAGGAAAGTCTAGTGGGAAATTTTATGCATAATCAGGTTCTAGCTTAAAGTTCATGTGGTTTTTTAGATCTAATGCTTTATGATTGTTCACTAGATTTGATCCAATGGTGTGTCAAGCTTGAAGTATTTAGAAAGGCATACAATTAATGGTTTAGGTCCCAGTAAAGATCTAATGATGATAGCTTGATCAGACGTTTTAAATATAATGGTGTGAAAGAAACATTTCATTTTCTTAAATTTGATAGGTTCACTCCCATCATTTGACATCTATGAGGAAGTATTTGACAAGACCAAACCCATCAAATTTAACTTAGATAGTTCCTAAAGATTTGAGATCTTTTTATGGTTTTATATGTGGCATTCAGTTATTAGATCAATAAGTTTCATTGTTTTAAAATTGACATATTCACCCCCATCATTTGACATTTATGAAGATGTATTTATGGGATTGAACTTGTCAAATTTAAATTAAAATAAAAAGATTTTATTGTGTTAAAACTGATAGGTTCACCCTCATCATTTAACATCTACAAGGATGTATTTGATAGGACTAAACCTATCAAATTTAACTTAGACAATATCCAAATCTTTGAGATCTCATGATGGTTTTACACATGACATTCAGTTATTAAATTAATAAGTCTCATTATTTTAAAATTGATAGGTTCACCTCCATCATTTGACATCTGTGAGGACATATTTAACAGGACCAAACTCATCAAATTTAACTTAGACCTTATTTAAGCCTAATAAAAGGGGTTATTTCTAAAGCCTTATTAATAAATTCTTGTTTTTCTTATCAAAACAAGATTGAGACATAAATTATTATCCTAAGTCTTTTTACTAATTAAAAGGGTAAGCTTCTTGTAGGATCCAATGGTGATCACTTTCTCACTAGATTTGATCCAATAGTGCACATCAACATGGAAGCCTCAAGATATCCTAAAGGATCCAAAGGTAGCCACTTGCTCACTAGGTTTGATCCAATGGTGTGAGCCAATTAAAGAATTTTAAAAGGCCTCAAAAGCTTGATAGATAGTAGATGCCTTAGTGAGAAACTTGATACCTTTGTATTTATAATACACTAATATCAATAGTAATAGGTAGGCAATAGATGAAGATTGAAGGAAAGCTTTATCTAACTTTAGATGGTGAAGGAAGGGTCTTTAGAGACACATAGTTAGATTCAATAGCATTGAATGTATAGGGAATAAGGAACTGGTCTAAATTATTATTCTTTGTTAAAGAGTTACAACCAATTTATCAATAAGAAAAGAGGAATGGTTTAGTGTACCAAAGATACAAGGATTTAGTATCAATTCAAATGGTAGGCCTTCATCACACAGCTACTAAACTAGAGGTAATGCATTGCATCAACCTTATTATTTCTATTCTTGTTGAATATAGAGTAGATAGAGAATGGATTATTCATGAAGGAAATATCAATAAACTACATGCATAGCTCCCATGGATTTTGAGACTTATTATAATATCCCTTTAACTCATGTTGATCTTCCTTGAGAAAATGGACAAATTCCCAAAACCTAGATTTATTTCTTTCACCTTGGTTAATCCAAGGCTCCCATGTTTTTAGGACCCATAATGGTGAGATTCCTATTACCCAATTTAGATAAGGTGTTAGGGTAGCCATAACCTTATTAAATAGAGCCTTTTGTTCCTCTTTTACAACTTATGTGAGTAAGGTCTAGGTGTCTTATGTCTATTACATGTTGGAGTGGAACCTAACCCCTCCCATTAGAGACTGGATAAGTTTCTTCTTGGCCAAATAGTTGATAGTGATCAATAAAAAGAACTAAAAACATTTATTTATGATGTCTTACCTCTTATACTCATTCTCATCCTCTATTAACTTCCCTGACATCCAAATTGGTCCCCTGATGGTAGGACTACCATTTTCCATCATTACTTCAAACTACATATTTTTAAATATAGGTATCATATGCAATTCATATGTGATGGTGATTCTTAGTCATTTTTTAGATAATCACTGGTATTCCTATGCCTATACTTCATCCTCTAATCAAAAAACAAGGGGAGAACAAGGGGGATGTTTGGTTATATCTAGATTGCACTATAATAAAGATAGAAGGAATCATGGTCCAACCATATAGACTACCCATATATTTTCTCAGTAAACTTGTAGAGAAAGAAATTTCTTATCAAATCATCTAAGGCATATATTCACATTTCAAGAAGAATAAAAAGGCTCAGGTTGATTGCTTCCCATTGGACATTGGTAGAATTATAATCAAGGATTGGAAATAGTTGAAGATCATGGTGGCGTATATGAACTCTTTTGATTTCCAATTAAATGATCTTAAGATGTGGGATACCAATAATAGAGTGGCTAACTAATTCTAGGATAGGAAGGTCCTAAAGACTGAGTAAAAGCATCAGCTAGGTGTAGGGGATGGTATTTACACAAGGGCAAAGAGCTTTGAATAAGTCTTATCTAGGGTTAAAAACTACAACATAACCTTAGAACATAGGTTGGTTAGGGATAATAAGCCTTCGATAGAAATATGGCAATTACTTATCTTACAGTATCACTTGTTGCTAGGGCCATCTAGGACTACACATCAAGAAGCACCTATTGAGGGATAATCTCTTGAGCCTCAGTAGGGAGAATTGATAAATTCACCTTAGATTGATAAAATTGAGGATGCAAAAGGAAAAGGTAAAGCTATAAGTGAGGAGTCCAAGATTGAGCAAAGACCTATTAAAATCCTCAAAATTTAGGCATCCCCACTAAGTCCTTCCCCAATAAAAGTTATTAGCTTAATTGCTTTGGAAACTAGAGAAATTGTAGAGATTTCCCTTGTTAACATCACAGATACTTATGGTTTAGATAAGGAAGAAGACCCATCTGAGGAAGCAAGCAAGAAATTGGTTCCTTTTAGATGTGTAAAGAGATAGGCAGAATTAGCCTTAGTTTCTCTGGCTCCAAGAAAGAGGCCTAGGTTAACTTTAACTCACCCCACTAGTGATATAAACCTCTTTAGTGATGAGAATCCTATTTATGGACCAACCATTCTTGATTGGTTTGTTTATGGAAAGTTGCAAAAAATTTCATCTCTTTCTCTTTCACTGGATTTAATTCAAGTGGACATAGGTGTTTAGGATAATGTCAAACCATAGATTTAATATATACTGAACAAACAAGAAGAGACAAGCATCCAAATTCTTCACAATAAGGAAAGCCAATGGGTTGGTACCCCAGGATCCTCTAGGAGTAAAAATGTAGAGATTATGGAGTAACCATAGGTAAAAGAGCTTGATCCTCAGGTCCAATTTAATCTAAAGACATCAACTCTTGAAAGATTAGTTGCCAAGAAAGTTAATATTGGTATTGAGAATTTCACCTTGTAAAAGGTGGACCCTTTTATAGGCTTAACTCCTATTCCAAGACAAACAACATGATAACATCCTATTTTTAAAGAGGATGCAACTAGTGTGGTACTATCCCAAACAACAATGGCCTTGGATGGAGTTCAAGGATTGAAACATAGGATCCTCAACTTGGATATAGAAAATCAAGATTTGGAAGCTTAGGTCTTATTGATAATTCATAAAAATATATTGCAAATTCTAAATAAATCCTTGATGGATGCATTCAAGAATTTGAAAAGCATTAAGTCTAGATTGAGTGCTTTGGACCATCAAATTAAGATGGCATAAACCTTAATAATCTAGTGTCAGAATTCTCAATCTCAGATGGAGGATCTCATCAAGGTGCATAACAAAAATTAGGCCTTGAACTTCAAGATTATCAAACATAGACATTTGGACATCCTCACGGTAGTTTTGGTAGATAAACAAGAAGATTTGATCACCTAAACCAGTAATTTTAAGGTCATTTATCTAAGGAAAAATAGAAGACCCTTGATACCATTACTTTTGTACTGAAGTAAATTACAGAAGTACAATGTGTCAAAGAACTTGTATCTTGGAAACATAGTGAATTTGACAAGCTAATGGATAAAGAAGGGGATTGTCTAATGAAGTTTGTTGTAGATTTTGAGCTAATCAAGGAGCAATACACTAAGGTGAAGGACTTTTTTAGATAGGTTTAATTAGAAGGACCCACTAATGTAATTTCTAAAGGAATATTCTTGTTGTAAAGTATATGCTAGTCTATTAGCATATACTCTTTATTATCAAGTTGGCATGTCTTTTATCACATTGTAGCTTTATATCAAGGACAATTGTCTTATCTACATCTAGATATTTTTAAAATTTAATTGGTTAACCACATATGTTTCCTATACATAGGTAGATGGTTACCATTTGTGAAGAGAGAGTTTTTGAGAAATTGATACCAAAAGCATTTAATACAACTAAGGAATTCTAAAAATATTGTTTGATTATTTTTGTTAAATCTATATGTTATCTCTCAATTACAAGGAGTTATCTTGAATTTGAATGATTCTTATTGTTTGAGTTACATTATTTGTCATAGGGTTGTTAATTTATGCTAAATGCTAAATTGACTATAAATATCTCAAATATACTTCATTTTATTTGCTCTGTATTTAGATGTACTTAGGTTATGTAGATCATAATAGCAAACCTTTAAGGCAAATTTGGTTCTTACTTATGATTCATATTTTTTCCTTTGAATTTTTCCTGATTTGTGATATAATTTTAGCTTATGCTATTTTATAACAAAAATTAGTTCAAATGTGCTCAATGTAATTGGAATTTTTTCATAATATTTGAGATGAAAACCTTCAATCATGTTTCTTTCTTATTTACCCTTTTATTATTATTTTTGTTAAGATTAACTCTAGCTTAAAGGTCATTGTTAATAATCATTTAGTCTAACTACTAAATCCTCAAAATTATTAATTATTCAAATAGTATAGACCTTGGTGGCTCCCAACCACTAAATCAAATAAATATTGTGGATAGTTTTCATGATTTGCTTCTATTCCACCATAGACAATCATTGAATAATCACAAATTGAAACTCATGCCATGGATTCTCAAAATCCTAAAATGAGAAGTATTCTTCAACACTAAGAACACCTATGTTATAATTAGAAGCATCAACAATATCTTAGGCTTGTATGTAATCCTAATGTAGTAAATGGATTATTTATCTTATTTAATGTAACTAACATCTAGGTTACTAATTCTATCATTTAATTTTAACACTTTTCTTGTTTAATCTCTTAATTTTATTTATATATAGATGATATAATAATCTATAATAAATAAGAACCTTTTTGATGATGTTATAAAGAAACCTATATGAAATATCTTGACATTTGGCTAGCTAAAAACTCACTAGACACACTTATAGCTCATTCAATTATTATCCAAACATAAATACAAACTTATCTAGTAGCTGTAAACTCACACAATCCACTGTTATGGACTCACCTAGTAGTTACAAACTCACACAGTCTGTAGCTACAGACACATTTAAGATTTGATTTCATTCTTCACCAAATCATTTTACTATTCATATCTTCCTTATAACCTTTCTACTAACTTATTCAACATTAGGATCCTTGAATGATGTTACTATGGACTTCACTAGGTTTTCATAGAAATAACTTAGAACTCTACCATAACTATGCTAGAATCTTCTAGTCTATCTTTTGAGGCTACAAAACTAAATATCTATACTTTTCATCTTTATCAACATACTTGAATTTTTTTTGGTCACTTACTGCTTATAATATTACTATAAAGAGTGTATATATATATATATATATATATACACACACACACACACGTGCACGTGCACGCACGCACGCACACACACACGCGCGCGCGCGTGCGCACACACACACACACACACACACACACACACACACACACACACACACACACACACACACACACACACCAATCGATGTAAATATGAAGCATCATCCTTTATAAGGTAAATTTATTTAATATATTCAGGAAGTCATTCTTAGTAGATATGAAATAGATTTTATAATGGATGGATCTTCTTATTTAAAATCATCAACCACCTATTTTGAAGAACCACTTAAATTAGGAGATTTATCTTACTAACAGAAGATTGGATCTGAGATCTAGGGATCTACAATTACAACATTATATAATAGGATCTCTATGTCTTAATAAAAATATATAAGAGAGAATTAAATATATTATTATTGTTTAATTAATATTCTAGCATAAAAAATCATGAAATCTATTTTGATCAATTAATGAAGATATCTCCAATTAAAAAGTACCAATTTTTTTTTCATTCCTTTTCCCAATGTGAGAAAGTGCCCACTCTCCTTAGGAACTAGGGACATATTTTTTAATGGTATTTTATGTATTTATTGTTTTTAGTAATTATAAATATATTTCATTTTCATAACTTGTAGGAAATTATATTTTAGTTCAAAGAGTAAATTCAAGATTGAAAATTAGTGTATTTACTTTCAGTTTATTATTTTCATTCAACAAGTGTGTTTACTTTTAGCAGATGGTTTATTTTCAACAAGTGTGTTTACTTTTAATAGAGTGTTTATTTTTATGAAGTGTGTTCATTTCAATAAATTATATTAAAGAGTGTTTTAATTCTAAAAGTATGTTTATTTATTACAAAAGTAAATCTTTTCTATAATATATTATATTAGACATTTGAAAAGGACAACAACCCCCCAAATCATCTATGTAAGACTTATAAACATATGCCTTGTATATAGCTTTAGAAGCTTCCCCTAGTTTTAATTGCATCAATAGAAAAGGTTTATTGATGAATGGATCAAAAACACCCATTAGTAATCCTATGGCAATACATAAAAGATAAAATCTAAGGTGAATATGAATAAACAAATCAAATATTCATCTAATATTGTGTGAAAGTTCATCCCTAAAAAAATTCATTATCACAAACATTTTCACATAAGTATAACAGATATAGCAAAGGTGAGAATCCAAGAAATACTACACAAAATTCCAAGGCTCTTGTGTCTTATGATTTAGATAAACACAAGAAGTTTGGTGATAGATGGTGTCATCACCATCAATTACACACCCATGATGACTTAGAATTTCTCACATAGAAATCCTTTATTTCCTAGTCTACATTCGGTTATGTGGCATTGGATGACACTAAACCAAATATTACTTGTATAAGTCTTAGGACCACTATGAAAGATAGATTTGAGAAGCACATATACATTTTTCACACCAATTTTTTGGTAAGGGTTTATCCTCTCCATGTCAACATTAAAAAAAGGTATTCAAAATAACATCATTTCATAATTTATATCACAACATTTTATCCTTGCCATATTGCACATCATAAGCTATATTCACTATGGTGTCTCTAGCAAGGGAAGGATATATAGGTGCAATTATAATGTATCTTCTATAAAAAATTCAATCCTATGGACGATACCATAACTTATGACCTCACACATTTTGAGGTCTTGACATATTTCAATTAAGGCCATATTTTTATGACCATGAAGCTACATAGAAATTTGAGACAAAATTTTGGATTATTTAGATACAATATATATTCATCAACCTCTTTGAGTCAATTACCATAAATAAAATCACCTTAGTACTTTCAAAAATATTATGGAAAATCATTTTTAATGTGAATAATTTTATGTTACTCATGGTTCATCTTGATACACCTACATGAAATAAAAAATTATCTTTGTCAATGCATACCATGTGAATAACATCACAAAAATAGTATCTCAAAAATTAAATAAATAAACATGATGATATATTCACATAACTTGAAGGTCTTCCAACATAATGCATAGTATATAAGTACATTGATCTGGTCCCTAAATCCCCTCTACTAAACAACCCTCTATATTAAAAACTAGTTTGAGAGAACGATATAATATAATTCCAAATAAAAGAGCTCCTTTATCAAGGAAATATCAGGCATACCTCTTCTCATTTTTGGAGCATAATATTCCTTATGCCAAATAAGTATGGGTCCTAGCATCTTTTCACATATTATTGTATACTAAACAAGATCATAATGAACATTCAATATCCTCTACCACATATTAATGACCTTTTAGACTATCTTAGAGGTGCACAATACTTCACCAAGTTTGACTTGAAGTTTGGTTACCATTATTTTTTATTCTATCTTGAAGATTATAAATGACAATATTTAAGAAATAAAAAGTATTTTAAGAATGGTTGGTTATGCCCTTCAGATTAACTGATGCACCAACCACTTTCATGTGCTTTATGGAAGATTTACTAAGGCCTTTCCTCAAAACTTTTATCATCATCTACTTAGATGACATAAACACCTTGATAAATAATTTATATGAGCATATAGAACATATTGCATGTGTCTTATACACATTAAATCAACACAAGTTGTAGGCCAAGTAAGCAAGTGTACTTTTATCACTACAAAAATATAATACATGCATTTCATCATTGACTACATATAAATTCATTTAGGAATCAAAAAATAAAATTGATCAAGGATTGGTCCACTCCATTCAAACTCACAAAATTGAGGATATTTATTTGACTTACAAACTTCTATCATAAAGTTGTCCTTGGTTTCTTGCATATATCTTGGTCATTCAGTCAAATAACATATGTAAATACTAATTTTTATTAGAAACATATGAAACATGTTTTTGAGGAACTCAAGAAACACCTATATGAAACACTTATACTAATAATTATTAAAATTTCACACTCCTCTATACTTTAAACCAATTCATTTATCTATGAACATGGTAGACTACTCATGGAGCATGGACATCCAGTCACATACCATTTAAAGATATTCAAAATCATGGTGAAAAGGTAATCCCCTTATGAAAAAATAATTATGTATTATAGTGTATTAAATTAATATATATGTAATAATTACATCTTAGGGAAGGATATAGTTATTCATTTTGATTATAATACACTTTAGTTCTTGTAGACATAAATCAACCTTGATAATGTGCTCCACATGAAATAAATGAGTTACCTATAATATTTACATATCATGATTAGAAAAAAAGGAAGTAAAAAAAGGTATTATATTTAGCTAACCAACTACCAATTCATTAATTAATTATACTATTGGACAAGTTCAACCACAACTTTAAAGACTGGGTATCTCTCTACTTAGTTGATCAAAAATTTACAGACACTTATGTTAGCGAAAGGTAAACAAGTTACCATATTATATATAAACATAAACATATCTATGTCCATAATGTCACACCTTAACAAATACTCATTTTGGAGGTGCATTATTCATATACCTCAATACAATTTGATATGCTAAGTACTCTAGTCATATTGTAGTTACACTTCTACTATCTACATATTTGCACAAATGTGGAGTGACACAACACATATTTCATCTATTATTTCATTTCCAATACCATGAATAGGAATATAGGAATTTACAAATCTCTATAAATTCCATCCAAACCATGGGAATATATTAGAATGGATTTCATGACTTGATTATTTATCACAAAAGACTAGAATGGTGTTGTGCTCATTGTAGTGGATAGGTTTTCAAATATGTCTATCATTGTCATTTGAAATAAATATATTAATGTATATATCATTATGTAATAATTATTTATTCATGTTTGGGTTTAATTTTGACTCCCAACATCCTTCACCTCTAATTTATATTCATGTTTTGTGATTCATTTCTAGCAATTATTATGGGACTTAATAGGAATGCATTTAGACCAGTTGACAACCTTTTACACACAAATATATGGATGAATAAAAATTATTAATCAAACACTTGTTCATATTTTGTGAATGTAAAACCATGAAAATGATTCAACATATGATGAAAATATTTTGTACATTTCACATGCCTACAACAAAACATTTCACATCTCTACATGACAGTTCATTCTGGACATGTCCTAAGATCTAGCATATAACAACTCTAGACATATCCTATTATACACTAGTTGACACTGATTCACATGCATAATAATATTAAGTGAATAAATATTAGAATTTATTTCACCACATGAAATTTGTCAATCATTAGGTTCATTATATCCTTTTTTGCACCCAAGCTAAGAACAAGGATCACCATGATGTGCATTACATACCTCATGAATTTAAAGTTGGTGATAAAGTATAGTTTCACCTTCATAAAGAGTGATTCAAAGTTCCACATAGGAAGATAAATTCTTTGTGTTGTGGTATTTACACCATGATGCATGCATCTAGATAAACTACCTTCATTCTTAATCTACTATTATACTTGGAAACACACCCAATATTCAACATGGAGCTCCTCCAAAATTACACCTTTCCTCTTATTAAGCTAATAGTGACACAATATTTTTATGGTCTTGAACCTAAAAACTTGTACCCAACATATAAGGATAGAATATTCAAGTGACAAACATATGCACCTGCACCTACCATGGCACACATCAACTATTTAGAGTGGTAAAAGCTGGGAAATATGTTTATCAGTATAAGTGGTACAACTCTTAGCAACTTAATGTGTAATAAACATAGCTAAAAAATGATGCAATGGATATGATTACTATTAAATATAGGGTGAATTATATGTGTACAAATCATACATTATGTATAAACCTATCTTACATCCTCTTATTATGTACTCCTCTATATTGATATTTATCTCATTCTCACACACCTATCTCACATTTGTTCAAGGACATATGCTCACAACTCACACTATTTCATAGTATTTTATAGTGATCTAAACTAAGCCCTCTTTTAATCTTACATGCCTTACTAGAACTTACACATAGAATCACACTCCTAGACCTATTTCAACTCTAGCACATTTACATGTCATCCTTTTGTGATTGTATGGATTTTAAAGTGGCACTTCTTAGCCTTGAATCTATCAATTATCTAGTTGGATAATTAGTCCCCACATACCTAGAAGCTTAATTATTACCCAATAAGGAAGATGAAATGATTCATATCCATAATCATAGGTAGCATTTTATTCATATCTACTCTATAATACATGAACTGTACATCATTGTATTATTTTCCCTATTCAATCTCATCGAATAGAAGTTGATTTTTGTAAGTCTAAAAAATTTGATATAATCGAATGTGCATTTTTTTTATTTTTATAAATATGTACTCATATAATAAATATACATAAATACATGTTATTTCCAATGCATAATTTTACGATGCATACCTAGTCCTAGGCCCTCATAGTGTAGATCATAAAAAAACCACAAAAGTGAGTTAAACTAATTATTTTCAAATATCATATTTAAATTTTTTTTTGAAAATCCATATATTTTAGGAAAATCACACTAATGACCCATAGTTCAATATATACGTTAATAAACAAACTATAAGAGAGGTAAAAACCATGATTATGAAATTGTTTAAAGACCATGCAAAGTTAAGACCTACATTGAACCAAATAACAAACATAAAAGGTGTTCCTTATAACCAAGTATGATTAATATTCCTACTAATGTCACAAGTGACCATATGAAAAACACTAAGACTAATATTTATAAATATGAAATAAATATTATCCTAGGGTCAATCTTTGAGAAAACATTAGATCTTGTTTATGGATAAGTATCCCATGTGGGTAGTTTTAAATACATTTTTATTCTTGGTGAATGATACCATAACTAAAATAGTTCCAAATCAATATAAATAATAAATGACACAAAATAAAATAACACCCTATTCACATAAATAATATTTAAACATAAACAATTAATAATTTAACAAGAAGAAAAATAAATAAATGAATATATATGTACTTATACA
Source organism: Torreya grandis (assembly GCA_037957365.1). Lineage (NCBI taxonomy): Eukaryota > Viridiplantae > Streptophyta > Pinopsida > Cupressales > Taxaceae > Torreya > Torreya grandis. The sequence goes on along the minus strand of JARHVA010004082.1, from coordinate 47,655 downwards.
CAAGGAGTACATTCAATAACAAGGTAATAAAGGAAGAATATAAAACTAATCAAGGAAAAATTTATGAGAGACACCAAAAATTATGTTAAAATTATCCTTTCTTTGTTATAATTTATTTTATCCTAATTTTGTTTTTAATGTGTAAGGAATTTATATTTATGTGAATTATTAATTCACATAAATCCATATTCCATGATATATCACTAACCTCTTCATGCTCCCTTAGGATTTGGGAATTACTTGCATGAGTAACTCCCTCCCCCACATGGCTCACACCCCCCTTCACTTTGTAAAGGACTAAGATACAAGCGGCACATACTTAGGGGGCTTGTAAGGTCATAATGGGATTGTAATGTAACTCCCATTTTCATCCTCTATTATATAAAATATCCCTTACTCTCCTCTTTTCCTCACTAAGAATATGATCTCTCTCTATTTTTACCTTATGCTCTTCATTAAATCTTTTACTTGTGGATATTTTGGTTGCAAACCTTCTAATAAGATCACCTAGGTTTTTCTCTAATATATTTGGTTTTTTACATTAAAAATATTATCACTATGGTTTTCTCTTGGGAGGTAACTTAGTCTTGTGCATTCTTTTTTCTCTGCCACTTTCATGATATGTTGTTGATGATATTTCTTGGGTTAAAATATTTCATGGTATGAGAGCTATGATCATTTTAATGACATTTTTTTTAAAGTGTACAATTTTTTAAGGAGAATCATGAGATTTTTTTGTAATGGATCTAACCCTTGATATTTATTAAAATCCATTTCTTTCTCTTTGTTTCAATTTAGGTGGTTTCTAACCCTTTTTTGTAGGTTTTAACCACATTAAAATTAAAGAAAATTATCTTTATAACCTTTAAAAAAATCAATTCTTTTAGTAATTTATTACGAATACTTAGTTATTAGTAATAAAAACAAATCAATTTTTTTATCTTTTACTAATACTTCATTGTTTTTATGAGCATTATTTTTTTGAAAACATATTTGTCTTTATTCTTAAATATATTTTTCTACTCATTAAATCAAAGTAATCTTTATTTTGACTAATCTCTCTTATCAAGATCTTGGTAAACTCTTTTTAGCCAAATGTTTATACAGATGCTCCTCATCAGGCTTTTATTATATCCCTTATCATTGAGATATTTAATTCAATAATTTGAAATCCATTTCAGTTCCATTTTTTTATGATTTTAGTTATTTCATTTTTGTTCTAGATAAGTTTTAGCTTATATGACTAGTTTTGTAGAAGTATGGTGCTTCATCCAAGCTGTATGGCCTACCCAAAAGTGCCCTCTCCCAATATCATGTCTAGGCATGCATTTCTTACTATCACTACATTTTTCTCTTCAAGATCATATCCCATTTCAAATGTCAACATTCTAATCTAGTATTTATAAAGGCATTTCAATTTTGGTAGTCTTAGTAAAATTTTATCATTTTTTATTTTATTTATGAGTGAATTATTACACTTCATTTTATTATCATTTATTTTTATTTAACATTACACATTGAAGGGAGTCACTTATTTTTGGTAGGTGCATCCTAACTAATTTGGTCATTATTTCTATTTCTAGCTATATTCACTTATTTTTTTAAAGGTCATGCAATTTGTACTTCATTTATTCCTATATTATGCCTTATTATCCTTATCAATGTTAGGAAGTTGTGTTTTTTTTTAAAACCAAGCTCATTTCTATTCACTTCAATCTTTTTTATGCAGCTTTACCACCCTTCTATGTGGCCAATTTCATTTTTTATCTATCTTGTCATTTAAGGCATTTCCACTTTCAGTAAGACTCATTTCTTTTAATGTTTTTTTTTAAATTTTTTATTCAAGGCTGTATGCCTTTTTTGCACAGAGAGTCTTTTTTTCTTTTATTCACTTTGTTTTTTTTCTACATGCATTTTGCATTTGGATCAAAAAAGGTAAAAAAAAATATTCACTTTAGTTTCATTTTTTTTTTATAAACTCTCACTCTTTAAACTTTAATTAATTCTCACTTTGGAATTAACAATCTAAGTGGGATTCATTTTTAGTAGTGTATGATTTTAATTCAATATTAAAATAAAATAAAAACACTTTCACTTTCCTGTATTTACTTTTTTTTATTAAATAAAATATATATATATAAACTTTCTTGCCTTTGTTTTTTATACAAAACCTATGTCTAAACAATAAGAGTTTTTAATTTTCACAAAAGGTTTTTAGTTTCATTTTTTAAATTCCTTTTATTAATAAAAATAGACATTTATTTAAATCCATTGTATTTTAATTAAACAAAACATTTAGACCATTTTGAGTTGATATTATCTCTTTTGTATCAACTTGGCAAGTTTTTTGCAAATTTTTATCCTTTTTTTTTACTGTCATTTATTTCTTGATATCTCTTTTTCATTTTAGCAAAGTCATTCTTTTGGTTTCTTACCCATCCTAGGCCTTTGTTGTTCAATTTATTTTTTACCTATTCACTTTTTGATCATTGGGTGAGATTTTAAGGCACAATGACTCAATTATTGCCCGAACTTAAAATCACATCTATCAATCATCATTTATGTAAATCACATATACAATATATTTTCCCTTTCAAAAATTTGTTATGCATAGTAGATGGAATGAACCCTCAACTGAATACAAAGACTACCTCCACCAAAATACAAGAGAAATGGCAAACAAAAAATGATGAGGCCTTAGGATTGATTGGCATGGTTATGACCCCCAAATTGCATGTCCACATTGATGGTTGTTCTCTTTCCTCCACTACTTGGTCTAAACTTAAATCTATTTATGACATTATGAATTAATGTCATAAAATTTAAATCTAAGATCAATTTTCTAATTTAAAGTATAATGACTTAAAAATAATGGATGATTTTTTTATTAAAGTTAATTCTTTGCATTATCAACTAGCTCATTTTAGCATTAAATTTTTTGATTTGAATTTTATTCACATTGTCATGAAAAAGTGTTTTCCTCAACATTTTTAGTAGTTTATTACTTATATTCATTCGCAACTAGATTTTCCCACTCTATCTGCTCTGCTAACATTTGAATTATTGTGTACTTTGTTTCATTAATAAGAATAAAAGATAATTCAATTTGGTAGTCTTAAGACTAATGACCATGATTTTGTTTCCAAACACCAACATAAAAATGGAAAATAACATGTTAATTCCAATAATACACATGAAAAGAAAGATAAAAAATCTAACTCTAATCCTAAGAAAAAGTTAGAGTGTAATTATTGTGATAAAAATACTCATGAAGAATTTCAATTCTTTAAAAAGAAACATGATATCAAAAGTGAAAATCTTAAAGTTAAAGACAATCCTAACACTAGTAACAATAAGTCTCAAGCAAAATAAAAGTCTAATACTAGAGTTGTTTTTACATGTGCTTTAAGTGCTTCTCCTATTAAATAGATTATTGATTATGGTGTTACTCAACATTTGACATCTAAAGCTTAAATTTTTACTTATTTAGAACTATATCTTTCTAAAAATCATTTAAGTCTTGCAAATCATTCTTTATACAATGTTGAAGCCATATGAATTGTTAATATCCCTAGTGGTGAGTTGCATAATGTCTTAGTTGTTCTTGATTTGAAATTAAATTCATTTTCTCTACCTCAATTATGGAAACAAGACTATAATTTTTTTTTATTAATGATACTTTTTATGTTAAATATACTAAACAATATTTTCAGTTAGTTGTTATTGCTTTTTTAGATAATGATGATTTGTTTAAATTTACTAGATTCTCTTCTCCCTCTTCTTCTCATGATATGATTATTTCTAATGATTCTAAATTATGGTATAAAATATTAGGACATATTAATTACCAAATTATTTTACTAATGAACAAACTTAATATGGTGTAAGGTTTCCCTGAAATGTCTCCCACTTCTTATACTTATAATGGTTGTATGGATGGTAAAGACCATAGATAATATTTACCTAAAAATCACTCTTGGTGTGCTATTGAAAAACTTTATTTAATTCATAGTGATATTTTATACCCTATGCTTACTCTATATATTAATTATTCTAAGTGTGCTTTAAATTTTGTTGATGATTGCATTAGGCAAGTTTAGATTTATTTCTTGAAAACTAAAGATCAAGTTTTAGACACTTTTATTGAGTTTCATATCTTTGATGAAAAACCATCTCATTATTATTTATGCATATTATGCACTAATAATGGTACTAAATATGTTAACAATGATTTTCTTGTATATTTTAAGCAACATGGAATTAATCATGAGAAAAATTTTCCTACACACTTGAGTAAAATGGTGTTACTAAATGTAGACATATGACTATTACTAAAATGGATAGGTGTATATTGCATGCTAGAAATATGCATTATAGATTTTGTATTAAATCCATGTATTGTGTTGTTTATCTAATTAATAAGAATCCCACTTAAGTGGTTTTAATTATTACACTTGAAGAAGCTTGGAGTGGTATAAAACCTAATTTAAAACATTTATGTGTTTCTGGTTGTGATGTATTTGTTCATATTCTAATTAAAAAGTGCAAGAAGTTATATTCTAAAGTATATACTATTAGGGTTCTTTAAGGGTTTAAGCCATCTTCCAATCTTAAAAATCATTCATAAAGCTTATCTCTTCATAAAGAAAACTAATGATTTTAACTTTGATCTAGGACCCTTCCCAATATACCATGAATATATTAGGTTCCCATCAAAAGGTTACTTGTGCCAATAAACACTTTAAAGTCCTTTTTAGGTTTGCATGCCTTCATTCTATGTACATGAGAGACCTCAAAACCACTTTTCATGCATTTTATTACAAAACATGACTTAAAAATTTGTGATAATGATTGAAAAAACATGTCATACCTCTAAAAACACTCATCTTTCCATACATTCCTTGGAAACAAGAGGTCATACCCCATTAGGCCATATTTTCTCTTTGTTCTTTTAGACCTTGACCTAAAAACCATATTAGACCTAAAAGTTAACCTTATATATTATTTACATGAACTCTCAACCTCATTTTAAAACTCAATAAACCTTTATAATGCTAAAATATTGATTTACATCCTTCATAGGCCTTGAAAACACCTCATGACACCTCATTAGGTTAGGCAGGGTCTAGAAGTGGTCTAGGTGTAGACTAGGTATGTAGATCTTAGCCCTATAGGATCACCTTGAAACTCTCCTTGATTATTTCTCACATTCCTTACATGATTCTCAAAAAAATTCATACCTCTACACATACATCTTCATGCTTATCATGTACATGACTCTTCATGACATGGCTAGGCTTAGGCTAATTAAGAATTTGACATTAATGTCTTACCTTACAACACTTTTGAAGGTTTATACACATAAATATCAATCCCATAAAATTCAAAAAAAATAATCAAAGGCCTAAGTTCACTCACTTCATCATGCTATATGCACATACCTTCTCATAAGGTCTAGACAAGGCTTTATTAGACACCTTGATGCCTTGACCTATTCCTTCCACATCATGAGCTTAACACAGCATCACCAAGTAGATAAAAGGCACACAGACCTATACCTTTCTCTCTCATGTAAATCACTACATACCATTAATTCTCATAATATTATCACAACACACACTACAAACTAGCCTTGCTTATCTAGACACTAGTCTTAAAACAAATACTTGACTTCAACCTCATTCATCATGATTACATTCTCTCTCTCATAGAAATAATAATTACTATGTTGGAATAATAACTTATCATTCCTTCATAATGAATTTGTCACATTAGGCTCATAAGCTCATACATCAAAGGCCACTCACCATTCATCTTCATTATATGCATCTAGACATTAATGACCACACACTTTGACATTACTGACATTAGATTGACATCAATGACAACACTATGCCAACAAACTCCCTCTTTGTCATTGAAGGCAAAACATAATATATTCTAATCAATCTCTTTTCCCCCAAACTAATCTTTTTCCCCCTTTGACATTAATGAAAAAGGGTCTTCCACAAATAACTATTTGATCCTTACACCCGAGCTTCAAGAAATCATACAATGAAATATTGACCAAATACTCACCTTAGGCTCATATTAGTTGTTACATAAAACTTCTAAAATTCTTGAGTTATTTATCAATAAATCTTTCCTCTTATGTGATATACATCTTGAATAAACTACATACAAAGTTTCATCTCAACTTTTGATAATCATTTTTGTATTAGTTCACTACTCATTAGGTCTGTAAAACACCTAGTCTACTATCTTCCATACCTATATCTTGCTTGATCACCTTCACCTCACATAAATAGGGCATATAAAGTATATATACCTATGATACATGACCCAAAGGTAATCTTCAAATTCCTATAGAAATAACACTTAATTCTTATGAGCATAAACCATCTTTATAATCAATGTTTGTCCACCATGTCTACTAATTCTATCTACAATCAAAGTTATTGTTTCAAGGGAACAATCTAGTCCTCCATGTTGGAGCATAGATCACTCATTTCATGTCTAAATGGTATATTAGATGGTTTTCTTTCATCAATATATCTCCTTCATGTTTTCCAAGCCACCATGACATAGACCTCATCATGACATCTTTATTGCATCATTATGTAAACTAGGTCTATGATTACATGCTTCATAATGATAGACCTATAACTTATCTTCTTCATGATATGAAAACTAAGACTATACAACACATGCCTTGGTCCTTTATGACCTTAAGGTTAGCTTTATTCACATAGAATACTCAAATATCTATCACAACTAGCTCATAGAACAAAATCATGAAACATCTCAAAAATAATGCTCCCCCTAACTCCATGCTTACATTTATTTAGATAAAAAAGACAACCATTGTATGTAATTAGAATTACATGGTGCATAATGAATTAATCCTAGATCAAATAAGATATATCACACCTACACTTCTGATTGGGATACACATGTTAAGCTAGAACATGACCAATATGGATATTTTCTAGACATGATTAGGTGATCACTTATATATATCACAAAACATCATGTTAGGAAGGGTTCCAAATCTTATAGTCTAACATAATCACACACAACCTTAAAAGAGTCTTATTATTTTATGTTCACTTATGTAATAAATAAGAAAGTAAACTATTCTAATAACAAGAAAAGTAAACAAATCCAGTGTACACCAAATCTTGTGGCACAAAGTAAGGGGTTAGATTCAAAATAATCAAATACGTATGAGTAACTTAAAATAAAGTAAGTATGAGTAACACCCTAATACATAAAATATGAAGAGTAATATTATTCGAGCCAACACTTATACTACTTCTATCTACTAAAAGAGAGGAGAACAAAATTACAATATAATTACCTAAATATGAACCCATCATGATTCAATCTCTCCCTTTCCCAATGGGGTTTCACAAGAGGTTAGGATCACTTTGTTAGGCCAAAGCATATGACCTATCCACAAAACTAGATTATCCAAATAAGAAACCTAAGATAAGACTCCTCAAGTAGAATGGTGGAATAGAAGATTGTGAATAAGCGTGAGCAAATAATAACTCTTTCTTTCACATATTATTAATAATGACCAAAATGACCTTGTATATATAGGAGTATCTCACCCAAAAATCATTTAGACATGTTAGTTGTACTAGGTTGACTGGGTCAACCTAGTACATTCTCAAGATAATACCTAAAGTTTGTGGTAGGTTAGTTAGAAGACAAATAATTCAAAAGAGCTAAAGTGACCTCAGAATACACTAGGTTGACTAGGTCGATCTGGTGTACTAAATAGGTAAAAAGGGTGTAAAATAAGAAGGATAAAAAGAAGAAAATACTAGAGAAATGTGCAAGGGAGGATAAATAGCTTAGGGAAATGTTTTAAGAGATAAATTTATCAGGAATAATGTGGCAATAAGGGACAAATATATTTCAAAGGACTAAAGTTTTTCCCACCCCTTTCCCAATGCACCCCTTAAGGCATGCAGTTAGAGATATTGAGTCACGAAGGGTTCCTACAAGATGTAAAGCATCTTTATTTAATAAAAGTTAAAAATATTATATGTATACAACCACTCTCTTGAAAAATAACTTAGAGCTATCAAGCTCCACCTTAGACCAATAATATATCAATCAATACAATGACTTAACAAATAAAAAACATATAGAACAACCATTCTCCCCCTTTTTCTTCACAACTTACTCACCATATGAATCAATAGTACACACAAACCATATCCAACACAAAAAAATCACCTTGATACCAATACCAAATCTTAATATAGATAAAACTCAACTATAAAAAGATACCAAAAACTTACCTCTTAATTTCCAAAAGACCACACTTCCATCTCAGACTCAATAATCTTCAAAATTTATTCATATCTTCTTGGCATACAACACCTATCAAAGCTCAAAAAACATCTATCATGTTTCCACTTAATGATGAGTGTCTCCATGAAGCCTAATGGAGTCACACCTTTCATAGGGCACTATAACAACATAAATTTAGGAAATTCCTAGATTTCCACGCTCTCACAAGATTGAATAATCTTCAACATCCTTCTTGGATTAAATTTTGACTTAGGCTTAACCTTTGGCTTGGCCTCTTCATCATCCTTCTGAGCTAATAAAGAATACTCTTGACATTATTTCAACTATGACTTATGCTCTGACTCTACCTTCAATGACTCCACTTCTCTTCTAAACTTGAAGTATTCTTCCATAAGACTCTTCTCCTTTGAACAACATCCATTACCAATTTGTTTGAATAAACCTTCATTACCATCATGACAAACACTATCATAATCACAATCCATGCTTGTGATTCCTATTATCACCTTTAGGCTATTAGGCCTATCTTAAAGCACCTACTTTGATACCAATTATTGGAGATACAATCACTAAGAGGGGGGTTGAATAAATGTCCTTATAAAATTTTACTTTAACTTCAATAGATCTTTTAATCATTCATCAAGAAACATCATCATATGAGCAATATCAACTACTATAGAAACATATTAATAAAAATATACTCATATAAAGTATGAAAACATCATATATGTGGAAAACCCTCATTGGGAATAAAACCCACTGACCATAGCTTGGACAACAATTCCTATAAATTAATGAATCAAATTTAGTTGAACATCCACTCAAATTGGAGCACAAACCCCAATCTATCAAGAAAAAACTTGATAGAGTCTTTATAAAGCATCCACATACAAGGAATCACCAACTCCCTTAGAGAATCAGCACCAACTAAACCACTACTTTACCAATCTCCCACTTATCCAAATATACTTTTGCCTTCCATCTTTGTCCTTGTTACAATCTTTAACAAATGATGGTCATCTTTCAGATCTCTCCTTGTCTTCTGATATTCATACACAACTCTTTATTTCATCTCTACATACTAGTCACCTTCTCTTATTTTCATAAGTCTCATTAATATACTTAAATTTATAACACATCTTTGCTCTTCTATTATAGCCTCATAGATTATACTCTACTTCTCTTCTTATTGTCTTTCATTTGTAAACCTCTACCCTCCTTTTGATGATAAAATCATAGGAATCAATCACATGATTCCATGGTATGGATTTATATCCATCCTAACATCCTATTATCTACTTTTATAGCTTTATATTCAACTTATTTATCCCTTTTTTATACTCACACACCTCTATCCCTCTCAAAAATGCCTTCTAAGCTTCATCACTCAACTAACCCTCTTATTGACTTGATTAAGTCATATGACCTTGTTTTTCATACACAAAACCTCTACCAAAATTTCATCACATTTATTATATTCTCTTTATATGGTCTATAAGACCTCCTTATACTTGCTAATCCTCTATTTCATTCAATTACTATCTTCACCCACAAATAGTCATAAAACTACCTTATATTTATATAAGTCTCTTGTTCATATCCTTCTTAGTCATCAAAAAACCCTTACCCTCTTAGGTATTATAAGGAATAGACATTAGGACATATTATAAACATGAATCAAATGTTTTTTTATTCCATTTAGTTCTAACATACCTTAATGAGGTCTTATATCAATTTTACGTCTCATGAAGACCTAATCCCATTAGGTCTATTTTAGGACACATTATACTTTTCCTATCTTAGAACACATTTTAAACATCTAAAATAGTATTAAAATATCATATTATACTTAAATATACCCTTTGTAATCTTATCTAGGATCCATAACACCTTTTAACTGCAACCACCACTTGAAGCACACCATTAGTACTATTCACAATTAGACCTATGCATACCCAAAGAGTATATCTTGAACTAATAAAGATAAAACACCAATTATATAAAAAAAAAATGGAAAAAAATAACATATTAATAAACTTCATGACCTTAGGGTCATCACAAATTTAATTAGATACTTGAACTTAGGGTATATAGGCTCAAACTCTTCTCTGTAAAATGCTCACTCTGAACTTCCAACTAGCCTCAAAACATAGTCATGAAAACTTTAACTTATGATAGATAAAATAACATAATAAAGGACATAAAATTAATTAAAATTATATTAAAACATCCTAATAACAAGATTTAACAAAAATATCATAATAACTAATGTAAATTATTGGTCTTTCAAACCAATTTGTAGACCTTCTCTCTCACAGACCTCACTCAAGTAGACAAGACATTTTGGATCCAACATTTCAAACACTTACACTACCTTAAGATATTTTAAAAATAATGGATAGGAAATAAAATTAAAAAAAACAAAATCATGTGCATTATATGCTTTAAATTAGGTCATAGAGTCTCAAACTTATAGCTATAACTTTTTTACCCAAAACTACCAGTTTGCCTTAAAGTATAGTCATGGTGATAATGAACTTAAATCACCTATATGACAAATTAAAAATAATCATAATTAATTTTTTATGATCTTATGAGATAATTATACCATTATTAGATATAAATATAAAATATTCTAATGGAAATATTGGTCTTACAGACCAATCTCATGACCTTACTATACACAGACCTCACTGAGTTAGATAAGTCAACTTTGTGAGAAAATTTTTTATATATAAAATGATCTCAAAAATTTATATATAAAATTAACATTAATTAAACTTATTTAAAAAAATCTCCATTTACTTGTATTAATCTCTATTCCATGATAACACATCCCTAATCACCTTCTCATTATTACCTAGGTTTCTCATTATTTTTATCATTAGGCCTATTAGCAAATAGTTAACTTAGATGATTGGTTTAACACACCTGATGACTATAACCTATCTATAAACCACCATGGACAAAAAAACAAGTCTCAAACTTTGTATTCTATTCATTTATCAACTTTGACTTTTTTAACTCTGACTATTACAACAAATCTCTGAGAAATAAGCACTTTCTTGTAGGGTCCACTCACTCTCCTTAAGACTCAATCACACCTATATGCTATTAGGAGAGTTTAATACAACCTTTAATAACTAAAATATACATTATAATCCATTATGATAACTTTAAAACAAATTATTTCATATCAGGTCACTATTAGGGTTTTTTGAGGGTTTAAACCATCTTCCAGTCTTAATGATCATTCATAAATATTAGCTCCTCATTCCAAAAAATAATGTATGTAACTTTGATATAATAACCTTAACCATATACCATGAATATATTAGGTTCACATGTAGAGGTTACACATGCAAATGAACACTTGAAAGTCCTTTTTGATTTTGTATGCCTTCATTCGATGCGCTCAAGAGACCTCAAAACCACTTTTCATGCCTTTTTTGCAAACCATGAGTTAAAATTTTGTGATAATTATTTAAATAACATGTAATACCTATAAAAAAACTCATATTTACATACTTTCCTTGGAAAAAAACCTCAAACCCCATTAGCCCATACTCTCTCTTTTCATTCTCTTAGACCTTAAACTATAAAACGTATTAGGCTTAAAATTTGACCTTCAAAATTATTTTCATGCACTCTATACCAAATTATAAAACACAAAAAACCATTATCATTCTTAAATACTAATTTAAGTCTTTCATATCACTTGATAACACCTCAGACACCTCATTAGGCTAGGTAGGGTCTAAAAGTGGTCTAGGTGTAGAATAGGTATGTAAGTCTTACCCCTATATGCTCACATTGAAACTATCCTTGATGTTTGATCACATGCCTTACATTATTCTCAAATAATTTCATACCTTTGAACATACCTCTACACATACATATATGTGCTCATCATGCACATGCCTCTTCATGACATAACAAGGCTTAGGTTACTTAAGCACTTAACCTTAATAACCTACCTTACAACACTTTTGAAGGTTTATACACCTGAATATAAAGTCCATACAATGCCAACCAATTTATCACATGCCTAAGTTCACTCATTTCACCATTTTACCTACACATACCTTTTCACAATGTCTAGACAAAGCTTTATAAGATACCTTTATGCCTTGACAACTTCCTTCCACATCATGACCTTAACACAATGTAAACCAAGTATATATAATACAATTGGACTTGTACTTTTCTCATGTAAATAACTACATACCTTCAATGCTCATAATATTATCACAACACACACTACCAACTGGCCTTACTCATCTAGACACCAATCTTAAAACAACTACTTAACATCAACCTCATTCATCATAATTACACTCTATCTCATATAAAAAATACTTAATATGTTATCATAAGAATTTATCATGCCTTCATAATAACCTTATCACATCAGGCTCATAATCTCATACATCAAAATCCACTCACCATACATCTTTAGTAGATGCATTTAGACATCAATGACAACATACTTTGATAGTAATGACATAATATTGACATTAATGACAATATTATGCCAACAAAAAATCTAACCCTACTTTATATATATATATATATATATTGTTGGTAGATTGATTTATCCAACAATTACTAGGCTAGATATTTAATATGTTGTTTCTATTGCTTCTAGATTTATGCAAGATCCATATTTAGATCATTGGAAATTGACTAAAGGAATTATTAACTATATCAAAGGAATAATTAATTTTAGTTTATTTTATTCTTATATTTATATTTCTAAATTATATGGTTATTTTAATGCTTAACATGTTGGTGATCCTATAGATCATAAATCTACTTCTAGATATGTGTTTAGGTTTGGTACAGGTGTTATCACTTGGAGCAGCAAGAAGCAACCTATTGTTTCTATTTCTTCTAATAAATTATAGTATATAAGTGTCATGGAAGTTACCAAATAATCCATGTGGCTAAGAATTTTATTGGTATAACTTCATTTTGATGTTTCTCATAGTACCATACTTCATTGTGATAACCAAAGTTATATAACTCTAGCAAAACATTTAGTGCATCACCAAAGAACTAAACATATTGAAGTTCATGTGTATTTTATCCAATAAAAAGTCTTTAATGGTGATATTTATCTTTATTTATATTATATAGATGAACAAGTGGTAGATATCTTCACAAAACCACTTGGTGCTACAAAGTTTTATTAGTTTCATGCAATGTTGGGCCTATCAAAATTATTATTGAGGGGGAGTGTGCATGACAATGCCACTTCTTTATGGCCATGTGTTTCTTCTCCTTCTCTATACTTCTTCTCATTATAAAATTCAAGTGTAATTTATGTTATTTTAGTAAACTTTGTGTGAAATTTTTACTTTTGTACCCCAATACATTAAAAGCATACTTTTCAATGGAGTTCCTTATATTATAAAAGTGTTCAAATATGCTTAGTGATTCTTCATAAGAAACTATGAGATGTAGTCTCATGATAATGCTAGCCCAAAATTAATTTCAAGTAAGTTATATATATTAATTTATTTTGTTTCAAAAGGTGGTGTTTGGCATGATGAAGATGTTTAAATCCTTCAATTGTGATCATAGTACAATTCCTTTCTAAGGTGACTATGAAATTAATACCCACTTAACATTAAAGGGGAGTGTTAGAGGATTTAATCATAAGTGAGTTTATTGAACCTTAGCCTTGGTAAAGTTATAAAGTAATAATAATATATTTTTTATTAACATGAGGTGGAAACCTTGTTAAAATAAATAATAAATTTATAACTATTTAATGAGTTACCAAAATTTAATTAAATAACTTTATTACGGTGGATGGACCCATTATTTTTACGGTTGTCACCTCCCTTGGTATTTCTATTTAAATAGGTTTTTACCTTTAAATCAATTTAAATATGAAATTATTTTGTCATATTCAACCTATGAGTTTTTGTGAAGGCCATTCTATGAAGAAGTGAGAAGGTAGAAGAATTTGTATTAGAGTTGTTATTGTTTCTCAATCATTTAATATCACTTATGGGTTTTTTACCTCTTAGAGGTTTTCCTAATTATAATACTTATTTTATATGTAAATTTATCTATGATCTTATTATACTTTGTAATCAATTTCTCTCCTAGATCTTGTACCTGTGTGTATTGATTCATATGTCCATACATAAATTCTTTCAGAGGCATGACTTCAACAATTTCACAATTTTATATCACATTGGGGGAATGAAAAAAAATAATGACGTTTACATTTATTCAATACTCAACATTTCCATATTATAATGAGGATATGTTATGAAAACATGTCCTTCACACTTACACCAATTTAAAATTCACTAGATTTCATGATTATATGATTTAGATACATATTTTTGGTAGCATTCTATACATTGGTAGTGTTATTATACTATTATTTCAGCTTGATACATATATGAGGTGTATATTCCATGTAAAGGGAATCTAAATTTATAAAACCAAATCAATTGTTAGATTTAAAATACTATTATGGACTATTATCGAGTCAATATATTGTAGTATTTGGTTCACATTTATAAGGTTTAGCTGATTAAATAACTTATTCTTACCAAATGAGTAAGTCATATTCGATTAAATCATCTAACTTTACCAGATTTATAGGATTGATTTTATTAAATCATCCACCCTCACCAAATATATATTGTCAGTTGATTAAATCACTCATACTCACTAAATCATGCACATATTTTGGGTTACATGATTGAGATGAAATAATCTCAATGGATGTGTTTCAATTAACATTTACACCAAGGTTGGGGGCATGTGTTCTCTAATCTATATATATGCACTTTCAAGTTCATAATTTCCCTAATCTCAAATTTAATGCTTCATAATGATACATCCTTTCAAATCAAATTTTTAAAAGGCAAATGGTTGCATCAACAAATATGTGTACTCCTAACCTTTCTTTTTTTAATTTAAATCATTTAAAATTATTTCAATTTTAAATTTCATACATTGATTATATATTGTAACATGCTCTTGGTTTTATGTTAATCACCAATAAATCACTCAAGTTGTGCTCACACAAATAAAGGTGTGTATACATACCTAGGTACATATTTCTTTCCTTTACACTAACAAATTCATTAATTTATTAAATGGAAGGAAAATGTAGATACTAAAATATTATTTATGTAGTACCTCAATCTTAGATAATTAAAAAGTACCCTTCATGGTTGTAACTTTTATTTATAGACCTAACCACTACCAAAATGGTAGTATTCATTATCTCTTTATACATGAATTACTTATCTTTTAGTTTAACCATTGTTATTCTAATGTCTAGGCCTTTCATATTGTGAAAAAATATTTAAATTTGATTAATTATCCTTCACTACTAGTTCTAAGCCTATACCTATTTTATAGCTTCCTAGACACTTGTGTTCTACACAAACACTTTCGTTGACTCAAGTGTCCACTTTTCCTACAAATTGTCAAGTGCCCGAAATTCATCCAATTTGTAAATGAGATGTATCCTCAAAGTTAGCCTAAGTGTTTTAATTTGAGATATTTCTAAAATAGATTGGTATATTTACAAGATCAACCCTCATTCATTATTCACCTAAAAATCACATATAAGTTACAAGGCAATATAGGAATAAACACTCAATCAAGCATTAAATTGATAAAACTTGCCCTATTCATCCCTATTTCGATATAAGTCATGGTATTATCATTTCTATAGGTCTGAAGCATTCAAAGAGCATACCATGAGCCCTAATTTATAGGTTACAGGCTAGGTCACTTCATGTCTTTTTTTTTATCGCACATTTCATCTTTATACACACATAAGCTAACATGTAGGAAAGAACTACATAGGTTTGAGACCTTATTCATAGTATTGGATATGTAGGCAACACCCATTGACAAAGGGTTCCTTAGGGTAGCTTGACAACATGATCTCACTAACCCATTTTTCCTATAGTCACTCCAAGGGTGAAGAAGATAGGTTTTGATCATTTTAAAAAGAGTGATAGCATATGTGTGTTATCTGAAGTCATAAAAATAAAGGTGATAGAAAACCTATAAGGCTCTAATTAGTTGAATCTAGATCCAGTCAGTATTTCATATAGGACACCTATAGTAGGGTTAGGTATCTTCTCAAACACAACTGTCTAGATCTAACACAATTTTCTAAGGCCACATAAAAGATATTCCCAAAATTTTATGACTATTCCAAGATCATCTTCTAGTCCACTTCTAGCTTGTTCTAGATCAAACCTTGTATGAGTATAGTAAATTAGCTAAGTATCATTTGATTCCAATTCATTGTAATATTTATCAATATTTGTACTTTACTTTTTTTAATAATCTCACTTATATAAATTTAGAATATTATTTATTATATTTTTCCATTAATTAGCTTGAGTATTAGGTTATTTTTCTATCGTTATGTAGAATATAATATAATAACCCCTTAACCCTAGAGATATATCCCCTTATCTAAATTTACAATAAATTAAAACCCTAGTTGCAACAAAAATACATATTATTTAGTTTAAACAAAGTTTGGTTTTTCATTAAAGTTACATATGATTTTAAAAAAATACAAAAATATTGTGCATAACTTATAATAAATTCAGTCCATAAACTAAATTTCATTCTTTAGGGTTTTTTTAAATAGTTATATTCTATAAAATAAAAATATAACTTGAATAATAGCTTATCTAGTGTAATTTTTTATGCATTCGACATTGTTTTACATCCTTAACATGTTATTTTTTGGACATTATAGATGACATGTTGTTTAAATTAGCTCATTTTATCCTAAAAATATTCTTATGGTTGGATACGTATGTATGTGGTAGCTCTAGTGTTTGTACTTCAACATAACTTGACCTCAATGATCTTCCAAGAGAAAACATATTTTGACATCTGTGAACTCACCATAAAGGTATAATAAGTGTATAATTTATTTTTTAATTAAAAAATGTTTGATCTCATTAAAAAATTATAATTGTACAACTTAAAAATTATAGGTCTAGTACTTATAAGGACCTGTAGAGGCTAGATTATAAAGATAAGAGGGTTCCTATAATTGGGATTCCCTTGACTTATAAGGACCTAACACAAAGGTAATAAAATTTAGTTTATTTTAATTTAAACATATTTATTTTTATTGAGAAATTCTAATAAAACTTGTTCATGATAGGTCTTTTTCCTATATAGACTAATGAGAAGAAGAGGGAACTAGGAGTAGACATCCTTCATTTAATGCTAGGGAGTCACCTTCATAAAGGTATAATTTTAAATTTTATTTGTTAATTAATAAAAAAAATTATCATTAAAATTGTCTAATATAAATTTATTATGACATGTCTATTTCCTATATTGACCAATGGGAAGATGAGTGCTTTTAGAGGATTAGACGTCCTTCCTCTATTTTGAGAGACTTTATTACACAAAGGTACAATTTTTTATTTTTTTATTTGAATTTATTTTGATTAATAGAGTTATATAATCCTAAAATTTCATTATAGAACCTTGTTAGGTAAAATAGCCTCTTGTCCTCCAAAAAATTAAAAAAAATTAAAACCCAAATGGAAAGAGTTCACACCAACTAACATCAATGAAATACTCCCATATGCATTAAAGGGTAGAATGATTATAAAGTAGGGTACCCTCCATTAGAGTAAAACTATGGTAGATCCTCTCATCTTAATTTTAATAGTATAAACACTAAGTGAGACGAAATATTATAATGGACCTCTATGAAAATGATAATATGATGATACTAATGGATGCTTTGGTAAAGTGAGTATTTGAATATGTTTTATTTGGGTATTGTAATTATTTTGATTTTAGTTTATCAATTTGTTTAATGTATTATATTTTTAATTTATTTAATTTTCATTTATAGTGATTTTTATTTAACATTCAAAACAAAATTATTTTTAGGTTTTTAAATATAAGAAAAGTTAACTGAGCCTCTAAATTATTTATTCATTTTTCCATCTAGAGTGGTATAAAATACCAATTTCAAAACACAAAAAATGTTGTTTTAATCCAAGTATAATTTAGGATGTTGTGTAAATACAAATTTTTATATGTTATAGCATTTTAATAATTTATTATATCTATAATTTACAAGTTCAATTCCAAGTAAACACTAATGAAGAGAGGAGAAATATTTGACCTCTCATAACAGATAAAAAAACATGGAATTGTTTGTGCAAAAAATGGCTAAAAAGTCACTAATGGGGATTCAAGTTAGTTAACTAGAATAATGATGTGTAAAAAAATTATTTTTAAATTAAATTTTCTTAAAATATTGAAATTAAGGCAAGTTTTCCCAATAAAAGGTCTAATGTGTTATTTAATCCTATTATCACCCCTTTATGGTATCCTGTAGAGGTAAGATGGACTAAGATTAATTTTGATGAATTATCTAAGGGAAATCTAGAACCTATTAATGGGAATGAAGTTTTTATGGATAAAATGGGCTAGAATCTTCTTATATTCTCTCTGAATATCAGTTGCAATGCTAATAATATGCAAAATTTCAAAACACTAATGAAATATTTGAATATCACTATCCTCAAATGTTGGTCTTTCCTAATGGTGTAAGGTGATTGTTTCATTAATAGTTCAATTATCTAAATGAAAAGGGATGAAATTTTAGCATTTGGAAATGGTGATTAATGAAATTAGTTGGTTGTGCTGCAAAATTAACAAATTTAAATGGAACCACATTAGGTGTGTTATAAATCAAGTAGTTGATTAGGTAGCTAACAATGGTGTTGGGCTCTAAAGTTATTCCTATTGACTGAGTATCAAATGGGCTCCCTATTTCCCTATTTTTCTCTATAAATTTATATTCATGACATCACTTAATGGTCCAATTCTAGTTACTAAGGGGACTAACATAATAACATTGGTCTATTAGTAGGATGACACCTTGATGACATAGGGGCTTGGGCATTCCTTAATTTTTACACCTCTTTTTAGTTTGGAAAGGTTGTATTCCATCCTCATTCATTTTCATACATATATCATTACTTTGGTGAGTTCAATGATAGTTTGAGAGGTAATTATTACCTTTAATTATAATTTTTCCTTTCACATGTGCTTATGTGGTAATCCATAGTAATGTTGGAAGTAGATACTAAGAGGGGGGGTTAATTAGTCGCACAATAATAACCATTCAATTCCATTTACCATTCCATGAAACATACATTCACATAAGAGCTCAATGCATAAGTAAAAAACTACACAAGAATACAATATTACACAAGAGATATGTGGGAAATCATCTTGGGGGATAAAACCCACTAAACCATGCATATGGAATAATTTACTAATATGACAAGATTCAAAATTTAGTGAAGCAAATGCTTTAAAAGGAGCTTCAACCCCCATCTAGTTGAACACTCACCCAACTAGTCTTCTACAAGATCCAACTTACAAAGAGGCTTCAACCCCATAGGAAACCAAGAACCAACTTAGCTAAATTTTGAACTCATATCAACTTTAACACCTATTTTTGACCATCAACTAATGATAACACCCTTTGTTTTCACTTTTTCTTCTTCACTCTCACTCAAATAACCTCTAGGGATCACTTGCTCAATTAACCTCTTCTAGTATCATTAGGTCTAATGACCTATGTATCCACCTACATAAAATTGGTTAGATATGAATGATTGATCATCTTCACCCTATGATGGTCCTAAATTACCTACCTCTTCTCCTTGATTGAGATCTTTCCTTTACTTTAGTCCACTTCAACTCCACTAGTCCAAATAGGCCAATTTGGCCTTGCCTTTATACCATCATAATCATATAAAATGTGAAATTGGATGACTTACACATGGATAATAGCACCCAACCTTTTAGGTCCTCTTTCTTGATCACTCAATGTTTCTCATCTAGACTTTCACTGATTCTTAGTCACTCCTAGCTTCTTAGACTTAGATTTTTTAGACACAAGTAGCCCTCTTAGACTTAGATCCATCCCCATAGTTCTCATCCTCCTAGGAAAATAGTGACCAACATGGAAAAGAGAATCAAAATTCAAGGGTGTCTTATTTTCAATGCTATTTTTCAAGTTCACTTTAGCCTCAAATAATCATATTTTCTTGATTCCTTATCTTTTACCATATCAGTCTAATACAGGCTCATCTAACACATGATAATTAGTATCCTTATAAAAGGCCATTCAATGTCCATTTAGAAGGATTAACACTCATTCACAGGAAAGAAGAAAGAGTACAAGCAAGCACACTCAAACACTCTTCCCTATTCTCTATATATAGCCTTCTAAGACCAATTCAAGCCTATTGAAGCACTCATATGAGTCTCTAGTCATCCAAAGTACATTATAGTTTTGCATCTAGTTACATAAATCACATAATTGAAATAAGCACTTCAAATGGGAGAACTAAATTATCTTGATCCCTCTTTAGAGTATTAGTATGTAGGTAATGTGCCCACACATGGGGTGTGAAGTGTGTCCAATGTATCCTTTACACACTAACCCCTCCTCTTTTTCTCAAGTTTACTAATCAAGTTCAAGTACTAGGAGATCCTAAGAATTTTCAATATTGAATTAGACATACAAAAATCTCCACATAGATCCAAGCTTTAAATTTCACTGCTAGGGTTTCATAAGCCTACCAAGTATAACCCAGAAAAACCAGACTACTAGGACAATAGCACCAGAAGTGGACAACAATGCCAAAACATGGACTAAAATGCCAAGTAGTATGGTGTCCTAAGTTTGGCACTCCTATCCAAACCATAAATATATTTTTAAGTCTTGTTTACAATAGTCTTTCATCCCTACATAGCCATTTTTAGACCCTACATCATTCGTTTTAGCCCAGAATAAGCTAAGTTTGATCTATTTACACTTCTTACTATTTTTAGAAAAGGTAAAATAAAAATCTATTTACACAAGTCAGTATGCTAATTGAGACACATTATTTATTGTTTTACATTCAATCAGACCTTTATTTACTTAAGAATTAAACACTTAATTCCCAAAAATAATAAAACATTTGGTGAACCTGACTTACTTCAAATTTTTGTACAAAAACCTTAGAAACCCCAGGGATAATTATTTATAATTTTTTGAAAATTTTTCTTGATTTTTATTTAATATAAAAATTAATTGAAATATATTCAATAAATTCACCCAAACCCTAGTTTACACATACTAGGTCCTATTTTCATACAAACACTTTCAAACCACTAGGAAAAATATACTACTAATTTTAGAAATATTTTTAGATTTTTTCTCACTTTTTAAAAATTAAAACTAAAAATTTTCTATAAATTCTTCAAATTACTACACTAATTTTGGAAATAAATTATTCAAAACCCTAGTTGCATCAAATACTTTTCACATAATTTTCTAGAAATTTAGTTACATATCAAACTCCAAAAAATAATTTCAAATTAAAAAGTTTATAGTATGTTGTAAATAATATTTCAAAAAAATCCTTAGTTGCATGTACTATATCCTTTTTGCTTGTTGAGGTATCACCTTACATGTTTGACAACTTGATATCCTTTTTATGCAAATTCCAAATCACTATTTTAGACTTTGAATTTCTTATATTCATTACTTTCCATTTCTAATACTTGGTCTATTACAACATATTAAAAAACCTTTAAACACATTTCAAAATGTTTTTATACTCTACCAATGGCCCAATATATTAGTTTTGATGAAATTGATAAAAGAGAACTTCAAGAACTCATAACCAAACATCTGGATATGCAAGATGACATGATTAAAATTTTAAAAGAAGAACAAAAAAAGTAACCAATGGATAATCTTCTCAAACCATAAAGTAGCCACTTATTAATGACACTACAAGGGCAACTATGTATCAACAACCCCCTATACCATCTCAACCTTATTCTATGCCACCAATTATAGCTAGTACATCCCTATCTCCTGATGGAATAACCCTTGTGCAAGAGATATGATATCTTCAATCCAAGGTGTAACATCTTGAGAAAGGTACCACTAGACCTACATAGGCATTTGATTCTTTTACTTTATTGCATACACCATTGGCATGTCACATTGCTTCTACACCCTTACCACAAGGATTTTTTCAACCCAAGCTTACTCTTTATGATGGCAAGGGTGATCTAGAGACACATTTGAGAGATTTTCATGTAGCATGTTTGGTTTATGTACCCAATGACTAGATACTTACCAAACTCTTTCCATAGAGTCTAAAGGATTATGGTTTACAATGGTTTTATAGTCTACCAAATTAGTCAGTCATGACATTCAATCCTTTATCTGGCATGTTTATAGAATATTTTAGTATCAACATTGGTGATAAGGTCTCATATTCATATATTGCACAATAGAAACAAAGGTCAAATGAGCCTCTCATAGATTATGTTCTTAGATACAAGACTATTTTGGCTAAGTTAACTAGCCCCATGGTTGATCAAGAGTTATAAGACATATTCAAATAGAGCCTTATACCAGCACTGTATGAATCCATTATGTTCTAATTATTCTCTTCACTGAATTATGTCATGCACTTAAGGGAAGAGAAGTCAAATTAATCTCAATGGGAAAACTCAAGTATTCAAGTACTCCAAACACAACAAGCAAGAGTAACAATAAAGTTCCATACAAGATTAAAATTAGTGACAACAAGAATCATAATCAACCAATAGTCAATGTAGCTTTAGAGCCCCCTTAATGTGTGGTTTTATTAGCACTTCCTTGATGTGTATTTACTAATTTACCAATTTCTCCAGCCAAAGTTCTATAGTAGTTATTGGAATGCAACATCATCACTCTCCCACCTATTTCAGAAGCATATCTATCAAAGCCTCTTCCATGGGGATATGATCAACATGCATTTTGTGATTTTCATAAGACACTAGGACACACTAAAAATAGATGTATCAGTTTTTGATATAAGATATAGGACTTGATAGATGATAATCTACTTGATTTGGGCACTTGAATTTAGACTTTAAAGACAAAGCTAACACAAGATAAAGCTTTAAAAATATTTTTATATCCATTTCCATAGAATTGAAAATAATATAAAGAGGACATATTATGTGTTCATCATACATACCATACACATCCTCCACCAGTTACATACCATGTACCTTCAATTACGGCACATCCTTTAAGGGGTATGATAGGTGTGTATGAGTCTAGAGTTATAGACATGCCTTTGATATCTTTTTTAGGTCAGGATATTATTGAGAATGATATAGGTTACAATGCACTTTTTATCAGAGCACATATTCATAATTAGACTATACATAGTGTACTCATTAAAAATGGTTCCAATCTTAATATGTGCACCTTCACACTACTATAAAATTTGGGTTATTTAGAGTAGGATATCACTTTGACTGATATAGTTATCAGTGGGTTTAGTGGGAATGTTTAGAGTTCATTAGATGAGATAGTAATTCCATTATAGGTCGGTCCTACACATATGGATACACCATTAACTATAGTTCCCAATGTAGTAGTGTTTGACATACTACTTGGTTGACCATATATTCAAAAAATCAAGGTAGTACCTTCTACAGTTCATAGATGAATGAAGTTCATTCACACTAATTAGGTTATTATAGTCAAAAGAGTTCCTTAGGAGTCACCACTCCTCACTTTAGAGCCATCTACCAGCTTCTAATCACTAGATCCAATTCTTCCACCAATTTTAACTTCTCTCCCAACTTCTATTCTAGTTCAACCTCAAGTTTAGCCATAGTTATAGCATCCATAACTAGTACAAAGGGTTCATACACCCCTAAAAATTCAAGATTTGAGATGGCATCCAATGATAGTATTCACACCTAGAACAATTACACTAAGATCTCATATAGCTACATAGAGAACACCTCTTCACAGAGCTTCTTCTCCTACTTTCAAATGGGTCCCTAAGATCCCTATAGTTTCATCCACTTCTTATATTCATAGGGGGAACCCACATTTAGTTTCCACATTAAATATTTTAGATCAGTTACAATGTAGACACATTTCAGCTTCACAATCTCAGTCATACACTCGTGTCTCATGATCACACATGATTCAATTATTCAACATAGGATACTAGGATAGGGAGTCTCACCTGAGACTCATCAGTTAGTATCATTTATTCTTAGTCCTTACTATACATAATTTAAATATTTTCATAAAATATACCAAAACTTTCAAAAATTTGCAAAAACACCAAAAACATATTTTGATTGTATGCATCAGTCATGCTTCACATCATTACTATCATGCTAGGACTTACATTTGATACTTCATGATATTTTATGTCAATTTTCTACATTACCATGCTTCACTTGATCTTCTTTGAGTGTGTGTAGTGACATCCAAATATTTGATTACTTCATTCTACCCATAGAGGGAGCATTCCTAATTCTACATTAGAGACACACATTATTATACACACCCATTAGGGGCATCTTCTACATGACTACACCATCCAGGTTATGTCATTTATACACCACACACTCTAAGTTATCTTGTTGATGTACATTACTTTATATCTTACACAAAATACTATATCAACATCTCACTAGTATCTAGCACTTGTGTATTTCTTAACATATACCTTATCTTGTACTACACATGTTTTTCATACTTTCACATTTAATTTGATCAATTAGATTTGCTTGTCTCTTTCTAGTTATTACATGTTTTCTCTACTTGTTTAACATAGCTTGTGTGATTGCATTTTCAATTCTATCTTATCTCATGCTTGTGTCTTAGGATATTTACCAATGTTTTTTGCTTCTTCTTCATGTGTGTGCCTTAGGACATTTGTCAATGTCATTTGTTTGTACTCTTATATGTGTCGATTTTGTTTATTTCACTTATGTGTGTATGTGGCATTTGAATATGCATTCCATCCTTATTTCTAATTTGAGTGACATGTGCTCTTGTCCCTTATTTTCATGACCCCTTGGCCTAACTAGTATGTTGCTTGTTTCTTACTTATTTACTTGTTGCTTTTCAAATGTGTGAAATATCATGATCAATATCATGCATTTCATTTTCTTTCTTGGATGCCATGATGGACATCATGTTCCATCCCTCCAAATAAAAACTAATAATTAGCATTTTTAATTCTAGTGTATTACTTTGTGCATGCTTTCACATTATTATAACTATCTAGGCATACCAATATTGATATAATGATATCTATCAATAAAAACATTGTTATATCTTGAAATATATTGTCAAACATCAAATGTTATATCACACACACACACACACACACACACACACACACACACACACACACACACACACACACACACACACACACACACACACACACACACACACACACACATATTTAGATTAACACATTTGTAGGACTCTTTTCTTCTGAGGGCAATCATTATAGGTTCATCATTCCTACCCTCATAAGAGGAGGAATTAAATAGGGGATTTGTCATAAAGATAAAACCTCATATGAATTTAAATAATAACATTTAGAACATTTGGAATATAATTTAGAGGTCAAACTAGTCAAATCATAACAAAACAATTGGAATAATCTCATATCAGTAGTCAGTTTTCACACTAGACAGTAGTGCCAAAAATGTATAGTAGCACTAAAAATGGATAGTAAAACCAAAAATGTATAGTATTTTTTGAAATAGGGGGTGTCCATAGTTTTACACTCCTATCTAAGTAGAAAAACATTTAGCGTTTCTAAAAATAGGTAAAAATGTTCAGTTTAGGGATAGTTTTTGCATTTCTAGATCCTTTAGATTTAGTAGTTTCAACACAATTTTCTTAGATACAAGGGGTTATCATGCATGGCATTATGGTTCTCACTTTTAGTTTATATTGGGTAGTTGGAATAACTTCTATATTATAATCTATGCTCTAAACATCAGTGATTGGGGGTAATGTGTTTGACACATTGATCTTCTTTTGTTTCTAAGTTCAGTTTATTTTAAGCATTCTTAGTAGTTACATGCCTTACTCCATCTATAGGCAGTTGGTATCACATTCAATTTAAACTTTCATATAATTTTAGCTTCCCAAGTTCACAATTTGGATTTCATATAAGCCTAGTACATCAATTTTAGAGTGGCTTTCATACAATCCTAATCTCCATCTTTTGAAATGGCCAAGAGTGGCCTAGTTTCCATCACATATTCAACTATCCAAGCTATAGTGTTATATTTCTAGCACATTTATGGGCTCCATGAGCCATTTCATATGACATTTATTCTATACTATTATCACTTTATAGCTTCACTTCACGGGGCAATGATGGAGCCAAAGGGTTAGCCTTTGTATTCTTGAGCCACCTATTTAGAGGGATTGGACACACAGTCCAAACATCAATTAATAAACACATGATTCATTAACTTCACTTAGTTGGTGATGATGGATCCAAAGGGTTAGCATTTTCATTTATGATCTACCTTCTAAGGAATTGAGCACTTATCTTTTTTCATGATATTAATCTTGATTCAACACATATTGAGCACAATCTAGTGTCACAACAGGATTTGTATTGGTTCGTATACCTAATTAGGTGTATGCATTCATTTCTCTTCCTTTGCTTATCTTCTGTAAGTACTTATTTTAGATATAGAATATATAGTAATAACTGATCTACTTCATGTTTTTATTTATAGATTCACACATCACAATGTGCTCTCTCTATGCACATCCAGAATCACAAAATTACATGAGCTTTTTCCCTTACAAGTAAGTTCAACTATGATTTCTATTTCTCCTTTATCTTAGTATTTCACTTTGTTTCATCACTATAATAAAGGGTGGGATTTAATCATATAAAATTTGAAATTGGATGACTTAGGCATTACTAATAGTACCCAACCTTTTAGGTCCTCTCTCTTTCTCATGTAACCCTTCTTGATTAGACTTTCACTGATTCCCAGTCACACATAGCTTATCAGACTTAGGTTTTTGAGACCCAAGCATCCCTCTAAGACCTAGATACATCCCCCTAGGTATCATATTCCTAAGAAAGAGTGCCCAACTTGGATAGGAGTGCCATAATTCAAGGGTGTCCTAATTTTAGTGTTGTTGTCTAAGTTCACTTTATCCTCAAATGGTTAGATTTTCTTGATTCCTTATCTTTTCCCCTATTAGCCTAATACAAACTCATCTAACCCATGATCATTAGTTTTCCTATAAAATTCCATTTAATTTCCATTTATAAGGGTTAGCACTTATTCATAGGAAATAATCAAGAATACAAGCAAGCACACTCAAGAATTCTTCCCTATTCTCTACATATAGCCTTGTAAGACCAATTCAAGCCTATTAAAGCACTCATACCATTCACTAGTCATCCAAAGTACATTATAGTTCTACATCTAGTTACATACATCACATAATTTCACCAATAAATTTAAATGGGAGAACTACATTAGCTTGATCCCTTTTTAGAGTATTGGTATGTAGGTAGTGTGCCCACACATGAGGTGTGAAGTGCATCTAGCATATCCTTTACACACTAAACCCTCCTATTTTCCCCAAGTTTTCTACTCAATTTAAAGTACCAATAACTCCTAAGGGTTTTAAATATTGAATCAGATGCATATTGATCTCTACATAGATCCAAGCTTTAATGTTTCACTACTAGGGTATCATAAGCCTACTAAGTAGAACCTAAAACAACTAGACCACTAGGACAACAATGCCAGAAGTGGACAATAGTGTCAAAAGTGGACAATAGTGTCAAAAGTAGACAATAGTTATAAAAAGTGGACTATAGTTCCAATTATCAGGGTTCCCTAAGTTTGGTTCTCCTATCCAATCCAAAAATAGAGTTTTGGGTATTGTTTACAATAGTCTTCCATCCCTACATAGCCATTTCTAGACCCTGCATCATCCATTTTAGCCTTGAATAAGTTAAGTTTGATTTATTTACACTTATTAATATACTTATAAAATGTAAAATAAATATCTATGTACACAAATTATTAGGCTAATTGAGACACATTTATTTACTGATTTGCATTTACTTAGACCTTTATTTGCTTAGGAATTAAACACTTAATTCCCAAAAAGAATAAAATAACCAAACACTTCATCTAAACCATATTGGTTATCCAAGATATTTAAAACACTTATTTTACCCTTAAAATAGGTCCTCATACATGTTAAATTAATTATACAACCTCTTCATATCTCGGTCATAGTCTATAGATACAAATTTCACTATTATTCCTAATGGAGACCTAAAGGAATTAGGCCTTCACACCTACACGTTAAACTTGAAACCTATTTGACCACATTTTTCCTTTAAAAAAACATGAAACACTTTTAATATTAATTCAATAAACACATTATAATCTCACCTTGTTTCCTTACTACTTGGAACTCCATTTCATACCTTGAACCTATCAGTTGGGTCTACTCACCTTTTAGGCCTTCACACATAGAAAAGTCTATTTCTTAGAAAAAAGCATACAATAAATTTTCTAAAAAAAAATAATTGAAAAACAATATTAATATATAATTCATGAATTTATATAATTATACATGTACATTGGACTCCTTCACTCATCCTCCAATCATTTAAATCATCTCTGTTACAAGCTCACTTAGTCTTGGTCAAACATAGTCAAAGTACAATCAAGCATCTTATATTTCCAAACTTGGATATGAAAAAAAAAGGAATTTTGATTAATTATAATTAACCTTAGAGACTTAATTTACATATTAAAACTCATTTTTTTCTTTAACTTAGGTAAAAAAATTCAAACTCACTTCTTTAAACTGACCTCTCATACTGCCTGTAGACTCCAAAAGTAAAATCATGAATAACTTGGTATTTGAAATTGAAAGAAAACTTTAATGAAATATGATTAAAATAAATGGTTCATATTATTTATATATCATTATCCATTAGTTATATTTATTTTATTTTCATCAATCATTGGTTTAAAATACCAATCTCTTAGACCACTCTTACATTATGCATACATAGCTATACAAGCCTTTTTCGATTTGACAATTAAATTCCTCAAATTATATATTTACCTTTCATAATTATTTTATAGTTAATTTATGTCTCATAACATAAAAAAATATCAATTTTTCATCAAATCTTTCCTTAATGACTCAAACACATCACTTGCCTTAGCATGCCTAGAACAGTCAACTTGGCTCAAGAAAATAGTCATAGTGAACATGACTCTTAGCACCTATAGGATCACTTCCTTAACCTAAAAATTTATTTAAAATGTCCTTAAACATAATTATTACATATTAAAACCCTAATACATATATTCTATGGGGAAAATGAAGAACATATAGGTCAATCCTTAACCCTTACTCTTTCATTGTCTTTACTCATACGGACAAGTCACTTTGAGGGCATATTATTTCTTGTGTATGAGAAATATAAAAAATTGAAAACCAAGGTAAATTTAATAATATATATTATAAAAATAAACCAAATAACTTTATCCATCCCTATTCATCTAAAACTCATCCCTAAATGGATTCTCACTTTGCCTAGTCATTACTCACTATTCTCACTATCTATAGTCTTAGCAATAGGCCAACTTGATTGACCAAATTGATTGACATATTGAACATAAATTTCAAAAATAACTTTATGGGCTTCATTAATGAGTCTTGACCTTCAATATCCAATTATTTTCGTGTGTTGACATAGTAAACCCTTCTTATAGCACCAAATACTTAAGAAATAATCACTTTTATGTACCTTTTGCTCACTATATCGACAAACTAAGAACACCTTGGAATGCAAGGAGGAATATTATAAAACATACAATTATAAAATTTTAATTTCCAAACTATTTTTATCACTATAAAATAATATTTCTTCAATTAGGTCATTAAGAGGGTTTATAGGAAGGTTTTAACCAATTTACATTATTAACAAATGTTCATAAAGATTTGTACCTAAAAACACTACAAAATGCTTCTAAAACCTTATTAGTTATATATTCTATGTTTAATACTTTCTTCTCGAGCTCTCATCTCTTCATTCTTATCACTCAATAAAATTCAAAACCACTCTTAGGCATTTCACTAAAAATTTGTGACTTAAAACTCAATATACACATCTAAGACAACATAATAGATCTCTTTCAACACTCACCTTTGAAATATTGTACTTAAAACCAATCAACCTATCTCATTTGATTGGACCTACCTAGGCTTTCATACCATTGAGATCACCAATACATTGTTCATGTTTATTTTCATTCCTTGACCTATAACTACATAGATAGATATACTAAATACAACTTGTTATATCATGACCATAACTCATATTAGCTCAAAAGTCACCAATCCTTCTCAAAATACTTCATTAAGACACTTAGGGTCATAATTATAAGCCTATATTCAAGCCCTTAATGATTAATTGCTACTATATCTCACTCTTGAGAGTCATGAACTGACTCTATACTTCATACACATGATCCAAAAGTACCATGCTTAATCTCAAGCTCATACTATTATATCTTATCTCCATATTATCTCTACAAGCCATGACCATGCCTAAACAATGACCTATCTTCAATTTTACTTATTCCCAAACCACCTTGAGCTTCTATAAGACCAATTTTGTAGCTTAAAAAGAATATTACTACACCTTAGAATATCTCACAAGCTTATCATATCATTCTCTAGTGATCAAGACAATTCAAACCACATGGATCACTTATCAAGCACACAAGGCCTTTTTATCACTTCATGATATCATAATTTATCATTGACATCACCACATTATCATTACCTTTGACATCAATGATAATAATTTTGCCAACAATCTCCCCCTTTGTCTTTGATGGAAACCTCTTTTTCTCATTTTTCTTCTTTGAGATTAATGTCAAAGTGAACTAAATAGAAACTAAACTCCCCCTAACATCATTCAAGCATTAAAATATAATTTAAGTTCTCAAGATACTCACCTTCATTTACATGGATGAAAAATTTCTCCCCCTTTGATATACACATCTTCTTCATTTACCAAACATGTACCTTCTTATTATTTTATTAGGTAGCTTGTCTTTGGATTATCACTCACTATTTCTTACCTGATCCTTGGACCTATTTAATTATAAATATCACAAGATCCCCCTATGTCCATAAATGAATATTCAATACATTTTTTAAAATTATGACTTAGTTTGATCAAGTCATCATATAATTTTTTGTGACTTGTCTCTTGAGATTACATCTATAGTAGAATTATCCATCATGACTTAAGATTGAAATTGAAACATATTACATATGCTCCCCCTCACATAATACACATATCTTAAAGCCTCTCAAATGATTTGAGTTATCTCCCCTTAACTCCATCCTCCATCTGGAAAAATTCATCTTCAACAAGTCTCTTCAATGAACCAATAATGAGACTTAATGGCCCATACTACCCTCACCAAGGTACCAAACCATGTCAAATACTTCATTAAAAACCTCCATAAGCCTCCTCTATGCTTTATAAACCTTCCAATAATTCTCTGTCATTATGAGAGAACCATTAGCCCTCATGTTACCAATAGATCTCATGGAGACCTAATCAACCAGACCACCTCAATTAGGCTTTGAAAAAAATCACAACATGGAAAACTAACTCCTCATAGCATCAATAAAAAAAAATTATCCTTATATCATTATCCCTTTATAAAACATATCATCTATATGGCACAGACATAAAGGCAATTTTTGAAACAACATTCTTTAAAATAAGACAATCAGAATCTTGTAAAGAAACTCAAAACAACTAACATCCTTAGATGACATCAACAACATGCCATCACATTCCTCTATGAACTTATAAATTCATCTTGATGTATCTATAACACTATAACCTTCAAGATACTCTTTAATTTTACCAAATAAATAATCTCCTGCATACTCATAGTTAGACCTTGCTTAAGATAGCATAGAACTTGTCATTTTGATAACATTGATGATCTTTTTATGACCTTAGAAAAAAGCCAATCACTCATTGAAACAATATAGTCCTTAAAAATCAAGGACAAAAACTTTACCAAGATGATATTGGTATTAAATACCAATCATCAAATCCCATGAACCTCTACCTTATAAGACACTTTTACATACCTATACCTATCATTCTAGCTAATCAAGAGACCATCTTGGAGTGCCTTGACTATACCTTTCTCTCAATATGTCTTTAGACTCCTTTTGTATATCAACTTAGGTTTTTTATTGAAATTAGATTCAACATGATCCTTCTTCTTGAACCTTGATAATACCACTATGCAAACTTTAATCATTATCTTCACAAACTTATCCATCACTACAAACAAGATGAACTTTGTCCTCATCACACTTTAAACTACTAAGGATCACCTGTAGGCTATCAAGCCTCCTCCAAAGGGTATAGATCTGATACAAATTATTAAAAGTAGATACTAAGAGGGGGGTGAATTAGTTTCACAATAATGACCATTCAATTCCATTTAACATTTCATGAAACATACATTCACATAAGAGATCAATGCATAAGTAAACAACTACACAAACATACAAGAGAACACAAGAGATATGTAGGAAACCCTATTGGGGGATAAAACCCATTGAAATATGAAAATGGGCTACTATCCTATAATGACAAGATTAAACATTTAGTGAATCACCCACTTCACAAGGAGCTCCAACCCCTATCTAGTTAAACACCCACCCAACTAGTCTTCTGCAAGCTCAAACTTGCAAGGAGGCTTAAACCCCTTAGGAAACCAAATAACAACTCAAATAACTCAAAATAATATCAACTTGAACACCTATTTATGACCTTAAATTGATGATTATTCCCTTTTTCACTTTGTATTCTTTACTCTCACTCAAATAGCCTCTAGGGCTCACTTGCTCAATTAACCTCTTCTATGCTCATTAGGATTATGACCTATGTATCCACCTACATCAACTTGGATAGATATTCATGACTGATATTTTTTACCCTCTTATATTTATCAATGACCTACCTATACTCTTTGTTTGATCTCTTTCCTTTGCTTAAGTCCACTTCAACTCCACTCATCCAAATAGGCCAATTAGGCCTTACCTTTATACCACACACTTCATCTAATAGATCTTGGTCAAAAAATATATTTAAAACACTTTTTTTACCATTTAATATTTCTTCATAAACTTTACATTAATGAGACAACCTCTTCATATGTTGGTTACAGTCCATAGAGACCAATTTCACTATTAGGCCTAATGGAGACCTAAAGGAATTAGGCCTTCACACCTATACATTACACTTGAAACCTATTTAACCACCTTTTACCTTGAAAAATTATTTTAAAATTTTTAATATTTATTTAATAGACACATTATAATCTTAAATTAGGTCCTTACTACCTGTAACTCCATTTTACATGTTGAACCCATCAATTAGGTCTACTCATCTTTTATGCCTTCACACATAAAAAAGTCTATTTCTTAAGACTAAATAACAAAGTCACTTTTCTCAAACAAAAAACTTGAAAACAAACATGAATATATAATTAATTAATTCATATATATCTCCATGTCCATTGAACTTCTTCACTTAGGATCCAATCATCCAAAATTGAATCTATAATAGGCTCACTTAGTTTTGGTCAAACATAATCAAAGTATAGTCAAACATATTGTGTTTCCAAACTTTAATATGAAAAAACATGAATTAAAATTCCTTATTATTAACCTATAATAATTTTTTTACATATTAAAATTCATTTTTCCTCAACTCAGGTTAAACGACTTCAAACTCACTTCTTTAAACTAACCACTTAGAATGCTTATAGCCTCCAAATGTATAGTCATGAACAACTTGTTATTTTCACTTTAAATAACAATTTCATGACATATAATTAACATAAATGGTTACTATAAAATATTTATATTATTATCTATTAATTATATCTCTTTTATTGGCATTGGTCATTGGTTTAATAGACTAATCTCTTAGACCACTCTTACACTGTGCATACATAGCTAGACAAGCCTTTTTAGCTTTGACAATTCAACTCCTCAAACTATATATATACCTTCAAAAATTATTGTATAGTTAATTTAGGTCTCAAAAAATAAAATATATATATATATATATATATATATATATATATATATATATTTTCTTCATCACCTCTTTCCATAAAGACTCAATCACATCACTTACCTTAGCACACC
This sequence comes from Torreya grandis, assembly GCA_037957365.1. NCBI lineage: Eukaryota > Viridiplantae > Streptophyta > Pinopsida > Cupressales > Taxaceae > Torreya > Torreya grandis. Next base: position 13,154 of record JARHVA010004082.1, on the reverse strand, counting down.
TAAAACTGTCAACTTGGCTCAAGAACATAGCCATAGTGAATATAATTCTTAAAACTCTTAGGATCACTTCCTTGACATAAAATTGTATTAAAAATGTCATTAAACATACTTATCACATATTTAAACATTAATGCATATATGTCATGGGGAAACTATAGAACATATAGGTCGATCCTTGAACCCTACTCATTCATTGTCTGTACTCATATAAATAGGTCACTTTGAGGGCATATTCTTGATTGTGTCTGAGTAATATAAATACTTTTAAAAAATTTAACATGAATTATATGTATTTAAAAAATACCCTAAATCATTTTATCTATCCCTAGTCACATGTAACTCATCCATAAATGGATTCTCACTCTACCTGGTTATTACTCATTATTTTCACTGTCTGTAATCTTAGCGATAGGTCAACTTGATTGACCAAAATGAATTAAATATTGGAAATAACTTTCCAAAATAAATTAATTGGCATAAAAATTTATTATTTACCTTAAATCTCTAATGATTTTCATGTGTTGAGTTAGTTAACCCTTCCTATAGCACTAAATTCTTTATAAATAATTACTTTTTTGTTACTTTTACTCACTATCTTGACTAAATAATACCACATAGGAATACATGGAGAAATCCTATAAAACATCCAATCATCAAACTTGACTTTCTAATCCATTTTGGTTACTATCCAAAAATATTTCTCTAATTGGGTCATTCATAGGGTTTATAGGAGGGTTTTGACCATTTTACATTCTTAACGAATGTTCATAAATATTTATACCTAAAACCACTAAAAAATTCTTGGAAATTTTTTTTAGATCCATATTACATCTATCTAAAAATTCTCAATTCACCATGAAAATTATACATGTGCCAACAAGCATCAAAACTTTCTTCTCAAGCTCTCATCTCTTCATTCTAATCACTCAAAAAACTTCAAAACCACTCTTAGGAATTTTAATGAAAATTTATGGTTTAAAACTTAGTATACACATCAAATAAAACATAATATATCTCTTTCAACACTCACCTTTGACATATTTTACTTATAATTGATCAATCTATCTCATTTGGTCAGGTCTACCTAGGCTTACATTCCTTTGAGATCACCAAGACACTATTCATGCACTTTTTTCTTCATTCCTTAACTTTTAACTACATAAATACACTAGATAAAACTTTATATATCATGAACATAACTCACATTAGCTCAAAATTCACCAATCCTACTCAAACTACTTTATTAGGACACCTAGGGTCATAAGGCTAAGCCTAGATGTAAGCCCCTAATTAGGCCTTAATAATGTATCTCACTCTTAAGAGTCATGAAATAAATATATACTTCATACACATTCTCCAAAATTACCATTATTAATCTCAATCTCATACTATTCTATCTTATCTCCATCTTATCTATACAAGCCATGACCATGCCTAAGCAATGACTTCTCTTCAATCTTCTTTGTTACCAAACCACCTTGAGATTCTACAAGACCATTATTGTAGCTTAAAAATCATATTAATACACCTAAGAATATCTTAAAATCCTATCATATCATTCTACAGTGATCAAGACAACTCAAACCACATGACTCATTTATCAATCACATAAGGCCTTTTTGTCACTTCATGATATCATCATTCATCAATGACATCACCACTTTGTCATTACCTTTGACACCAATGAAAATACTATTTCCAACATGTAATCACTTAGATTATTATATCCCCTAATGTAAATTTTAATTCATTTTAATTTCGGTGGTGATATAAGATAATTTGGGCTTGGTTGTAGTGTGGTATTATGTTGTGCAGTAGTGGTGGGATTGGATTTTAGATTATTTTTTTTAATATCCTTTAATTTCCTTGGTTAATAATTTTTTTATTATTATAAATCATGTTCTTTTATATTCTTTGGTGTTTTTTGTGTTTTTAGTACTATTTTGAGGGTTTGGTTTCTTTATAGGATCTTCTCTCCTAATTAGTTTTTCTCCAAGTTGGGTTTTGTTTTCCTTTTCTCACATGATTTCCATATGGGGATGAAATTCACACTCTATAAATTAATATAAATATTTTTTTGGATAGATTTTTTTTTTTTAATCCCTTATCCTAATATTAAAGGTTTTCCTCCTCCCAATCCCTTTGTTTATCCCTTGTGATTGTGCATGTGAAATGAGGGATAAAATAATTCATTGTCATTGAACTAGAAATTTTAGGTATCCTATTAATATTTTATAGGTATTGGATGGAATTTTATGGTAATTTTGTCCATATAATAAAAAAAATCCATATTTGAATATGTGGGTGAGAAGGATATGGATATTGGTTGTGTAAGATGATAATTTTGATAATAAAGATGTGGCCTCGCTTTTAATAAATATTAAACTTGGATCCGATCACTTAATTGGGAAGCATAATATATATTTTTTGGCTTAGTCTCTAAGATATGTCAACATGGTATCTAATGTGGCTAGATTATTTCTCCACAAAGATGTCAATGATTTTTATTTTGGGGGTTAGTTATCTAGGAATTGATTTGCTACACCACTAATATATAATCATAAAAAGAATGGATGATTTGAGCTTGAGGTAGTATAAAAATATTAAATTATTGGGTGTAAATATTATTGATGCATCCACCTTATATTCACCCCATTAATACCATTATTCTTTATTATAAGTAGATTATGAAGAAGTTGATCATTTGAGAAGTGACTATGAGGTTAGTGATGGTGTTGGTGTAGATATTATAATTCTAGTGGATGAATAATATCCTTTATATAATTATATTTTTTGGGCTGAATTTATATGTCTACTGATGGCTTACTAGGCTTTTGTAATTTTCCCAACCTCATGTTTTTTTGTGAATTTATGATAATTTTTTATTAGCATCTCAATGGTGGGATTATTATTGCAATAAAGAATTTTGAAATTGTATATATTATTTAGAATTATTTTTGTGTCATATTTATACCACATTACAGGTGGTGAAAATGTGACACTAATGTGAGTAATTCTAGCACAACTATAAAAATGGTTGTTTCACTTTTGCACCACTAAGATGATGAAAACTTCTCAAATTTTCACCATAAAAAACATTAAAAACAATCAATTTCCAATGTAAAAAATGACTCTATTTATGGCTCAAATTAAACTTTGTGTAGTAGTCTAAGGTCCCAGTGTGTACATTTAAAAATCAAAATGATTGTGATTCAAACTAGACTGGTCATAAAGGAATGGGACTCAAAGAATAGATAGTGCCTTGTACAGATGAATGCTCTTTAGAAAAATACAAAAAATCTGTAGACAAATGAACCACAATCTACACATTGTAATGGAAAAGGAACACAAATTCTAAAAAAACATTGATCTAAATAATAAATTTATAAAAAACAAAAAACCTTTTTTCATATTTTGGCATGTTTTCTTTTTTAGATGTTTAACAAAAAAATAAAAAATATATAGAAAAGTAGTGTTGCCTACAAAAAAATTAAAATCTTCATTAAATGAGCATTGTATCTCTAAATAAAATGAAATGAAAATAAAAAATAACTTTATAATACATTCCAAATGCCAAGTAAAACTTGAAATAACTCTAGGAAACTTTGAAAGTGGTAAAATAAATGATTCCCCTGAAATACAAATTTGAATAAAATGTTTGAAAACCTTAAAAAGGAAGATACCATAAATGGAAATCATTTATAAAATAAAGTGAATCTTATGAAATGTTTGATACTATGTTTTAATATGATAATGGGCTCATTATGGGTGGTTCTAATATAGGTTGTACTATTTTTTAGTAGGTAACCTCAAGACTATCAGCTAAGATTCCATAAACATGTACCTATGAAAAATTAAAGCAGTAGAGACACACATATGATCAAGGTAAAATGTTTATAAATATATTAATCTCAGATGTGTAAGAGAGTCAAAGGCCCTTCTCACATAAGGAATACAATATAATAATAAAATTGATTTAAAGGATTTGCCTTCATCCATTCCCTCAAACTTACTATACAAATAAGTAAACAAGTTTACGATATGAATGAATCTCTATAAGTTTAGGATATTAACTTAAAATATATAAACCCTATTTTTAGGATCACCTTTAAAGATAATATTATTTATAATTACTTATAAATAATCTATCTATAATTATTTACACATAAAGATATGTCCTTTCATAAAGAGTATTAATATAAGTGCATCTTTGACTATACAAAATTATATGACAAAATCTACACTAATATCAATTGGGCGAAATATCATCCCCTCTTAGAAATAACTTTTATGTTTCTATATGATAAATTTATTATTCTTCCAAAAAAATTATTACTTTTAATAATAAATGGGGACATTATGATTTTTGTAGACATGGTCTAATAATCTCCTTATATTTTGATATTCATGTATTAAACTTAATAAACCTTATTTTAGATGGATTTGTTTTGCACCATAAGATTTTTTTTATAAGTCATGTCTAAGTGTGGTTTGGTTATCTATCCTTGAATTTTGTGTGGTCAAAAAGGGTTTGCCAAGAACTTTTTTTTATTATATTTATGTTCAAATTACCTAGAAACATTTTATGAAGAGTTGGTATTTAAATGTCAATAAAGAATTTAATTGGAATGATAATTATTTTGGCATGATTTATGAAAAGTACAATAAACATAATTTATTATACAAAAAATTGTGTGTATTTATGTTTGTTGAAGTTGTTTAGTTCTTTTGGAAATAAATAAATGAATATGTTTTTGATGAAGTATGGAGGGTACCTATTTACTTCGTCAATGAAGTCACCTTATTCTATGTTCCTTATAGGTGTAACTACATTAGAAGAATCCTGAGAGTGAACTGAGGAAATTTATGACTCATGATTTTCTCAAATTAGATCAAGAATATATTTAAGGAATTGGTATATTTCCAAGGTTGGATAATATCCTATTCTAGTGTAGACATGTAAAATTAACATTTAATCTAAAATTATGCACTTCTGAACACTCTTTTACACACATAGCTCTAGACTTATCGTAGGGCCCATTTTGATCACTTTCAGCCATTTTGCATACTCTTCTAAATTAACAAATGAAACCATAATATAGTCATCTCTTTCTTATCAACTTTACACATATTTTAGGCCTTGCATAACACTCATCATGATAAAATCATCCATTATACAAGAGCACCCTATGGGATAGGTGTGTATTGCTCTAGTGTCCTTCCCCACTCTCATGCCTTCCTACCAAATTATAAATAATTTATGAAATTTAAAGCTATAATAAGGTCATCCCATGTCTTGAATAAGTCTCATTTGAAGGATTTTTAATGATATAACTATATAATAAATTTTAAAACCATTTGGCACATAAGAGGATTCACATCTAAAATCACTAGAATCACACTTGTACATTGAGAGAATAATACATATTTCTCCAAATTTTGATTTCATAGAGCCCTAGTATCCCACATTTCACATGTGAATATATTTCATAAGTCATAAGTCATAGTTAAGGCATCTAATCACACTAGTACTACACTAGCATCTAGCATATTGCACAAGTTATTCACACAAAACCATGGCATTGGATAAATGAAGTTTTATCCCTCTTAATAGTATTAGTATGTAGGTAGTTCTCATCACATGGTACGTTGAGGTCTCATGAAAATTTATCCATTAACCCATTTTCCCATTGATTTGTATCAATCTTGACATGTTAAGGAACTAGGGTTTTTTAAGGAAAATAAATCACACAATGGTCTCCATAAGTGATAACAAGCTCTCGAACTAGACATAATGTCTTAAAATGAAGGAACAAAGAACCTATAAATCCTAATTCTCTTATTGTAAGTGGATAAGAGTGCCCTAGGTTGGATAGGAGAACCACCCTTCTAGTGTCCTCTTCTCAAAATTGTTGTCTAGATCTAAATTCACTTCATTATTCTTGATTCCATTTACTAGATCTCTGTGCACAATAATTTTTAGATCATGATTTCTCCTAGAAGTACAATTTCTAGTTAAGTCTTTGTTTTATTCTTACACTTTGATATTTTTAGTAAGTTTACAAAATGTAATAGTTCCAAATTAGTGAATTTTATCATTATTAAATTGTTCTCTTAATTTTACATAGTAGTGTTATCATTTAGAGTTTTCACATAAATCTCAAATTTGATAAAAACATATTGGTGAACCTATTTACCATTCAAATATTTTCAAACCCTAGCCATAGATGTTGATAGGGTTTATATCTTTATTACTATTATTTCCATTAGTTTTTTTTAAATTATGTGTTAAATTCCATAACACTTTCACTATTCTATCATCTTAGTTTTTGTAGCATTCAAATTCATAAAATTGTGTTTTATTTCGTTAACCACCATGTCACACTAATCTCTCCCCAAGCCACATATTTACAAAATTTAGATAATCAATCCATAATGCAAAAGTTAAGAAACAAAATTAATGACACATATAGATAACATTTATAAGGATTTATTTTATAGAATAAGGATATGGAAGATTATTTTATCAACATTGTTAGAGAGGAACTTAAGAAATCATCTAATGGATAATCATCTAGGAATTATAACCATACTCCCCATTTGGATACAATTTTTGTACCACCTACCACAATGGGAACAACTTAGGGGATTGAATAGATTACCATTCAAATTCTTACTCCATCATTGGGAGCACACCTTTGGTTAGTACACACTCCTATTTCCTAGATGTATAATACCTTATGCAAGATATTCAATATTTACAAAGTAAGGTGTTACATTTGGATCAAGGTGTTTTGAAACCTAATTAAAAACTATATTCACATGTTTTACTACACACTTGATTGACACAACCTATAGTCATATATCCTTTACATATAGGTGTTGTGGTACCCAAACTTATACTGTATTATGGTAAGGGTAACATGAACAACATCTCAAAGCATGTCATGCAACATGTTTGGATTTTATGTCCAATGACATATTATTGACTAACATATTCCTGATAAGTCTCAAGGATTATGCATTACAATGGTTCTATGATATACCAGACCAATCAATACATTCATGTAGTCCCTTGGTCTATATGTTTATTACACATTTCTCAATCATCATTAGTGATAAAGTGTCCTATGCTCAAATATCCATACAAAAATAGAGATCAAATGAGCTTATCATATAATACATTTTAAGATTCAATACCATGTTATCCAAAATGATAAATCCTATGTAAAATAGATAATTACAAGATGTATTTAAGCAAAGTTTTCTTCCATCTTTGCATGAATCCATTATGTTCAAAAATTTCAACTCATTCATAGATTTATGCCATATAGTAAAGCAAAGATAGGTCAATTTATTAAAAATGAAAAATATTAAGTACATAACGAATTACAATGATACCATCAATAATTAAAGTAATCCACCATACAAGGTAATACCAATCGATAAAAATAATGATAAAAAATTAATGCTACATTTAATTATAGAGCCTACTCCATGCATTTTTCATTGGCTCATCCATGACAACAATTCACTAACCAACCAAAAAACACTATTATAATGAAACATCATATTTATCCCTCTAATTAAAGAGGTTTATATGAATTGACCTCTTCTAAGAGGTTTTCACCAAAATTCCTTTCTTGATTATCAAAACTCACCATGCCATACTACTAATAGATGTATTATTTTGAGACACAATAATTATTATTTGATAGATGTGAAAATTATTGAAGTGTGCATGCCAATATAAAGTATAAAAACACAACCAAGTGAAACTAAATCAATGAAAATATTTAGTGATCCTTTTCCTAAGCACACGACTAATGAGACTACAAATACATCAACTGTGCACTATGTATATAATGCACACCCTGCATCAGTTTCTTACCATCCCCATGCAAAGGAACAACATCCTTTAAATGGTATCATAGGTGCTTATCATACATTAGTAACATATAGTACACTCATCACTTTTTTATATCATGATATAGTTGATGATGACTCATATTTACATTCCTTATTTGTTCACATGGGACATTGATCACCATCCAATTTAGAGTGTCATGGTTGATAATGGTTCTAGTGTCAATATGTGTACCAACACACTCCTTTATCATATTGGGTACATAAATTGGGATATGTTCCCCACCACCATGGTAATCAAAGGATTTAATGGTCACATTAATAACTCCATTTTTAATATCACCTTACCACTACACATTTGTCTTGTACATGTGTCCACTAAATTCACAATAGTACCCAATGCAAGGATATTTAACATTTTATTAGGATGCCTTTAGACTCAATAGATTTATGTAATTATTTCAAAACTTCATAGATTTTGAAATAATTATATGATAAGGAATTAATTATAGTTTTAGGGATCCCTTATGAGTAACCCTTATTATAGAAATATTTCATTGGCATATAACCTCCTAAAAAGGTAAAACCTACTCAAATAATTTCACATCAAAGATCTACACTTAAATGGAGGCCTATCCTATAAAATCCCCTTCATCATATATTTATAACATATTCTAGAGAACCACTATCTACTTTGACACATCCTCAATTGGTATTAAATAGTATTAGGGGCATTTCATATCATGAACCAACAAAGGCTTCCCTTGCTTTGATATGGGATCTAAAAATCCCCACATTTTAACATAATCAATATGGTATTGATATTTATATCATAGTTATTATCCCATATTTAGATTCTCCATTGAGATTAGATCAATCACCATAATACACACCTTTCCATTCATGAAAGACCACAATTCATTTCCTTGACACAAGGCCATTTGATTTTGATTCCCTCACATGACTCATTGGTTAGTATCAAATCACCTATTATGCATTGTATTTACATTCCTATATGTGTAAAAAAATACAAAATAGTAAAATATTATAGAAAATAGCAAAATCTAGATGTATGCATGGTTATATGTACTTTGTCATACTTTAGTTTAGTTTTGGAAAATATTCTATATATGTTTTAGTCATTTTTATATCATAAATGCTTCATCAGTGTATGTGAGTGACTATAGATTCCATAGGATGTCATTCCCAAAACTAATTATAGGTGTTTTTCCTATTACAGACTAAAAATTTATATTTAGACAAGATCATTGTGGAGGATGGAAGTTTAGTGCTCTAGTATCCCTCACCCTACTCTTGTCCTAGTGAACTTAGACTATCAATAATCAATTTTAGAATTCACACATGATTCATTTAGTATGTGCATTCATTAGCTAGCTCATTGGGGGCATGGTAAATACAAGTTTTATCCTTCCTTTCCCACATTATATTACTCACATGCTCAATACTTTACATTAAATTACATCTTACAATATTGTTATTTCACTAACATTATGATATATTATTTCTTATCTTATTTATTAAATATTGTTTTGATTGTAACTTAACTTTTGTTTATTAGAATGCATAATCATGCATGTGTTTTATATTAATTTTCATAGCTTCATATATTGTATGCACTTATTTATTTTCTTTGAGGACATTTGAATATTTTCATTACCAAGTGGCTCTAATCCTTTATACTATGATTGTATATGTGTGAGGACATTTGAACATGTCCTTATGTGTTTGTATATCCATTAATGTGGACATTTGAACATGTCCTTCTTTGTGGCTCTAAGCCTCCATTACTTCTTTGTATTCATGTTAGGTAATTTGAAATGCATTTATATGTGTCTTCTATTCGAGTGAGTGACATTTGAACATGTCCTTTATTTGTGATCCCTTGGCCTTTTATATGTGTTTTTTATATTGTGAATGTAATATTTTATTGTGTTCATCATGGCCATGACACTTTTTTTTACTTCCTTGTTTATATTTGGATGCCATGATGGACATCATAGATCCAACCCCTTACAATTGCATGATGGAAATCATGCATTGCTCCCTAAGTAGTTATATTAAACATTATACTTAGTTGACCAAATTATATACATGTTTCATTTTAACATTTATCTAAACACACTTACTATGAATGCCTATTTTAACTTGCATGTTACATTATTAATATGCTCAATTTACATTGATAATGATGCCATGTTTTTCCATGATGTCATTATTACTTAGATTTATAATTTTTTACATCATAACAAACTATTGTATAACCTTTTATTTTGAGTTAAGCTTTTATGAAGGCTCAAAAAATCACCTAAAAATAGGGTGCATTCACTAAGGCTTATCTTAGAGACTTGGCCTTCACATATTAGTACACAAACTAGATTTAACAATTTACATAGTTAACATTTTTTTAGGGTCATAAAACATAGAAAAAGTCAAGTTGGATAAGAGCACCACATTAGATATTAGAGGAATACTCTAGTGTCCTTAACCAAAATATTTTATAAATGCCATAAATATAGGTATTTATAGAATTTCTTAGAAAATCAATTTAATCAGATCGGTACATAATTAGTTTCATAGTCTTGGTTTCTAAAATTGCTCAAAATTACATAGTTCTGTCTTAGATTTGTTTAGTTTGGGGAAAATCATGCTCTACAAGTTTTTATAGGTTGACACTTAGGTTTTTACTCAAAATAATAGTTGTTTTACTTAGTCTCAAAGTCTATATACACTAGATATTAGTTTGGGGCATGTATACAACTAATTACAT